>CM035166.1:29526542-29718690 GCA_020205615.1 Panax quinquefolius
TATAGAATTCATATATCAAATAGAAACTGAAAGACTTGCCTGATTCGTAGTTTATCAACTACGACTTAACTGCTTATAGTTATCTACACTTCGTGTATTCCTACACAGTTATATAATCATGGATTCACATCCATTAGTCATATATTTCATACATTCTTAATGTAATAATAATGTTACATTATTTCCTAACTAGGTTTGTAAAACATACACTTCACTTTCTCATCATACGCTTAGAATAGTTAGGTATGTATAGTACACCTTAGCTATACATGTTCAATATCAACATTCATAAATCTATTTACACACGTGATTCACTATGTGTTCATTACACATTTCAAACTCATAGATGAATGTTTCATATAGTTCTTGCATTTTGCAAACTTTAATAAATTTTAAAAATTTGGGTTTTATATAACCATTACATGCTCTTAGGCTTAAAACATCATCCATGTCAAGTACTATAGCTTAGGATAGTACTATAAGTAAGTTGCCAAAATCAAAAAGCAAATAAATTGTCAAGACCAAAGCGTCTCTGCAGTCATAAATACTGCTGAGAGAGTTAGGCTTGGGATCGACGTACTGCTACCGTCCCCGGCTGCACTCAAAGTTGAATATCTATTTTCTGGTTTCAGTCCAAACTTTAACACACTTAGACTTTTATACTTCTCATGCATACACACTAGAGGTCTTTACATACTTGTATGACCACTTCAAGATCAACCTTATATGTTAGGGACTTTAGCTTAGGATTTTCACGAAATCAAAACCAAATAGGGTTATGTAATCACTAGGTGTACTAATTAGCCTTATGTTCTTATAAAGAGGTCACAAAATATGTACTACACATGCTCATACATATTCATATCTTTTACTCATAGCTATCATCGTTTAACACTTTAAAACAATCTTTAACCTCATGTTTGGTTTACTTCCATTATGTTTAACATATACAACTTATGTTTAGAGACATAATAAAACATAATATGGCATCTCAAGCCTTTAAAATCTAAATTCTCATATATAATGCAACTTAAGTTCAAAAACATGCTTGAGGTTGTCTTTGAAATCATCTTACATGAATGATGCAATATAGCACATATAAATCAACTTTGAAACTCTTACCATAAGTAACTAAATCATGTTAACATCTTTTCAAGTTCAGAAACTATATCTTATAACATTCATGTCCATTAGCTTATTATATTAAGCTTTTCTTGAAAATTTCTCTAACACAAGATCTAATAAGTTTGATCAGGGCAAGACACTATAAACCTCATATCATGCTCATTTACATCTGAAATCCATCATGTATATAGACTACTATGATCAGAAGTTGTGTAACATACTTGTGTATACACATTACACATGCTTGCATGCTAGTTTATGTTATAGTACTTTACCAACACTGATCAGACTTTAAAACAGAAAGCAAAACTAAACTCGAGAGGGTTTATGTACTGAATCACTCACTGGTTCGTCATATTAATCCCAAGACAACATTGCGCCATGTCTAGTTCGAAATCGGGAATATGCCTTTCAAGTAAAACTAGCCGAACCATAGAAATTACTCACGAATTTGATTCTAAACAGTCATATAACAGTTTAAACATACTTATATGGTCATATAACAACTATATAACCATTACCCAACCTCATTAACATCCAACTCCACATAATCAAGAAATTGAAATTCAAGACTCAAGAACTCTGTTTTGGCAGAGAATGAAATGGAAAGCAAGGAAGAGGGATTATACCTCTGTAATGTGAAATGAATTTACTCCTAATGAACTCCCAAGTTCTTAGAACACTTGTATGCTCTTAATCTCATACTTAGCAATTCTCAGCAATGGAAAATAGAAGGAGATGGGTTGCATTTATAGAGAAACAAAAACACAGATATTGTCATCTTCCACTAAATTAAACCCATGTATTGAAGGATTGTATGAAGGTTAACAAGGAGTTGTTGGATTTACATCATTATGCCAACTCCCTTGTTCATCATTGTCATTTCGATTGCTAGCTTGAGCTTGGAAGAAGAAAAGAGGAATAGGCTTTAGCCTTTTTGCCAAACACGTGACTGAGAAGTGAGAGCAAATAGGACACTAATTTTGGGACAATCTCAATTACTCGGCATGTTTGCAACACTAGACTATACACTTATACACAACTCTTATTCTTATGTTATATTGTATACACATATTAACCATACATTAGTTATAATTTAATGTCACAATATCATTTACATAATTAATATTTCAAGGTAGTAGATATTAACCATACATATAATCCATGTACATTTTATTTTAATGTCTACCCGCATGCATATTGTCACATACACATTTTATGATGTGTTCCTATCATATAGTTTCAATAAATCTTGATATATGGTTACTATATATAGTATAGTCACATAAGTATCGTATTACACTATACAACACAACAGTATTCCTTAAATAATATATTTAATTATTGCACACTTGCACATAATAATATCAATATAATCTTGTTATATTACTAATTTATTTATTTGTTTTATGTCAAATAATTAAATTATTCACTTCCTCGATTAATTAACACTAATATAAATTAATCAATTTCTCATTGATTAATGTAATTATGGATCTCTATAACCATTAATTATCTATATAATTCTTATTATATTTATAGACATATTGCTAATAATAATAACCACACATCATTAATTAATTATCATTATCAATTAATCAATATGCTACAACAACCATTAACAATTAATATTTTCTTTTCGATAATCATCATGCACTTCACTAATTAATAGAATATAATATTCTATAATATCACTTAATTAACCAATAATTAATCCGGGTTAATTAATTAAACCTTATTCAAATCCATTCATGGATAACTTAATCATCATTTAAGATTTTTATTATCCTTATAAGTCCTTAATACCCATTTCTTAAATTTTAAATTTCAAAAACTGATCCTACAGACAGATACAGCTGCGCTGGTCACATGTTTAGTAATGGCGCAACTGCGCCATACCAAAATCAGAGGTAGACAAGTTCTGCATTAGCAGCAATGAAACCTTACACTTCTAAATAATTTTACACGTCCTCCTTAAGCATTAACTCGTCTAATCATCAATCCTCTCTTTGATTTCACACCATCGGTTACTATTTTCCTTAACAATTTAAGGATCACACTTCGAGTTTTAAATCTTTATTTCCTTTATTAGTTTAGCCAACTATACATCTCCTTTATGGTTTCTTACTACCAATAACACAACACTTGAATATAACACATACATATATTCCCTTAATCTTCACTTCTCGCCGTGTATCAACTTACTTAGTAATTCTCTAACCAATTTAAAGGTATATCAATTTTCTTCTCTCGTCAACAACGTCTACACATACAAGTCTAAACATAGCACATATCGAGTCTTTAATAGTATTCAATATAGTACATTGAGTGGTTTCCCACAAACAACCAACAAATTAGTTTTCGTCTCGTCTACACTATTTTCACAGTGAGTTAGATCAGTTACCAATTCGTATATACCTCCGCTCTCTGAAGGAATCGTTTAGCCCAGCTCCTATACATCCACCATTAAAGAGTATGGTTGTACTGCCTTAGATTTGATACTTACTCGTATATACACTCAAGAAATTGGTGATTATCAAAGATATTTAATGTCACCAACTTACTATTATAAAATAATTTCACATAAATTATTTAACATCAATAGATAAATTTTATCCATCTTCATATTAATTCATCTCTACAATTTATAACATATATATAATAATGATATATATTTATTAAACACAACTTCACTTATTACATAACTCATATTACCCTATGTAACACAATACCACATACCACGTAACACATTTATATTCTTGTTCGAACCTATCTCATGCTTTAAGAATTTTATTTACTAAATTCTTATTTTAATAATTTCTAAAAATTGGGGTTCTTACAATTCTTGTATACGAACCTAACAGGAATCACTTCCCTATTCTCAATTTCTATGTTTAAAGGAAAATACAATTCTTCGCTAGGCAAACCTAACCTCTTAGCAAATTCATTAGATATAAACGAGCAAGTAGCACCCGGATCAAATAATACATATGCATTTATATCATTGATTGGGATAATACCTGACACGATATCTTTTGATTGCACCGCGTCTTGCACTGTCATGTTGAAGGTTCTTTGTCGTGGTTGACGCCTTGGAGGCAATTTCTGTTAAATACACTCATTAGATTATTACTCAATCTTCTAAGTATTATGTACTTAATTTGCACATCACAAAATTACCACATAACACACAATATCTTGAATAAATACTAACTTTTATTCATTCATAATCATTTAAAAACATAATAATGATAACATTCTTGATATCTACATCACTTTCCTGATCTACAAAAGTTTCAGGATAACTTCATCATCATCATATCCCATGGGTTATATCATACCCGGGATTTACATCTTATTTACTCACTAATCACATAGTAATTACATTTATGACGACCTACTAAAATATTACATAGCCTTACGACGCTCCTCTTCCATAATACGGAACATTGTTCGGCGATCTAACATGTATGATGGCAACGTCTCGAACTGAATCGGATAACACATGATCCGATCTTGAGCTCGATTGATCACGGTGTTGAAAACACTATTCATCTCATCCATCTTGATCTTCTTTACTTGTACCTCTCTCTCTGCTACCCCGGCTCGTTAAGAAGCTTCCTCATATGCGTCTTCGGCTCTTGCCCTCTTAGTAAACTTTTCTTTTAATTTATTCTTCAGCTCCACGATCTCTTCTGTTGGTTGCTCGTTCCCTCCTTCAGTGTGGATCAGCTTCCCTTCGACATTACTCATATGTTCCACTAGATCCTGGATCTCATTGTCCTTATGCGCCATTGAGGTCTGCTATTCAGCTACTATCTCTCCCAACACCTCGATGGTATCCTGAAGTTCCACATTACGGTCGTATACTTCATCGTACATACGGGCATCGATCAAGTTTAATGGAATCTCTTCCTCCTCGTCCACCTCATCCTCCTCGTCCTCATCAGGTAAACCCTCCTGCTCAACCACTGTGACCAATGGAGATGTTTCCCATGGCAGTAGTTGTTCCCAAACCACCTGAATATCTCGAGGCTCCTCCTCTCTAGGCATCTGGGATCCTTACTCTCTAGCCTGACTGGATTTTCCTACATTAGCCATCCTGACAACAAAATTTTAAGTATTAATTACTAATCATTACTACTCAACACTCACGAGCACATAGGTTGCAATCACATAAGCACATAAGTGTTTTATTACTTCTTCCTTAAAACTCGATAAGAGTTTATCACCACTATCTTTTCAAAGGTTACTTCCTAAGGCTTTTCCCACACCTAAAGTTCATAACCTAAAGCTTTGATACCTACCTGTGACACCCCTAAATCTGGGTACTTCATTCCCCTAAGACTTGTTGTTCACTTTCCATACATTCATAATATCTACCCAAATATGATAACATTTAAACCATAAATCCTCCTATTAAAGGGTTACATCATTAAATCAAAAAGTCTCCCAGGTTATCTAACCTTTAACATAAATCAAGTGCGGAAATAAAAATAGTTACATCACATCATTTAAATAAAGTCCATTAACATAAAAGCCAATAAATTACAAGTCTTCATCATTTGTACATTTTTCCTTTTCCTTTGTTTGTAGTAGGTTCATCGACCTTCTCAACCTTAGCTGCAATAATTATATTTATGCAAGAGTGAGCAAAACAAATGCTCACTAGATATAGCAATGAACAACAAGAGAATAATAATTGCCAATGAATATGCTCATCAGAACTGAATAATACTCTATCAATGATAACCAAAATCTGGAATCAAAATATAAAATATATTTGAGGGTCATAAGACCACGAACTATGTCCACGGTTACAAGTAATCTTTCAACTTTAACCTAAACAGTTATACTGTAGGGACTTCACGTACTTAGGGGGATTAACCCTTCGTACCATATTTTGTGCACAAACATCTAAACACATCGTGTACCCCTATAATAGGGTTGTTCTTCTCAGTTTTAGAGTACAAGTCCGCACCAAAAAAAAATTGGTTTGTATAAACTTCAAGGATAATTTAGAGTTTAACGATCATCAACTAAAGGATTAGTTGAATCAATCAAAGTTCAATAACACTATAAATGATCAATAACTACATAATGTGGAATGATTAAGAATAGGTGAACCAACTATACATTAAACTCATGCTTGGAAATAACTAAAAACATAAGTATTGAATGAACAATAAACCTTGCTTGAACAATAATAAGCTAAGGCAATGTTCTTATTAAATAAGAAATAGAATTGCTGGACATACATTAACTGATAGCAAGCTGAAAACAAAACCTTCTCAACATGATAATAACTTGTGCAAAGTAATTTAAAATAAGACAACTCAATATTAGAGACTAGAGTTCAAGAAGTTGCATTCATTATAAAGGAATGAAACTTAAGAAACTTGCTTAACTATAAACAAGTTAGAGTAGATCAACAATGATTAGAATTCAAAACTTGCTCGAATAAAGTTAGGGTTAAAGCTTACTCAAATAAAATTTAGGAACAAAGAACTTGCTCAATAAAATTTAAGGGTAAGAAACTTGCCTCATGCGTAAGCTACACAATTATTACAAACGTTCGCCAAATACCATATATATACCATTAAAATCACAATACCAATTAGTTATACTAAAAGTAACTTCATAGGTTTACTTCTCATTCTAGTCAAGTCTATAATCTCTAGCTTAAGACTTGATTATCCTACTCATTCACATACCACGGATCTGAATTCCTAATTATATAATAGTACTCTACATAGTGATTGCATAACAACACTAATTCTAATAACATCACATACGAACTTACACAACATACTAATTCATAATATTTTAGTTTCAACATTATGATTATTATATGTTATTACGTCTTATAGCATGCATTAAGTCCTTTTATAATCACTAAAATAGGTTAAGTTAACATTTTCCGCATCTATGTTGTTAATAGCTTCTTCACCGGTTCTCGACCGATCGTGACGCCCTAAATCCGGGTACTTGAAACCCAACTCTAAGGCTTCACGATACCATTTCTATAAAGTAATAATGCTAATAATAATAACAATAATATAAAGTTCAAACTTAATTTACATATGCATCAAAGTTTCCTCCCAGTGCACGAGACCTTTAAATATTTATTACATCATAGATAATAAGTATCATTGTCTTAATAAACTATAACTATTACACAACATATTATAAATCTCATTCGCATGCCTTTCCTTTCCCCTTGTTCTTTTCTCGAGCCTTCAAAGTTGATCATACTTAATCGAAAAACATTTAAATTTAAAGCAAGAATGAGCATTTAATTTGCCCAAAGTAAGTAGTAACAACAATATATATTAATAGTCAAAGAATTAAATGTTTTCTTTGAAAGACACTTCTACAACGAATCAACAGTTGTGAAGTAAGTTGAACCAATAATAACAACATATCATTTTAATATGAAATTTTTGAAACTATGTACAAACTATAGCTCGAGATCCACAACATACTATGAACATTGTTTTCTATTTTGAAAAGGTTAAAATGAGAACTTCATCTCAGAAACCATCATAACTTACGACACGGGGGTGATCAAATTGTTATGCCTGTATTGATCAATACTACATGCAAAGAACGATATTATCGTTCACTCTATCCACCTTAGGTGCACAAAAGTTTTCCCATATTCGGGATGTTCATACTTAGTCGGAATCCAAACCAAAACAATCTGATTGGATACAATAACGCTTCTATCTTGTTCAACAATATTTTTATGTCTAGCTAAATCAAATAGCTTAGATTTGGCTTTTAAGTCAATGTATACATACTTGAAATCAATAAGTATGTATCAACATATGATTAATACAATGGTTATCCAAGTGGGAAACTTGTCAACCCTATATACTGAATTAATCGAATGTAATAAATATCCAATTATACAATAATACAAATGATCTGATAATGTAAGAACTCGTATGAATACAAAGATTGGATACATAATCAATAATAATAGAGTTAATAATCCGCACAATCATAAATATAGTTCTAAACTTTCTTACTCATGTCCATCAGATAAAGTAAATGCAATAGTAGGATACTTGCACAATGTAAATAATAGATCAGATACTTGCTCAATAATAATTAGAGTAAGTTTAGGAAACTTGCATAACATGATATACCTGTTTGCACGAAATAAAAGTAGTGCATAAGGTTTAGATACTTGCCTGAGCTGCTGCTTACAATAACGCAACTTAGATTAATCTTTTATACAACGACCTATCAGTAATAAGATCATTCGTTCGATTAGAATAATATATCGTAACACATAATAATCGCTAATTGCGTAAAATGTAACATAACCTAATCACATTGTCACATATGTTTAATAAATCATTGGATCATAAATGAGATTACATATCTAGTCAATTTATCTAAGTCCGCATCAATTTCTAAAATATTTCTATATACCGACTGACTTTTTTTCGGGTAATTATCGAGTCTAAAACTCTAATCTATAGTTCAATATTCGCTTTAGATATTTTAAATATCACTATATTATTTTTCATAACCTTATAATAATTTTAAAATAATTATTATACTTTATCATGAATTTTCAAACACCTAAATCATTATTAAATGATTTAAATATTAACTAATTTTATTATCATTAATATTTAATTAATATTAAACTATTAATGAAACCATTGCTAAAATATTAAAGTTATTTATAATAACTCAAAATATTTTAGAAGTATTAATATTACCCTTAAATGATTTTTAAACATTTAAAATCATTTTAAATAATTGCCATTAATATTAGAATATTAATTTATTATTTATCAAAATATTAAAAGTCATTAGTTATAACTTAAAATATTTTTAATTCATCTATTTCCTTTTAAATGATTTATAATTCAATAAAACCATTTTAAAACTATTTATTTAATATAATTATTAAATAAACTTAATATCATAAATATTAAATTATTAATGAAATTTACCTTTAAATATCAAAAGTTATATTTTATAACCTAAAATATTTTTAAACTATTTATTTTCATTTAAAATGATTTTATAATATTAAAATCATTTTAATTAATTTTCTTAATATAATTACTAAATAAATTTAATATCATTAATATTTAATAATTAATGAAAATTATCTTAAAATATTAAAAGTTATGTTTTATAACTTAAAATATTATTAAATACCTTATTGTTATTTAAAATAATTTTTAATACAATAAAATCATTTTAATTAATTTATTTAATACATTTATTAAATAATTTAAATACCAATAATATCCAAATAAATATTAATATTTATGAAAAATAGGTCAAATTATTAAAAGTTAATTTTATAACTTAAAATAATTTTTAAAAGCGATTTTATAATTTTAGGAATTTATTTCTATTTTTAATGTATTTTTCTAAATTATAAAACAAAATAATTATATCCGTCGCTAAATGCTTTAGTGACAGTTTACATCATGATAGTGTTCTTCTTGAGGCTCAAGAACATCGACAATCAAGGCTCAAGGGTACCCTTTCGACCATCAATCATTCTCTCTAGAATCGCTTCCGACACGCTATTGATTACATGTTGTAGTATGTATGTAAGAGTACATGTTCATAACAATTTCGGACCAAAGCATAAAACATGAGAGAGATCTAAGCATCGTAACATCGTTGTCAGAGTCGTTTTCTTCATTTTTCGGTCGCCGTAAAATTTTAGTCATAGCTTCAATAACGCTTTTGTTGACCTTAAATCTATCAACTGCTCAAGGTAAATATTTTCGCTTTCGTCGGCCGACTAGATAAACTATCGAGAGAACATGTTTCAATCCATTGAAGAGTCTAAACATAATTAATCAAACCGAAAGCTAAGCTATTGAAAAGCGTTGTCAGGAATCGTTCTTCATTTTCTCGGGTTACCCGTAAATGAAGAACGATTAAATCTAAGCTTATTTCTCTTCTACAACTTGTTGTACTTGCATGATATTTGTGATCTAAGGTTTCCAGATTGTAGCCAACATGTAGGTGAAGAGATCTATTACATAAAAACACCATAACAACAAACAAATCTCTAGATCTATGCCGGTCAAACCATGTCAGAGATGGTGGTTATACGTTTTCTGGGTTACCCAGAAAACAGAAACGTGATCGAGCTACTTGGTTTGACCGTCTATCAAATACATCTTGTTAGTCATCTAGGTTATATAAAAGCTTTAATATGTAGTACATATACCATACTATAACATTTAAACAACAACATAAACAAATCGACAAACACACGAGAGATCTGTACTTAAGAACTTACTGTCAAAATGTTCTAGGTAAGTTTCTGGGTTACCCAGATTTGAAAAGTCATGGTCGGTCAACGGCCTTTGACTTTGATTATCTGACATTATAAGCATGATCTGGTCCTGATACAAGTTCTAGATTACAGACCTCATATCACACTACATGATTAAACCTTTAAACAACAAATTACATACACAGGATGAGATCTAGATGGTCTGACATTCATTGTCAGACCTTAAAAACAAAATTTTTGAGTTTTTGTAAAAGATCAAATCCGAGCCTCTAGATGTTATGGATCTAACATCTAGCAACCCATATTACTTTGTTAGACTCCATACTACATATTTAACACAAAAATTTTAACATCAAACATAAGATCAAGGTCAGATTATAAAATAGGGTTCATACCTTTTTGTGGGCAAATCTGATTTCTATGCTTCTGATTTGTTAAGTGTGATAGTGGGGCTTGATTTATGACTGATCTAGTAAGGAAATTTCGGAGGTTTTAGAGAGAGAAGTTCTAGGATGAGTGTTTGTGCAAATTAGCATAAATGTGACATTTTCTCTCTCTTGACCTATACAAATAACAAGTATGCAATGTATTGGATGATCAAATGGCTGAGATTTGTAGCTTGTAGGTTCATAGCTAGGTAGACTAGGGTGGCTAGCAAGATTTTGATAAGATTTGTCTAACAATAATTCAAGAATGGGACAAAAAGGGTATTTTAGTAATTTTGCAAATAAGTCAAAGGGTATTCTTGTCCAAGGTGCTTGAATCTAGGGTTTAATCACTAGATTTTTAACCTTAAAGTTTCCCAAATAATTATTAGGGTTTGGACAATTAAAAATTAAAGTGTAGTAAAATTTTAAATTAAAACATACTAATTAAATTAGGGTTTTTAATAAAATTAGGGGTTTAAATAATTCGTTCCTTAATTATCATTAGGGTTCCCAAATTAACAATTCAATTTGCTAAAATAATAATTAGGGTTTCTAAAATTTGCAATTAGGGTTTCAAATTAGCAAATTAGGGTTTCAAATATTTAAATTAGGGCTTTCAAATATTAATTAGGGTTTTATCTAATTAACATTAATTCTATAATATACAGTAAAATTCATATAACACAATTACTACACAGTCTCGAACTCATAACCGAGTTTATAATTAGGGTTTAATAACACGATATGAGGGTTATGCCACAATTTACCATATTTGGCCTCACTGTTATCGGCCTATGCATTTACAAAGACATATTTATAAAGATCAAAAATTTAAAATATAATTAATATTATATTATTATTCTCATCCCTTGATCAATACCCAAATTTAGGGTTTGGATTCCATATCTAATTTATCTTTAATTTAGCTAAAATAATTAACTTAAATATTCTCGAACAAATTCATATAATAAAATATTTATTATTATAATTCTAATAATCATTTTATATATTATTTAAATAATATAAAAATCATATTTTCTTAGAAAATAAATAATAAAGACATTTCTACTATAAAATTAATTATTATAAGTATATACTTTATAATGATCAATATTTCTAAAATAAAATTGTTTGAAATTATTCATGAAATAAATAATTTTATTTATCACATATATACATACACATTACTTGACACATATTCTCATCTTTAAAATAAAAATTAATATGCAAAATTTCTTATTTATTTATATAGAAAATATTCAAAGTTATTACATCGACCATCTTTGGCGCTACATTACATAATTACCTTTATAGTCATGGCACATACATGCACAAGGCAAATAGCTTTTAGGCAATGCTACCACCGACACCAATACTTGTTTTGCAGAACACAAGTTTCGACTTTATTCTAAGCCAACTATCACGAATTTCATCCACAATACAGTAAATTAAGCATCATGTTATGAGATGGATGAATTGTTTTACAAAAGGGTTGATGCCAGTTTTACCTCGGCTAGACTAATCTTGAAGAGTTGATTGATTTTATTACAAGTCTTTCATTATAGAATCGTTAACGTTATCCTACGCCAATTGCTTAGTACGGATTCAAGTTAAGCCTGGGTATGAATAAACAAACGTATTTTTCATCGATTATTCGATGGGCACGTGAGGTTACCACAACTTAAACGTACATATGTTTAAAGAATGTAGTGTTGATCAACATAGAGTACTATAAAGTCGATCGCCTGAAGTGCTCGTAAGCTACGCTTTTATTTTACTTTGACTTTAGTGTTCTGGATGTCCTTTTCAAAGAAATTATGAAATGCTCATGGTCTTGGACCAGAATTGATGTTTTACTGAATATTGTCATTGTAAAACGTTTTGAAGGAAAAGAAATGCTATTTTGAATTATTGATAGTACTTCGTAACTATTATCCAGTTATTGAATATATACGATTCCTATGTTTCAAGCATGTTGTTTAAATGAAATTTTTTAACTTGTTGAGCTTGTTATGCTCACTCTTGTTTGAACCATATGAATACAGCTAAGACCGAACGGACCGAAGGATCCGGCAAGGATAAAAGAGAAGGCTAAGGCGAACCCGTAGATTACCTATGTAATAGTATAGGTTTGTAATGATAATATTTGATATTATGACAAGAACAAATGTAACGGTTATAACGAACCTGAGAAATGGTAGTATTGTTTTGGGATATTTATAAGACATTCATTCTTTTGAGGCATTTCAATTGAATGTTTGTGTGAACTGTAGCACCGTGTAGCACCATATGTCGGGTTGGAAGAGACCCAGATTTGGGGGCGTCACAAAGGGGGAGCTATTATCCAAGACAAGTAGTTGTAGAAATAGTTGAAAGTTGATCTAGAAAAATTGGTAAAGGCTTCTCCGCCTATAGAAAGAGTGTTTATTACAAATAGTAATAGGATCTCAAGTCCTGAAGATGAGCTTGAGACTAGACGTAACAACATATCTTAAATGTATGTTGTGAACAAGATAAATCTATGTGCATTGTGTGATTGAATTTTTATTGTCTTGTATATTAATTTTTGACACTGTAAATAAGTAATTAAAAATTTAAAAAGGCTTAAGATAATAATTTTTAAACAATAATAATCTATTCAACCCCCTTTTAAATTATTATTGAACTTTCATATTTAAGTATAGATAATACAAATGAAATAAAAGTAAAAGTAAAAATATCATCCAATTATATTTGAAGTAATGTATGAGGTTGAAAAAGAACCAAAATAAAAAAGAAGAAGAATTAAAAAAGAATTCTAAATGGATAGAACTAATGGATATTATATATTTTGATATATATATATATATAAGATAATGCATATACAAATAAAATAAATAAAAATAGGAAAAAATATCAATCGTCAAATCTATGAGGGACCAACCAAAACTTCCCAATTAATCATTATAATTAGTAAATATATAGATAGAAAAATATCAACTAATCAAATAAATATAAAGCATACATTTATTAAAACTATGTCGTTTTGATTTTTTTTAAAATAAAATAATATTAAAAGAGAGTGGTCTCACTTATCAGAATTTAATGTGATTTTATATTTAATTTAAAATATTTATTGAATTAAAAAAATATTTTCGTTGATTTATTTATTTAATTAAATAAATATTTGATGGAATTGTTGTAGATTGATTAAATGTAATATATTAATTAATGTGGAATGATTTTATAGTTCAAGTTTGAATTTAAGTGGGATGATTAAATTAAATGAGTTGTTTAATAATTATAATGATGTTCTAATTAATTTAAATTAATTAGAGATTTGATAATTTGTTTATAATTAATAAACAAGAATGTTAATTATGTGGTAATTTGATTTAATGAGTTATATTGGCTTTAATTTAATTGAATTTTAAATATTAGAATTTGATTAATTAAGGTGTAACAAATAAACTATATGAAAAGTGAGTTATTAAAATAAATTAAAAAGGGAGCCTTTGACTAGCCAAATATGGCCTTAAGAACATAGGAGCAGTTAAGGTCATAATGCGGTTAACTGATACTCGCGTATATCAGTTATACACATTATATTATCAGTCTTATATTTCACCTATATTATTCCTAAGGCTAAAGTTAGAAAACACAGAGAGAAAAAGAGAGAGAGCTTGAGAGAAATTAATTAAAAGAGAAGATTTGGAGAATCAAAATAGGTGTATTCTAAATCATCTTGCTCAATCTAAACAGAGAAATCAAGGGTAATTTCTTAATCTCAAAGCTTTTGTTGTGTTCTTCATGGTTTTACTGAAAATTGATTTTTAAGTTCTCTATAAATGAATTTTTGTGACTAAAGCATGAGAAAGTGATTTATATGTGTTAGGTAGTATGTATAAATCATTATATGATGTGTTAGTTCCTAGTAGGCACACAATAGATCTAGAAGGGGGGTTGAATAGATCCTTTTTAATTTCAAATACTTTTCTGGTTTATTTTGTATTGCTAATGATTTAGCATATGATAAACAAAAGAATCTTTTCAAGCACAGCGGAATAAGTAAAAGATCCCCTTCATTGGTATATTCATAATCATACATACATTGTTCTTAGAGTTAGTTAAGTTGTAAGCAATTAATACATACATAGTAGTTATAGTAGTTAGGTACATATTGTAAATGACATAAAGTAAAAGACACAAGAGATTTTAAGTGGTTCAGAGACTCAAGCTCCTAATCCACTCTTCTGCTTTCAACTAGCAGGATTTCCACTAAGGAAGGGCAGCACCCTGAATCACTAAGATTCCTTCAGGCCAAAGCCAGACCTTAGAACTTCAGTTCACTAAGAACTCTTCAAGGCCATCAGCCTTGGAACTCCTCTAGTTCCCTAGGAACTCTTCAAGCCCAGCAGGCTTGGAACTTCATTTAGTCCCTCCGGAAAAGGACCCCTTTGTCCCTGGCTTCTTGTTATTGATGTTTTTATTATTGTTTTTGTTGAGCTGCTAAGATGTCTTTTAAGCTTGAACATCTTTTGTACTTAGCAGTTTGGTGTGGTCCTCTTTGCATTCTGCATCGAGTCTGGACAACATCTTCTTTGGTGCAGCTGATCTTTATTCTGTTCTGCTCATCTTCATATGATGTCAGCTGTGCACCATCACCATTCCCTGAACCCTTCTTAACTAGTTGGCAGACATGGTTCTGCACTTGTTCTAGTTTAGCTTTAGGTTCATGGTGATTCGTAGAGTGGCTCTCTGGATCTTCTCTATGCTCTGCCACTCTTCTGAATGCTATCTTCTTGTCCTTCTCGGCTCTAATCTTTGCTGCCATCTTCAGTGGCATTCTTATCTTTGTTGAGTGAAGCTTTAGTTTGTTCAAGTCCTTCTTTAAAGCCGCTTCACATCCACCTTCGTAGTCTCACTATCACTGAGACTTGTTCTGTTAAGCTCTGGTGGAACTCGTAGAGTCAATATTAGCATTCTAATAACTCAACGATTCTGGAACTTAGAAATCATCAGTAACTTTTGATCTTTGAAGCTCTTGTTGATTTATACTCCTTCCCAATCTTCACATTGGTATATAGCCGTTGAAAGCTATTTGAATTGCTATGCAGATCTCGAGTTATTTGGTGTAGACTGCAGATGTGACATGACATCTCCTTTGACTTTCTGACACTGCAGTCTACTGTTTCACCTACCCTGTCAGAGATGTCACTTTGATGTCTCGGGTAGGTAGTCGACTTTATTTCCTCCTTCTAATTTCTCGATCAGAGGTTGTCCTTTTGCATTGATGCTCTCAATAAGCTCAGTTCGAATATCAATCTTCAGATTGAACCGTTGTCAATTCTTCAATATCCAGTTGACCAAAATCTACGATTCTGATGCATATCTTATTGGACCTGATCGTAGTGTCTTGTTGAATGTTGCTCATTGACAGATTGAGACAACACTACGATCCTGAAGAGTGTTCATTTGATCTTCAATGTAGAACACCTCTTCCTTCTCTTGTGCAATACTTCAATACTTCTATTTGCCTTGACTGCTCTTAGATAATGATGGATTGACTCCTTGTTCTGGCCCCTTCTGAATAGCAAGACACTTCAAATTTGTGGCATGCCCAGCTCGCTTTCTCCTTGTAATCTCCCGTTCACTTATCATCAATGGACTGACCCAATGCTTAATCACTTTAGCCTTGTTCTTCATAGGCTGACCAGTATCTTTGTGTACACTCCATCAGTTCCTTCTTTGTTTGGCAAACACTCCGATCCTGGATACTTCCAAGATTGTTGTCTTCTGTTTACTTGACAACAACTGCACTTGTTGACTTTCCTTAGTCAATTACCGAAGTCTTCTTTTGATCAACTTATGGAAGACTTCATCTTGAATGGCTTCACAACTCAATCTGGAAGTTGATTGGATTGGTGCTTAGATCTTCTGTTAGCTTTCATGTCATTCATTGAGTGCTCTCTAGTTTCCTTCAGGTTGGATGTATCTCTGCAGCTTAAACCAGAGGCTTCATACTTTGGATATTCTGGGAGTGCTCATTTATTGATAATCGTATTTTCTCTACGATTCTGCCTTGGCGTTGTAAGCACATCTGTTGGGGCCTTAGTTCTGCACTCTACGATTTGACTTCGGCTTTGCAGACACTACGACTCCGAGATCAGATCTTAAAACTCTACGATTTCTGTCGTTATGCTTGTTGTCTTCATCTGATCTTGCTCGACTATGATCTCTGCCTCTGATATGATCAGTAGACTCTACGACTCCGAGTGTAGTCTACGATTCTTGACTTGGCTTTGGCAGATGCTCGGTCGGCTCGTAGACAGACTGTCTCTACAATTCTGAGCATGACTTCCTCAGCAGACTACGACTCCGAGGAAGTTCTTCTCAACACACTACGATCCTTCCTCGTCTCTCTTGGTAGTCTACGAATTCCGAGATCTACTATCTTGCAGACTACGATTCTGCCTTGATAGCTCTCGAGTTTTCCTTGACTCTCCTGGCAGACTACAATTTTTGGTACAGTGCTCGATGATCAGACAATCCTATCTATTATATTATAAGATCAACCTAACAAGCTTGATCTTTTTACATTTATAGTCTTTGTACATCATTTCTTTTTAAGAACTTCACAAAGTTGTTTTGCTTATGTAGGATCAACCTAACACATTTGATCAATTCATTCTAAGTCCTTGTACATATGTTCCTATTATCTATAAAAGGACTTTACAGCTTTTCTTAATGCAAGCATACTTGCATATTCATTCATATATATCATAATCAAATCATATGTAAATAGGAATAACATTCACATGCTTATTCTTGACAATCTCCCCCTATTTGATTATGACAAAAATAATAAGTGCGTATGCATAATATGAATGAATCTTATATATAGTGAGCAGCTATATTTATAAAACAGATAATCATGAATGTCATTGATAATAATATGGAATTTCATAAGCTATGACACTTTACATCTTGGACCCAGAACATACCTAATTAGTTCGAGATGTACCTCTTTGGCTCCATGTGAGTTTCCAGGATATCTATTGATTGGTTACTTATCTGCTTGATCTTTTTGCTCCTTCTCCCCCTGGGATGGTGACTTCATTTCTTTTCTTTGCTCCCCCTCAGATTTATGTTCTTCTTCTTTTTTGGCACCCCCTCAAACTCTGCATTAATAGGATCATCATCTTTTGGCTCCCCCTCAAATGATGATTCAGCTTCTACTTTTGCTATCTTCTTCTTTGCCTTTCTCTTGGCCTTCTTGTTTTCTTTTCTTCTCCTCTCCTTGCTCTTCATTGAATGCCTCTTCATATGCCTCTTTTTAAGCCTCTTTTTCTCCCCCTTTTTGTCATTAATCACTTGTGAAAGCTGCTCCATGTTGGGCATAAGTTGCTCCATCAGGTAAGATGAGTTACCAACCTCAATCTTGAGTTCTTTTTGGCTCCGCTCAAGTTGTAGAGAGAAAGACTGATTCAGATTGTCAATCTTGTCAAAGAGGGCTTGGATTTTCTCTTCATTAGCCTTTTGTGCTCGTAGAGCTTCTGTCTTCTGATCATTGATAACATTCAGATAGATTTGATCTCTCTCTTTGATTTTGAAGGATATATCAGACATAGTGGCTTAAAGTCTATCTTGAACTGCATTTCCTCCTGCTTCGGTCAACATCTTGGCCTCTTCAGTGATGATAGACATCTTCTTGACCAACTCATCAGAATTCATTAGTAACTCTTGATCTGTAGAAGTTTGATCATGTGGTTGGGCAGGCTTTTGTTTAGCACTAGACTGGGCTCCACGATTTTCATTCTTGGACAGATTTTCGAAAGTAGTGAGAATCTGATAAATCGTTGAGTGTCAATCATTGGTGGAGGATGAAGGAATGCTAGACAATTATGCTTGGGCAGAGGGAAGCTCCTCAAACTGAACTTGATCATTTTCAATGGTAGAGTGAAAAAACTCTACGATCATCTCCTTGACCAAGATTCTTCTGCCATCAGAACCCACTCTACTATCATAAGGAATGTAATGGTTGCCAGCATATCGGTAGACTTTGTAGTGAGGCTGGTCTATGATCATTTTGGTTGCAAACTTCATTACCCTTGGGAAGTTCTGTGACACCAGCTCTACGTTGGGAAGGTGAGAGAAGACCCATGTGAGATAAATGTTGTCTTTAGTTAGGGATGCCTTTACCCATGGCAAATGAGAGTAAAACCATCTTATTGCATGATTCTTAGCTTCAAGCTCATATATCACAGTTGAAGTATCTAGCTTCATGGCTCTACGATTGTTGAGCAAGTTTTCTGAGGTCATCATTACCACATTTAACCTTCCATCTACATGATTAATTAATCTGCCAGGAAGCACCTCTAATGGTTCTTCATCAACTTCTACTACAATTCTTCTCTTGTGATGAACAAGGTGGGGAATGTGAAAATCTTCTGCTTCTTCTTCTGCAGAACTGGAGTCTCTTCTACCTTCTCTCTGTTCTGAACTAGAGTTAGACCTTTGTAGACTTCCCTTTGATTCCTTATTTTCATAATTAACATCATTCTCCATTTCTTCACCTTCTGAGTTTGAATCATGCTGACTTCTTTCATCAGATACATCAGTGAATTCTTTTTGCTGATTTTCATCACTAGTACCTTCCTCAGCATCTTCTTCCTTTGATTCTGATTCATCATCACTCACTTCACTGATTGTAGTTGAGTGTTCACCTAGCTTCTTTGAGACAGATATAGCAAGCAGACTGTTGCTCTTTCTTTTCTTTGGGGGTTCAGCTATAGGAGTTTCAGACTTTTTTTTTTCTTCAGAATCTGAAGCTTCTGTATCATCAGACAGACTTTCTTGATGTTTATCAACAGTAGGAGCATGTCCTTCTTCTTCGGATTCAACATCTTTTGAGCCATCATGTGAACTTGTTGGAGCATTATGTGGCGCCCCCAAAATAGGTATACATCACCCATCTTGGGTCGCCAAATACATGGTACAGAATACAAATACAAACTTAATTATACAACAAGAGCTGAGAGTTTTTACACGAATATTATCTCATAGACAATATCCAAACTCAAATTTAATCCTCAATACATTTATTATCACATTAAATAGTGAGGATTACTAAAACAGCCATCTTGGACCATCACACTGCTCCCCGACTAGTCTCGGCCATGTTCTTATTTCCTGAAGAGAATAATTGTGAGACCCTAGATTTTATGAATAAAGATTTAATTTTCTCGAAATAATTTTTTTTTATTATGGTGTTGATTTGATGTAATGTTATAGTTGTGGGTAATATTTACAAATTTTGCAAAGTAAGCAAGTGGTTATATAATATTCGATTGGTGGGGAATATTCTTTTTGTCGAGGAATATCCGTGCAGACATATAATCATTAGTGGACCCATGAAAGGAATTATTGTCGGATTGAGAAAACGACAAAAATACTTTATAAAAATAACGGCGGAAGTTTTACCGTTAACTGTTGAAACACCCGGTGTTAAAAGTACAGTAATACGCATGGTTGCATAGTAGTACACGGTATTGATTATTGATGATTATGTGAGAAGTTACTCAGTATTGTTCAATCGGGTATTCGGGACACTTTTCGTGTCGGAGTACTATTCATGAGTTACTATTCATGAGTTACTATTCACGAGTTACTATTTATGAGTTACTATTCATGAGTTACTATTCACGGGGTACTATTGATCACCCGTAAAATATATTTCTTTTCGGTTCAAATCATTTTTGGGTATAATATTATTCCATGAGGAGATGTGCTAATTTTTCAGACCGTTGGTTGAAGTTATAATAGTAAATCAATATGGACCGCTGGTGGAAAGTTATAATAGTGAATCAATATGGATCGTTGGTTTAAAGTTTTAATAGTAAATCAGTATGGACCGTTGCTTTAAGTTTTAATAGTAAACCAATATGGACCGTCCGTTTAAAAGTAAATCAATCTGGACCGTTCATGAATTAGTTACTATTCACTCCATTTTCCTATAAATAGAAGCTCATTCCTTCATTATTTCTTACTTAATTCACCGAAACTCTAGAGAGAGAAACTATAGAGAGAAAGAAGAAAAGTATTTTGTTACTTCACTTTTCCAATATCCAGTTTCTTCTAAGGTAGGGAATATTATTTGTTGTACCCATAAGGGGTAATATTTCTTTTGTATTCATGAAGAGAACTTCTGTTATTCCATTATTTATTATTCTGTTGGAATAACCTGTATACGCGGGCTACCCTATACTTGGTGAAATTCTTTTGTTATTTCATTCTTTATTATTCATTGAATATCCATGCATCAAAGGCTTTTCTACCGGACTCGGTTCTAGTTTTATTATTCTCATTGGAATATCCTCGTGCGCATGCGTTTCTGCCGGACTGGTTCCATTCTTTATTATTCTGTTGAATATCCTTTCGTATGCGTTTTACGCCGGACTGGGTTCCGTTATTTATTATTCTGTTGGAATAACCTATATGTGCGGTCTATCGCATGCATGGTGATTTCATTTGTTATTCCATTCTTTATTATACTCAGTTGGTTAAAACTTTGACTTCTATACTCCATGAAATTAGTGGAATATCCTTGATATTTGCGCTTCATCCAGTATCTTTTCATGGAAATATTCTTCTGAGCATTCTTGAATTTTACTCTACAAAGAAGTATCATGTTGACAATGTGGACATTATTAGTTCTTGGATAAATTAATTCTTGAACTTGTTTTATTGAATTCTTATATCATTATCATCATCCTCATGCTTATATTATGTTGAAAGTCATCTCGTGGCTCAGAAGTGCATAGGGACTTGGTATGATTATGATCGTGGATTATTCTCGGTATAATCATAACCGTAATGTTACAAATGATGTGGAAAAAGTCCTCATTGGCCCGTAGTGCATTGATGGACGCTTTTGGTATGATTATGGTTATGGATTCTCTTTGGTCAGTAGTCAAAAGATGAATTGTTTTATGGCATGATCAGGACCATTGATGAAAACATGATTATCTTTAGCCGTAGTGCATGGATAATTCGTGGTCGTGATACTAAAGAATATCATTGGCCGTAGTGCAGCGGTGATTCGATGATGTGGATTATTTATTAAGCTGAGTCCCAATGATAAAAGTGATGAAAAACCTTTTAAATCATAGAAGATAGTAGATTTTATTCCCTACTTGACTCTTCTAATGGATTGCTTGTTCCGCTGCAGTTAAACTTGATAGTTATTATATTTTATCAGTTTAACACTGTTGAAGGATAACGATAAATTATTATGCATTATCATAGTCATAATATTTCTTACTGAGCTAGTTGAGCTCACCCTTTCTTTCACTGTTCTCTTCAGGAAATGAGAACGTAGCTGGGACTAGTCGGGGAACAGAGTGATGATCCTAGATGTTTGCATTAGTAGTCCTCACTATTCTGTGAAATAGTGTGATAATAATTGTAATGAGGACTCCTTTTGAGTTTTTATACTCTCTAATAGACAATATTTGTAATCAAACTCACAGCTTCGCTTTTTGTCATATTGTACACGACATAATGTATTATTAAGTTGTATTTGAATTACGTACCATATATCCCAAGCGCACTCAAGATGGGTGATGTATACCTAATTTTGGGGCGTCCACATTTGGTATCAAAGCTTGAGGATATGATCCTCGGCTAGATGTAAGAATAGAACTAGGAGGGGAGAGACGGAATTCCTTCGCTAGTATGACCTATCTAAGTTTATTTGGTATTTAATTGGTCGGTCAGAATATATAGATAATATGTTACATGTCAATTAACCTTTGTTTTGTGGCAGTATCTAAAAATGACATCCGAGAATGTTGAGAATAGCAATGGAGCACAGGAGACCATTGATTCTCCACAGATCAATAATCAGGACAATGTTTAACAGGATAGCGATAATCCTCCTGTAAACAACAACACTGATCAATTGACGAACGATGGTACGTTTAAGAGCTTTTTAGAATTAATGCAACATCAGGCGAAGGCGGCTCGTTCTCATAATGCAGGAGGAAATAATGGCAACCCACGGTTGGTCACCGCTAAGCAATTCAAGGAGCTGGGACCACTGGAGTTTTTGGGAAAGCCATAACCACTTAAGGCGAAGACGTGGTTAAAGCAGATCACCAAGATATTTGATGTCTTGGGATGCTCCGAGGAGAAAAGGTTCCTTTGCCACCTTTATATGTTATGTGAAAGAGGCGAGATCACCGGTGGGAATCTATAAAACGCACTCACATTTGACGACTCAAGATGTCTTGGGAGAAGTTCCAAGAGCTGTTGAATGACAAGTACTTTCCCGAAAGCATTCGTCACATGAAGGAGGTGGAATTTATCAAGTTGGAGCAAAACAACATGACTGTGTCGCAGTACGAAGCCAAGTTTGCCGAGTTGTCTAGATTTGTGTCCCACTTGGTTGATAATGAAGAGAGAATGACGCGGATGTTTTTAAGAGGTTTGAAGCCGGAGATACGTCAATATCTTATTTCTCATAAACTGTGTTTGTATTCAGATGTTATAAATAGGGCTCAGTTAGTGGAGCGCGATAACGAGTCAACGCAATTAAAAGAGAGCAGCCGGCAAAATGATAATACCGGTGATAACAGTCATCAAAGCGGTGACAATAAGCATGGAGGGAATTAACATGCCAGAAATGGTAACCACTTCGGTGGTAATCATGGTCAAAACAATAAGAATGGACATTTCAAGAAGAGGAGATTCAACAATGATGGAAAGACGTCAGCACCAACACCCGTTGTTAAGGAAGGAGAACGACCACCTATCATATGCTTTAAATACGGAGGGGAGGGACACATCAGTCCAAACTGCGCAATGCCGTCCAAAGCATGCTATAATTGTGGAAAAGAAGGTCACTTAGCCCGATTTTGTCGTTCACCGAAGACAAGTTCAGCTAGGATGGAGGCACCAAAGGATGTCCTAGACAAGCCAAAGCCGGTAATTTAAGAGAGAGCGTTTTTTTTCGTGACGAGGAACCTGAATAAAATTATCACGGGTATGTTAGTCATAAACTCTTGCGAAGTCTATACTGTGTTAGATACCGGTTCTACTCACTCTTTTATTGCACCTAGTTGTGTTCAATGTTTGAAGTTAACTCCAGAGAAGTTAGACTTTGATATATCTGTTTAAACTCAGTTGGGAGAAACCTTCGTTACCTCCACTATTTATAAATCTTGTTCAAATCAACACTTTCACGTTACCTGTCGATCTTATCTCTTTGAAAATACTTCCCTTTGATGTGATTTTTGGAAACGATTGGTTAACTACTCATCATGCTTTTTGTAAGGTTGTTAGCTTTCATACTCCTAACCAACCTGTTATGCGAATTCAAAGTAACCAAACCACTAAAGTCAATCACTGTCATATCAAGTCATAATTAAAGAGACCCGGACCTTTCGTTGTTGACTTTCTTGTGTGGAATGCACCGAAGCCAGACTTTCTATAGGCAACATCGTGAATGACGATGGCAAGTTGATAGGTATCACTGTGACGTGTTATCCAAGTCTTGGATGAGAGTCACAGTTTTGAATGGTATTTCTATTGTTAATAAATTTCCTGACGTATTCTTGAAGACTTCTTAGCCTACCCTAGAGCGTGTAATCGAATTTTGTATTGACCCCAGTACAAAACCCATTTCTAAAAACCCTTAAACATTTATTCAACTAAAGCGAACGTAACATGCGCCAAAGACGTTGGCTTGAGCTGTTAAAGATTATGATCGTACCATACCATCGTGGAAAACATGGTAGCTGACGCGTTGAGTAGAAGATCGTATGCGGTTACAAGTGCGAATATATGAACCCACGTGAAGATAACGAATATACGATTAGAATCGACTTTAATTGAGAAAGTTAAAGCCTCTCAAGATACATACTCAGAGCTGATGAATGTGAAGAAGAAGGTTCAAGAGGGCGTTATTCTAGAAGCAAGAATTGACAAAGAGAGGAAATCTCAACCCTCGATTTAATTGACCCATTTTAAATCCTCGATCAAGTAGGAACTGGAGCTTATAGACTAGTTTTACCGCTAAGTATGTCGCGTGTTCATAACGTTTTTAACGTATCGATGTTAAGTAAATATGTGGACGACCCGAACCATATTATTAATTTAGAACCCATTTAGATAGCGTAAGATTTAACGTGATGAGATACATGTTAACATCTTGGATAAAGGATCATATTCGACGCTCAAAGGTTATACCTCAAGAGTTAGAATTTGAAGTGAAGTCAAGGTATCCTCACCTGTTCGGCATACCAGGTACGTACGTAAATTTCATGGGCGAAATTTCATAAAGAGGGGAGATTGTGAGACCGCAGATTTTATAAATAAAGATTTAATTTTCTCGAAATAATTTTTTTATTTATTATGGTGTTGATTTGATGTAATGTTATAGTTGTGGGTAATATTTACAAATTTTGCAAAGTAAGCAAGTGGTTATATAATATTCGATTGGTCTGGGAATATTCTTTTGTTTGGGAATATCCGTAACTTGGTGATAATCATTGGTGGACCCATGAAAGGAATTATTGCCGATTGAGAAAACGACAAAAAAATACTTTATAAAAATAACGGCGGAAGTTTTACCGTTAATCTTGAAAAACACCTTATGTTAAAAGTATAGTAATACGCGGCGTGGTTGCGTAGTAGTACACGGTATTGATTATTGATGCTTATGTGAGAAGTCACCAAGATTGTTCAATCGGGTATTCGGGACACTTTTCGTGTCAGAGTACTATTCACGAGTTACTATTCATGAGTTACTATTCATGAGTTACTATTCACGAGTTACTATTCACGAGTTACTATTCATGAGTTACTATTCATGAGTTACTATTCATGAGATACTATTGATCACCCGTAAAATATATTTCTTTTCGGTTCAAATCATTTTTGGGTACAATATTATTCCATGAGGAGATGTGCTAATTTTTCAGACCATTGGTTGAAGTTATAATAGTAAATCAATATGGACCGCTGGTGGAAAGTTATAATAGTGAATCAATATGGATCGCTGGTTTAAAGTTTTAATAGTAAATCAGTATGGACCATTGCTTTAAGTTTTAATAGTAAACCAATATGGACCGTCCGTTTAAAAGTAAATCAATCTGGACCGTTCATTAATTAGTTACTATTCAGTCCATTTTCCTATAAATAGAAGCTCATTCCTTCATTATTTCTTACGAATTCACCGAAAACTCTAGAGAGAGAAACTATAGAGAGAAAGAAGAAAAGTATTTTGTTACTTCACTTTTCCAATATCCAGCTTTCTTCTAAGGTAGGAATATTATTTGTTGTACCTGTAAGGGGTATTATTTCTTTTGTATTCATGAAGAGAACTTCATTATTCCATTATTTATTATATTGGAATAACTCAGTATCGTGGGCTACCCTATACTTGGTGAAATTCTTCTCATTATTTCATTCTTTATTATTACATTTATTATTCGTTGGAATTATCCTAATATCCTGTATGCGTTTTATACTTTTTAACTCGGTTCCATTCTTTTATTATTCTGTTGGAATATCATGTTTATGCATTTTACGGGACCGGTTCCATTCTTTATTATTATTCATTAGAATATCCTGTACATAAGCGCTTACAATTCTTGACCGGTTCCGTTATTTATTATTCTGTTGGGATAACCTGCCTGTGCGGTCTATCGCATGCATGGTGATTTCTTTTGTTATTCCATTCTTTATTATACTCAGTTGGTTAAAACATTGACTTCTATACTCCATGAAATTAGTGGAATATCCTTGATATTTGTGCTTCATCCAGTATCTTTTTATGGAAATATTCTTCTGAGCATTCTTGAATTTTACTCTACAAAGAAGTATCATGT
Source organism: Panax quinquefolius (assembly GCA_020205615.1). Taxonomy (NCBI): domain Eukaryota; kingdom Viridiplantae; phylum Streptophyta; class Magnoliopsida; order Apiales; family Araliaceae; genus Panax; species Panax quinquefolius. The sequence continues at coordinate 29,553,260 of CM035166.1, forward strand.
TGACAATGTGGACGTTATTAGTTCTTGGATAAATTAATTCTTGAACTTGTTTTATTGAATTCTTATATCATTGTCATCATCCTCATGCTTATATTATGTTGAAAGTCATATGTGGCCTGTAGTGCATAGATGGACTTGGTATGATTATGACCAGGGATTATTCGGTATAATCATAACCGCAATGTTACAAATGATGTGGAAAAAGTCCTCATTGGCCCGTAGTGCATTGATGGATAGTTTTTGGTATGATTATGGCTATGGATTCTCTTTGGCCGTAGTGCAAAGATGAATTGTTTTATGGCATGATCGGACCGTTGATGAAAAACATGATTATCTTTAAGCCGTAGTGCATGGATAATTCGTGGTCGTGATACTAAAGAATATCCTCGGTCAGTAGTGCGTGTTGATTCGATGATGTGGATTATTTATTAAGTTTGAGTCCCAAATGATAAAAGTGATGAAAAACCTTTTAAATCATAGAAGATAGTAGATTTTATTCCCTACTTAACTCTTCTAATGGATTGCTTGTTTCGCTGCAGTTAAACTTGATAGTTATTATATTTTATTAGTTTAACACTGTTGAAGGCCAACGATAAATTATATATTCTGCATTATCTTAGTCATAATATTTCTTACTGGGCTAGTTGAGCTCACCCTTTCTTTCACTGTTCTCTTCAGGAAATGAGAACGTAGATGGGACTAGTCGGGGAACAGGGTGATGATCCTAGATGTTTGCATTAGTAGTCATCACTATTCTGTGAAATAGTGTGATAATAATTGTAATGAGGACTCCTTTTGAGTTTTTATACTCTCTAGTAGACAATATTTGTATTCAAACTCACAGTTTATGTTTTGTCGTATTGTACACGACAGTTTTATTATTAAGTTGTATTTGAATTCTGTACCATATATCTGGCGACTCAAGATGGGTGATGTTTACCTAATTTTGGGGGCGTCACAATAATGAAAGCAAAAGGGTGAGCTCAACTAGCCCAGTAAGAAATATTATGACTAAGATAATGCAGAATAAGTTATCGTTAGCCTTCAACAATGTTAAACTAGCAGAATATAATAGACAACAAGTTTAACTACAGCGGAACAAGTAATCCATTAGAAGAGTCAAGTAGAGCATGATATCTACTATCTTCTATGATTTAAAAAGGTTTTCATCAACTTTATCGCTGAGACTCAGCTTAATAAATAAACCACATAATCGAATCATCCCTGCACTACAGGCCAAGGATATTCAAGTAATCATCAATGATCATGATTATACCGAATAATACCTGGTCATAATCATACCAACAACTGTCCATCAATGCATTACAGGCCAATGAGGATTTTTACCACATCATTTGTAAAATTATGGGTCATGATTATACCGAATGATCCCTGGTAATAATCATACCAATCAACAGTCCATCTATGCTTGTAAGCCAAATATGACTTTTATCACAATATAAGCATGAGGATGATTATAATTATATAAGAATTCAATCAAATGAGCTCAAGGATAAATATTAAAGACTTTAAATTTATCCAGAGTTTAAAAATATCCAAATTGTCAACATGATACTGCTTTGTGGAGTAAAATTCAAGAATAATATTCATGTATCAAAAATAATCTTGGACAGAAAAGAAATCAATTTTATCGTGAATAGTACTCCAGGTGAATAGTACCCGAGTGAATAGTACCCTGTGAATAGTAACCCGACATGAAAAGTGCCCCGAATACCCGAGTGAATAATATTTGAGTGAATAGTAACTGGGTGAATAGTAACCCATGAATAGTAACTCGTGAATAGTACCTCAGCATGAAAAGTGCCCCGAATACCCGAGTGAATAATATTCTAGTGAATAGTAATCGGGTGAATAGTAACCCATGAATAGTACCCCGGGTGAAAATATTGATATTTAATAAGAAAGTTCAGATCAATATTCCAATGAAACGATACTGGATGAAGCACAAAACTTCAAGGATATCCCACTAATTTCAGGGATTATAGAAGCAATACTTATCATAGTAAGTTTAGATTTAAGAATATGAAAAGAAATAACATACGAAACTGCAAATGGATTTTCACCCGTCATACGGTACGTAATCCATATAGACAGGTTATTCTGACATATTAAAGGATGAATACGAAAAAATAGTGTTCCTTATGAATACGAAAGAAATAATACACCTTACGAATACAATAAATAATATCCCTTACGAACATAATAAATAATATCCCTTACGAACACAACAAATAATATCCCTTACGAATACAACAAATAATATCCCTTACGAACACAATAAATAATATCCCTTACGAACACAACAAATAATATCCCTTACGAATACAACAAATAATATCCCTTACCTTAGTAGAAAGTCGGATATCGCAATAATGAGTGAAGTAGCGTATCACTCTTCTTCTTGCTCTCTATAGTTTCTCTCTCTATAGTGTCTCTTGTGAATCTCGGTGAATTGGTGAGAATGAAAGAAGAATTAAGCTTCTATTTATATGAGAAATAACTAAATAGTAACTAATTCACTTAACTATCCAGATTGATTTACTATTAGAACCAAGCGGTCCAGATTGATTACTATTAAAACCACAAACCGATCGGTCCAGATTGATTTACTATTAAAACCACCACCGATGGTCCGTAGATTGATTTACTATTAAAACCACCATCGATTTTATCCAGATTGATTTACTATTAAAACCACCATCGACGGTCCAGATTGATTTACTATTAAAACCACGTGATCGGTCCAGATTGATTTAACTTATTACACTTTAGTACCCCTAAAGTTTTCCAAGTTTGCATTATTCCCCTCTAACTTTTGTAATTCACTTATCTTCAATAAACACATTCTTAATACTTCAACAATTATTCATCATTAATATTATAACTCACAATATTTAACAACCAGATCATTCCTAGGAAAGAGGGGGCTTTCCAATAAGGATTTCTCCCTATTGGCGCCAAGATTAGGTGACCAAACCTCTCCTCGACATAACTTTCTGTACATCATCAATATTGCAAATAATAATATGAATAACTTTGTTGTCTCAATTATTGATTTAATAATATAAAATATTATGCAAATGATATTGTGATAGTAATTGAATCAAATAAAGTGAGATACTATGCAACAATTACTAGAGCAATAATTGAGTAAATTGAGTGGCTTCTTACGTAAGCATCAATAATCAATACCGTGTGCTACTATGCAACCACGCGTATTACTGTACTTTTACCACCGGGTAGTTCAACAGTTTAAAGGTAAAACTTTCGCCGTTATTTTTATAAACAGAAATTTCTGTCGTTTTCTATCTACGACAATACTTCCGTTGTGGGGTCCACCAATGATTGTGTCGTCGTACGAATATTCCATGTTAAAATAAGTATTCCCCGACCAATCGAATATTCCCCGACACAACGAATATTTTATATCAACTTGCTTACTTTGTAAAATTTTCAAATATCGCCCTCAACTTTAACCTTTTATCAATCAAACCATTTATTAAATAGAATAATAATTATAAGATATTGGATACTTTTATTTCATAAAATTTGGGGTCTTACACATTATCAGTAGGGGATGCATTTGTGTTAACTTGCAACCTTTCTTCATCAGCAGAGTGGCAACTCTGAGTGTTAGCCACAGGACTTGTACACTCTTTTTCACCATTAGATTTAGCTCTTTCTTCCATAGATACAGCTTCTTCCTCATTGCTGGATTTTCTCTTTCAGATTTCAATCTTGGGGCTTTCAGTTCCCTTCCCATCTTCTGACTCTACGTCCTCTTCTTTGTTAGATGGACTTTTGAGTAATCTGCCACTTCTTCTCTTTGGGGTTTCTGTAGTTAAGACCTTTTCTTCTCCTGCTTTCAGATTGTCAATGGAGAGACTTCTTGGTGGAGCCTCTATTTTCTTCACACTCTTGGACTTCTTCTTTGCTGGTGTGACTGCTACTGGTACAAAGTCATCAAATAGATAGCTTTCCACCTCTTTCGCCTTCCTCTTCTTTGTAGAGACCTTGCTGCTGCTCCCAGTTGTTATTAGCCTCCTGTTTTCCTTGGGATTTTCCTTCCAGTTCACAAACAGCTGTGGAGACATGACTTTATGGACTTTTAGTGGTTCTCCCTCATCATCCTTGATCTTGCTTCCCAATTTCTTCTTCAGTACAATGCTCAGGAGACTTCCATGAAAAACCTTTATAAGGGGTTTTTCTGTAGACTTCTTCATCTTAGCCTTCTCCACCCATTTTGTCAGCCAATCAATTAAAAGGGCTTCGAAGTTCTTGCTTCATGATGATTCTAGTCATGACTCTCAATTGCAGATCACTGATTGTATCATGTGCGATGTCTTTGCACAAGATACATTTTCCTGTAATCTCTGCCAGAAATTCAAATTCTTTAGGAAACTCTTTCTTCTTCATATCCTTCAGATTTACGTTCCTCTTGTAACGCATTAACCTCTTGCCTTCTCCAATGTCAACTTCATCGAGGCTTATCAGACCTTGGTTGAGAAACCCTAGACATTGATTGATGTCTGATGCCCTTATCTTCAGACTTGTTCCTTTGACCTTCGTGGTCAGGAGCCCAGAATCTATTGATGCATTTGAGTAAAACTGCTTTACTAACTCTGTATAGACTGGAGTGTCAGCCTCCAAGCACTTAGAAAACCCAACTTTCTTTACGAGCCCAAGTATGTCCTTGAACTTCTTTTCTGATCTTTCGAACTTCTTGAAGCCGAGTTGGATTCCGGTTATAACTTGCCATTCTTCCATTATGAGGGTTCGAAATATATGGGTATTTGGTTTCAGACCTCTTATGAGAGATAGTTGAATGCGATTTGGGCGAGGCTCTGGAGGTTTAATTGATTTAGGCTGTGAAGAGGATTCTAGGGTTTAAAAAAGAGAGGGAGAGAGGTTCGACAGCCTTTGATAACTGTTTGCATATTTTGAATTTGTCTTTATGGCAGTTCCTTCTGACTCTGCATAAGTTGTGATGTGTCAACCAGCCATTGGTTGCACGATGCCTAGTAATAAACTGTAACTCCCCATAAACTTTTCAGTTTGATATTTCTTTTAAGAAAATAGGTGTAACTGACGTGGATTGACCGTTGACCTTTTTTGTTCGTAGAGTAGCTCGGTAAGGTAGCTGTGGACTCTATGATTTTCATTGTCGACTCATCGATCGTCTTCGGAGAGAAGCTTCAGTAGATGATGAAGTTGTATGGCTTAACCACTGATGTACCCCAAGATAGTTTAGGCACTGAAGTTCTAAGGTGAGTTTGCAATATGTCTTTCCAAACTGTATTCGTACTTATCTCCACACGATCTGAATATTTGAGCAAGTGTCTAGTTCTTTCGAGCTCCTTATGAGCTAGTGTATCCTCTGGGAAGACCGAGATCATCGAGCCTGCTTCTACGATTATTGAGGTTGCACTACGATCGTTGAGTTCTCTTCAAACTCTACTCTACGATCGTTGACTATCTTAGTCCTTGAGATGAACTTTACTAAGCATCCGTTCTGGGTTAAGGTAGCTTAGGAAGGGCCAACCTCTTAGAGTGAACTAAGGGTCAGGTTTGTCCCTGAGGCGCTTTCCAGATGGAAAACTTTAGCAGTGATTTATACTGATATCTCATTTGACCTTTTTTGTTGGGGAGTTCCTCAACCAACTTTAAACATTTGTATTGGTTGTAGTCGTGGTGTCTTCCCCGCTCTTACTGCTCGCGATCGATGTTTAATTGTAGCGCCCATAATTTTGAGTTGGGTGGTTGACAAGGTTATCAGTAGTACGTTTTGAGACGTTCCTACTAACTATGGATCTTCATTTGGTTCATCAGCCACAAAGTTTTGGGACTCTGTAACTGGTACATTGCTTCGTAGTTTATTTCTGATACCTTCAAGGTCTTTGCTTTTTTAGCGTAACACGCTCCCCATGGTTGATACTGACTTCTCAGAGAGATGTGAGTTCTTTTTCTTCATGTGTATCAGAAGGCAGCCTTGCATGTATCCTTCTGACTGGAATCATCATTATCAATTAAATCTCCTTGTATCATAGACATGGATATCTTCAGGACTGATCACTCTACGATCATTTGACAGCACTACGAACGTAGTCTTCCTTGTCAGTGTGTACTTGTGGAGTTTTGCTTCCGTAATGAGTTCCTCATGATTAATGCTCGTTGATCCTATGATGTGAACTTCCTTGAGGATTCTTCTCAAATGGTATGCTTTACATGATTGATCATATAAGACCCTTTTCATCTTAGGTTGAATGGTCTGCTTTCATATAAAGATCAGCAGCCATGTGAGCTTCATTCAGGTTAGCTCAGCGGGTCTTCAAGGACAGGCTTTGACACATATGAATTTTATCAGAATCATTTCTGAACAGTCTTAAGCCTTCTGCTAGTTGAATCTTCTTGACTGAAGTCTTCTACTTCAGTATTCCTTAGTGTGGTCAGATAGACCAAGTACCTGCAGGTTAGATACATTTCTATTTTTGGTACCCATAGTTAAATGGATCCTGCTAGGTTAGTTTTCAAAATCCATGTTCCTCATATATTTGAATAATCATCATATTGCTCATCAACAATCATATTTATGCATGTTTCCAATTTAGATATGGCATCTTAAGATACATGATGATGAGTGTGTGTAGGATTAACCATTTTAATAAAACACTTTTTTTCTTTGATGGTTTCACCATTTGCTTGGTTATGTTCACAGAGTTTAAATGTTCACAGAGTGATAATCAACTCTATCACTTATTTGTATCTGGTTGATTCATGGAGGTGATCAGTTTCTACAAATCTTCAAGATACTCTTGTAGAACTGATCATACTCTATGTATTATCAAAAACTTAGAACATAGGTTTGTACATACATACTAATCCAATAGCAAAGACTTCCCCACTTAAGATTAACTAAACCTTGATATGCTTATGACCTATTTCAAATTTCTTTTAAGATGTCATCTCCAACCTAAAACTTGGATGGAGAAAAAGTTTGTAAGCATTTGAGTTTCCAACCTCAGTGTACTTTCTCTCTTCACCTTTTTAGGTAGAGTATGATTTCTTGAAAGAATACTGTTATAGTGCATAAGGAGGTGCAGCATGATGTACACATTTATATTTGTGAGGAACCGTACCTTTCTACTGTCAGTTTCTTAACAGTCATTTAACTTAGATATGCTAAGGTTAGGCATTGATGTGCATAGTTTTTCATTTGCTCCTGACAGCTTGTTACTCCAGTTGTCCTTCAATCAATCAGTCATGGTCTTGAAGATGTAATCTAAGAGAATCTTGGCATCTTTAGTTCTTTGACATCCTTGAGTCCACATAGTTCACATTCAGCTGCTGGTTGGCCAAATATATTTGAGAAGTTCTTCTTTCTTCTCTGGATAAGTACTTCTTAGCATGTATGGCATTTTTATCTTTCAAGCTGGTGGATGTCAGACTCTTAGCTGTTGATGTCTCTTGAGCTTCCTCTTTGGTCTTCGACTACACAAGATTGATTGCAAGACGCAGATTGGTCTTATTGTAATGGCATTTAAGAACATGGACCAATCTGAGCAGCTTCAGGTGTATATACATATTTACCTGTACACAATATTTTCAACGTGTGAGCTCATCTGCATTTACAAGTGACTTACTACTAAACTAAGTTTAGAACAATGTTTGTACCTAGGATCAGACTCAAAGCGATTAGCTTTTGAATATAGCATGAGAACCTGCTCTGATACCAATTGTTAGTTCCCAGTAGGCACACAATAGATCTAGAAGGGGGGTTGAATAGATCCTTTTTAATTTCAAATACTTTTCTGGTTTAATTTGTATTGCTAATGATTTAGCATATGACAAACATAAGAATCTTTTCAAGCACAACGTAATAAGTAAAAGATCCCCTTCATTGATATATTCATAATCATACATACATTGTTCTTAGAGTTAGTTAAGTTGTAAGTAGTTAATACATGCATAGCAGTTGTAGCAGTTAGGTACATAATGTAATGACATAAAGTAAAAGACACAAGGGATTTTAAGTGGTTCAGAGACTCAAGCTCCTAATCCACTCTTCTGCTTTCAACTAGCGAGATTTCCACTAAGGAATGGCAGCACCCTGAATCACTAAGATTTCTTCAAGGCCAGCAGCCTCGGAACTTCAATTCACTAAGAACTCTTCAAGGCCATCAGCCTTGGAACTCCTCTAGTTCCCTAGGAACTCTTCAAGCCCAGCAGGCTTATAACTTCATTTAGTCCCTCCGGACAAGGACCCCTCAGGCCCTAGCTTCTTATTGTTGATGTTGTTATTGGTGGTGGTGCTGAGCTGCTAAGATGTCTTTTAAGCTTGAACATCTTTTGTACTTAGCAACTAGGTGTGGTCCTCTTTGCATTCTGCTTCGAGTCTGGACCACATCTTCTTTGGTCCAGCTGATCTTCTTTCTGTTCTGCTCATCTTCATATGATGTCAGCTGTGCACCATCACCATTCCCTGAACCCTTCTTGACTGGTTGGCAGACATGGTTCTGCATTTGTTCTAGTTCAGCTTTAGGTTCATGGTGATTCGTAGAGTGGCTCTCTGGATCTTCTCTATGCTCTGCCACTATTCTAAATGCTATCTTCTTATCCTTCTCGGCTCTCAGCTTAGCTGCCATCTCAGTAGCATTCTCAACTTTGTTGAGTGAAGCTTTAGTCTGTCCAAGTCCTTCTTCAAAGCTGCTTCACTTCCACCTTCGTAATCTCACTGTCACTGAGACTTGTTCTGTTAAGCTCTGGTGGAACTCGTAGAGTCAACATTAGCATTCCAACAACTCAACGATTCTACAACTTAGAAATCATCAGCAACTTTTGATCTTTAAAGCTCTTGTTGATTTATACTCCTTCCCAATCTTCACATTGGTATATAGCCGTTGAAAGCTATTTGAATTGCTTCGCAGATCTCGAGTTATTTGGTGTAGACTGCAGATGTGACATGACATCTCCTTTATGACTTTCTGACACTGCAGTCTACTGTTTCACCTACCCTGTTAGAGATGTCACTTTGATGTCTCGGGCAGGTAGTCGACTTTATTTCCTCCTTCTGATTTCTCGATCAGAGGTTGTCCTTTTGCATCGATGCTCTCAATAAGCTCAGTTCGAATATCAATCTTCAGATTGAACCGTTGTCAATGCTTCAATCTCCAGTTGACCGAACTCTACGATTCTGATGCATATCTTCTTGGACCTGATCGTAGTGTCTTGTTGAATGTTGCTCATTGACAAGTTGAGACAACACTACGATCCTGAAGAGTGTTCATTTGATCTTCAATGTAGAACACCTCTTCCTTATCTTGTGCAGTGCTTCAATACTTTTATTTGCCTTGACTGCTCTTAGATACTGATGGCTTGAGCAAGACATTTCATATTTGTGGCATGCCCAGCTCACTTTCTCCTTGTAAGCTCCCGTTCACTTATCATCAATGGACTAACCCGATGCTTAATCACTTTAGCCTTGTTCTTCATAGGCTGACCAGTATCTTTGTGTACACTCCATCAGTTCCTTCTTTGTTTAGCAAACACTCCGATCCTGGATACTTCCAAGATTGTTGTCTTCTGTTTACTTGACAACAACTACACTTGCTGACTTTCCTTAGTCAGTTACTGAAGTCTTCTTCTGATCAACTTGTGGAAGACTTCATCTTGAATGGCTTCACAACTCAATCTGGATGTTGATTGGATTGGTGCTTAGATCTTCTGTTAGCTTGCATGCCATTCGTTGAGTGCTCTCTGGTTTCCTTCAGGTGGATGTATCTCTACAGCTTAAACCAGAGGCTTCATACTTTGGATATTCTGGGAGTGCTCATTTGTTGAGAATCATATTTGCTCTATGATTCTGCCTTGGCGTTGTGAGCATATCTGCTGGGGCCTTAGTTCTACACTCTACGATTTCACTTCGGCTTTGCAGACACTACGCCTCCGAGATCAGATCTTAACACTCTAAAATTTCTGTCTTTATGCTTGTTGTCTTCATCTGATCTTGCTCGACTACGATCTCTGCCTCTGATATGATCAGTAGACTCTATGACTTCGAGTGTAGTCTACGATTATTGACTTGGCGTCGGCAGATGCTCGGTCGGCTCGTAGACAGGCTGTCTCTACGATTCTGAACATGACTTCCTCAGCAGACTATGGCTCCGAGGAAGTTCTTCTTGACACAATACGATCCTTCCTCGTCTCTCCTGGAAGTCTATGAACTCCGAGATCTACTATCTTGCAGACTACGATTCTGCCTTGATAGCTCTCGAGTTTTCCTTGACTCTCCTGGCAGACTATGATTTTTTAGCAAGGTTTTCGACGATCAGACAAGCCTATCTATTACATTATAAGATCAACCTAACAAGCTTGATCTTTCTACATTTATAGTCCTTGTACATCATTTCTTTTTAAGGACTTCACAAAGCTGTTTTGCTTATGTAGGATCAACCTAACACATTTGATCAATTCATTCTAAGTCCTTGTACATATGTTCCTATTATCTATAAAAAGACTTTGTAGCTTTTCTTAATGCAAGCATACTTGCATATTCATTCATATATATCATAATCAAATCATATGTAAATAAGAATAACATTCACATGCTTATTCCTGACATGATGTTTTAAAACAAATTTAGTTGAATTAATCCATGGAATCATGTTTCAAAATGGAGTTTTGAATTTACAGAGATATATGTACAAAAAGACTTACTTTAGAGTTAAAATTCATGTTCAATTCGTGTAATAAATTGTAAATTGATGATTGATTATGTTTATACATTCAAATACGAAAAGAATGCAAGTTATATGAACTGATTTAGTTATAAAAAAAAATATGTGGTGAGATGATTCGCTAAACATATGTTGAAGTGAGAGTTTTAAGCAAGAACATGGAAATTTAAGGGTCTAAATTTGGTTGTTGTTTTGTTGTTATAATCTGTGTGTGCATACTTGGTGTTGCTTTTGTGAAGTCAATATTGTGACACCCCCAAATCCGGGTACTTCAATTCCCACATGATTTGGTGTTCACTATCCAAACATCATATATCTATCTACCCATAATAAATGAAAGCATAAACAGATAGAAATTAATCCTCTCCTTAAGGAGTTACATCATCTGAAGTAATTACATAAATCACAGGTCATACTAACCTTAAATCTTAACTGTGGAAACATAAACAATTAATCATCTTATACATCATTATCATAAGTCTAAAACAGAAATACATCATCACATAAAATAACAAGTCTTCGTCATTTGTTAATCTTACCCTTGCCTTTGCTAGTAGAAGGCTCGTCGGACCTTTAATTCTTGACTACAATGTTATTATTACGCAAGAGTGAGTATGATTGCCCACAAGTATTGTGACGCCCCCAAAATTAGGTATACATCACCCATCTTGGGTCGTCAAATACATGGTACAAAATTTAAATACAACTTACTAATACAACTGTCGTGTACAATACGACAAAACATAACTGTGAGTTTGAATACAATTATTGTCTACTAGAGATTATACAAACTCAAAAGGAGTCCTTATTACAATTATTAACACACTATTTCACAGAATAGTAGGACTACTAATGCTATCCTCTAGACCGTCACTCCGCTCCCCGACTAGTCCTCGCTATGTTCTCATTTCAAGAGAAACGGTGAAAGAAAGTGTGAGCTCAACTAGCCCGAAGAAATATTATGACTAAGATAATGCAGAATAAATTATCGTTAGCCTTCAAAAGTGTTAAACTGATAAAATATAACAACATCAAGTTTAACTACAGCGGAACAAGCAATCCATTAAAAGAGTCAAGTAGAGAATAAAATCTACTATCTTTTATGATTTAAAAGGTTTTTCATGACTTTTATCGCTGGGATTCAGCTTAATAAACAATCCACATCATCGAATCACCCCTGCACTACAGCCAAGGATATTCTTTAGTATCACGACCACAAATTATCCATGCACTACAGCCAAGGACATTCGTGAATTCATTAATGGTCATGATCATTTCAACAACTGTCCATCAATGCACTACGGGCCAATGATAACTTTTACCACATCATTTGTAACATTATGGTCATGATTACACCGAATAATCCCTGGTCATAATCATACCAAGTCCATCTATGCACTACTACAAGCCACGAGATGACTTTCAACATAATATAAACATGAGGATGATGACAATGATATAAGAATTCAATAAAACAAGTTCAAGAATTAATTTATCCAGGAACTAATAATGTCCAAATTGTCAACATAATATTGCTTTGTAGAGTAAAATTCAAGAATGATCAGAAGAATATTTCCATGAAAAGATACTGGATGAAGCGCAAATATCAAGGATATTCTACTAATTTCATGGAGTATAGAAGTCAAAATTTTAACCAACTGAGTATAATAAAGAATGGAATATCAAAAGAAATCACCATGCATGCGGTACTTCGCATAGACAGGTTATTCCAACAGAATAATAATAACGGAACCAGGTCAGGCAAAATTTGCAATCGAGCGTGATGTTCCAACAGAATAATAAAGATTTTAACCAGTGTCCGGTGTAAAACACACGAGCATGTGATGTTCCAACAGAATAATAATAAAGAAGGAACCAGGTCCGGTGTAAAACACACAGACAGGATGTTCCAACGGAATAATAATAAAGACGAAACCAGGTCCGGTGTAAAACACACGAGACAGGATGTTCCAATAGAATAATAGAAGAATATCACCAAGTATAGGGTAAATCTAGCATTATACAAAGTTATTCCAATGAAATAATAAGCAATGGAATAACAACAGCTCTCTTCATGAATAAGAAAGAATAACACCCTTACATTAGTAAGAGATTGAATCTTGCAGAGTGTAGTAAATGTAATACTCTTCTTCTTTCTCTTATTCTCTCTATACTTTCTCTCTCTATAGCTTGAATGAATTCGTGAAAAATAATGATGCACTAGGCCTCTATTTATAGAAGATTTCTAGCTTAGCACTTGAAATGTGAAAAGGCAAGTGGCTTGACGACTGGTGATGTGAAAAGAAAAGTGGTTTGACGCCTGTAATGTGAAACGACAATTGGTTCGACGCCTGTAATATGAAACGGCAGGTGGTTTGACGTCTGGTAAAGGTAGTTACTATTGAAGAAGGTAATTACTATTGATGAAGGTAATTTGTGACGCCCCCAAAATAGGTCCATTCCATCCAACCCATTCTGAGTCGCCAAATACATGGTACAGAAATAACTACAACTTTATTAATACATTTTTTGTGCAAAATATGACAACATATATACTGTGAGTTTAAATACAATTATTGTCTTCTAGACAATATACATACCCAAATAAATCCTCATCACAATTATTTATACATTATTTTACAAAAATAGTGAGGACTACTAAACAACTCTCTCTATAACCATCATTCCATACCCCGACTCGTACTCGCTACATTCTCGCCTCCTGAGAAGAAAAATGGAACAACAAGGAAAAGGGTGAGCTCAACTAGCCCAGTAAAGAATATTATGACTAAGATAATATACAACAAATTATCATTAGTCTCCAACAGAGAAAAATCTAATAGAATACAATAGACAACCAGCTTTTAAATCAATCTTAGCGCAAAAATAATAATTCATTAGAAGAGTTAAGTAGAGAATGCAAACTACTATCTTCTATATATGAATTTAAAAGTCCATCGTCGATATTTTATCCCTGTAACATCAATCAATATATATCTGGAATCAAATATTCATCTTTGCACTACAGGCCAAAGATATTCATCGATTAATCATGTTCATCTAAACACTGCTCATCTTTTGCACTACGGCCAAAGATATTAATCAATCGGTTATATTCATCTCAACACCTGTTCATCTTTGCACTACAGGCCAAAGATATTCAGTAATATCGTCATTTAGGACTGAGAATGATGAAAAATATTTTAAAGGAAACGAATCTAGTGAAACAAAAGAACAAATATTAAGGATTCGTATTTTAAACAATCCAAGTTCAAAAATACTTCATAAGTAATCGTGTGGAGTAAAATTCAAGAATGATCAAAATATGGATACAATCAAAGCTAGTATCCGAATAGATATTTTGGACAAAAGAAGAAATTTCATTTTTCTATGAATAGTGCCAGTATTCGTGAATAGTCCGTAGTATCGTGAATAGTAACTCAGACACCAAAAGATAGAAATTTCACAAAAAAACATCTTCACGCTTAAGTGAATAGTACTAAATGAATAATAACTTTCATGAATAGTAACTCATGAATAGTAACTCGTGAATAGTAACTCATGAATAGTAACCCCGACATGAAAAAGTTCCAAATTTGATAAAAAATTTCAACCAATATTTCGGCATAATGATATTGAAGAAATAATATCATTTTCGAATAAAATAACATCCCTTACCTCGAAAGACAGTACTTCTAGTTGAAACACCGGATATAGGCTATGACTTGAACTTGCACCGTATAGCAATACTCAAAGTATACTCAAAATACTCACAAGAATAATACCGATAATATAGAGAGAAAAACTTGATTTCGATGTGATTTTCAATTCGAACCTAAGCACCCTATTTATAGGAAAATGCTTAGAACACCAAAGTAGAAAATTTAATATAATAATATTATATATATTACAAATTCTCTACGCACATTTTGACAACTGATTTCAGCTTATCTTGCACATGCTAGGGCTGCCCACAAAACAAAAAAAACGTTTTTCCTATTTTAAATATTTTAAACTTCCAAAAATCAATTATTTCGGAGCTTCGAAACTTCAATAATTCATAATAAATAGCCTTTTATCAGAAAATTCGAATCTCGCGAATTTTTATAAGAAATTCAATTCTCTACAACTTTACAGAAGAAAGTTTTTCCAAATTCCAAACCAAAATTGACCGAAATCCACAAACGGGCGATTTTACAGGCTATAATCAAATTTCAGTCAACAAATGTTGTCCACCGACACACAAAACATGTGTTAATCATTTAATGCCACAAAAATACTCTTCCTCCTCATATACTCACATATCGCACATTCATTATAAAAATATCACCAATTAATATATTATTAAAATAATATATTTAAATGAATTATTTTATCGAAAAAAGATAAAATATTAATTTTCAACAATTGTCACATTAAAAAATTTCTCCATCTATATCCACATAAAATCAATATTTTCCTCATCATATAAATCAATAATTAATTATTCACAAATAATATTACGAGAATCACAAGATCGGCAACTAAGTAGTTCCTGGAAAGAGGGGCTTTCCAATAAAGATTTCTCCTTCTTGGCGCCTGTGATTAAGTGGCCAAACCTCTCCTTAAGATGTAACTTTCTAGACATTGCCAATAATGTTTTCTAATAATATTATTCGAGATAATATGAATTATTGCTTCGATAATGGAAAATACCGTGTAATGACAATTTATTGAAACAACGGAATATAAAATATCAATGCAAAGAAATTATTGAATCAATAAAATAAAATCTTGAATAGTAATTATCGTAACAATTATTGAGTAGTGCCATCTTATGTAAGAATCAATAATTGGTGCAATACTGCAGTATCTTCTTGTTCAACAACGTATTAGTGTGTTTTAACCACCGGGGTATTCCAACAAGATAATTGTAATAACTACGCCAAGTATTTATAAACAACTTATATTTGTCGTTTTCTTCATCCAATCGCTTTTCGTTATGGGGCCCATAAAAATCACTGTGGCCGTCATAAATATTCCCCAACAAGTATGAATATTCCACGACCAAACGAATATTCCCAATACGATAATGAATATTTTATAACCACTTGCTTATTCAAATATTTGCGTATTTTACCCATAACTATCCACATTAATCAAATCAACCCTTACTATTTCAAAATAATAAATAGAGGAAAATAAATTTCATTTATTAATAATTTGGGGTCTTACTGACCTCCCTCCTTATGAAATTTCGTCCTCGAAATTGATGTACGCATTCAGTGTTTCAAAAAGATGAGAATACCTCGCTTTCAATTTCGTTTCCAATTCCCGTGTCATTTCCTCAATAGCATGGTTTCTCCACAAAACTTTAACTTGTGGTATAACCTCGATACATAGGACATGTTCTTTCCTATCCAAGATCTTGACAGTACCTCCTCGTGACGTTAAGTCTTCTGGCTATCTCGTCCGGTTCTAACTTCAATAGCGTGGTTCGGTCGTCCACATATTTACGTAACATCGATACGTGAAAAACGTTATGAACACGCGTCGTACTTGGCGGTAAAAACGCAGTCTTTAGGCCACGCCCTATTCGATCGAGAATTTTAAATGGATTAATAAATCGAAGGTTTGAGCTTTTCTCACCTCACCGATTCTCGCTTTTGAAATAACAACTTCTTGCACCTCCTTCTTCAAATTCATCATTCCGGTGTGTAGCTTGAGCGAACTTTTAACTTTATCGATTAAAGTCGATTATACTCAGATATCATCACGTGGGTACCTAGAGTTTTCATCTCCATCTCTATTATTTGTAAATTATAAATGAGTCTTTGACAATATCGTACTCAGTTCGTTTGTATACGATCTTCTACTCAACACGTCGGCTACCACGTTCGCTTTTCGGGATGGCATAGTCGTAACATGTCTTTGAAATGAGTCTCCTCTTGAGTTCTTGAAGCTCTTCCCACATTCCTTGCTCCATTCGAATTTTGTATCTCTACGTCAAACCGTTAATGGAATAGCGATTCGAGAATATCCTTCAACGAATCTCGATAATAACCAACTAAGCCTAGAAAGCTACGTATTTCGATTCTGAACTTAGGTTGTTCTCAACTGTGACTCATATCCCAACCTTGGATAGCACGTTACAATGACACCTATCGGTTTACTATCGCATCGAATATGGTGTCCCCTACGGAGTCGGCGGTTTGCATTCCACAAAGGAAGTCACCAGATAAAGGCTCGGTACCAAATTTATAGTTGAATTTTTAACTCCTGAAGTTCAATAGGAGCCATTCAATATGAGATTTTAGAAATGAGTTTTGTCTGGGGTTCAAAGTCGATACAAAATTTAATATCGAACTTTGGGAGTAAGCCAAGAAATTCTTCAGAAATACGTCGGAAAAAATTAATAACAACAGGAATATTATTCAAATCTGACGTGTCTTTATTCAAATCCATAACATGGACTAAGAACTTGACATCCGTAATAAACGAATAACTTCATGGCTTTATATGAAAATGTTTGACTACAATGGTTTGATTGCTTGAATTCGAATAACAGGTTGCTTAAGAATATGAAAACTAACAACCTTACGAAAGTAATCAATTTCGGCATGATAAGTAGTTAACCTTAAAATCACATCAAAAGCAAATATCTCTATAGAAATAAGGTTAAGGGGTAATGTGATAGTGCCAACCTGAATCAAGCAAGATTTCTAAACAACGGATGTAATGAAAGTTTCTCCTAACGGAGTCTCCATAAATAGGTCAAAGTCTAATTTCTCCGTAGTCAAGTTCAAACGTATAGCGCAAGCAAGAGAGATAAAAGAATGGGTAGAACCGGTATCTAATAAGGTATAAACTTCGCAAGAATTTATAATTAACTAACACGTGCTAACTTCGTTCGGGTTCCTCGTATTCTGACCGGTCATGATAAACGCTCTTCCAGGAACCGTTGACTTTGACTTTTCTGGGACAACCTTTTGAGTCACCATCCCCGCTAGACTTGATTTCGCTACCGTACAATCGCGAGCGATATGTCCTTCTTTTCCACAATTATAGCATACCTTAAACTGTTGTGGGCAGTTTGGGCTGATATGTCCCTCTTTCCCGCATTTGTAACATATGACCGGTGGTCTTTCTCCTCCCTTGGAACCAGTTGCTACTGGCGCTGACGTCTTCACATGGTCGTTGTTGAATCTCCTCTTTTTAAAATCTCCTCCCAACTCGCTTCTTCTATTTTCATGGCCATGATTACCACCAGAGTGGTTATCGCCTTTGTCCGTATTCTTCTTTCTCCGCTGGTTATCGTTATTCTAATGATTTGCTATTCTTGATGATGATCCTCGGTTATGGTCCCTCGGTTGAACGCGTTTTCGTTATCTCGCTCTAACAACCGAGCCCTATTAACAACATCCTGAATAGAGAAAAATTTATGAGAAATGAGATCTTTGGCGTATGTCGGGTTTCAAACCTCTCGAAAACATCCGCGTCATCGTTCCTCATTCTCCACCAAATGAGGTGCAAACACAGATAACTCCGCGAACTTCGCCTCGTCTTTGGGACACCGCCATGTTATTACTCGCTCCGGTCTAATAAACTCCACTTCCTTCATATAGATGAATACTTTCGGGGAAGTACTTGTCATTGAACTGCTTTCAAACGTCTCCCATGACATCTTTGAGTGCGTTGGATGGTACGCTCACGAGACTCCCACCAATGATCCCTTTCCGCGCGGAACATAAAGGTGGCGAATGGAACCTTCGTTCTCCGTGCATCCCAAGACATCGAATATCTTGGTAATTTGTTTGACCCACGTTTTCGCCTTAATCGGATCCGGCTTTCCAAGGAATTCTAGTGGTCCCAACTCTTTGAACTGCTTAGCTGTGACAAACCGCGCGTTGCTATCATTTCCACCGGTATTTTGTACACGAGTCTCTATCGTCTGATTTTGCATGAATTGCAAAAAGCTTCTAAACATCCCATCGTTCATCGTCTGCTCAGTGGCATTGTTCACATGAGGTACATTGCCAGCCTGTTGCACGTTCTCCTCGTTGGTAAGTACAGGCATCTCCACGATCTGATTTACTCCACTTTTAATATTCTCAGTCGACATTCTCAAATACTGTCATAAAACAAGGGTTAATTAAGGAAATCAATATATCACATAATATCCCTATATATTGACCAACTAACAAATAAGCTTAGGTAGAACACACTAGCGAAGGATTTATTCGTCTCTCCCCTTCTATTCCCCGATCTCCGCCAGAGATCATATCCCTAAGCTCTGATACCAACTGTGACGCCCCCAAAATAGGTCCATTCCATCCAACCCATTCTGAGTCGCCAAATACATGGTACAGAAATAACTACAACTTTATTAATACATTTGTCGTGCAAAATACGACAACATATAAACTGTGAATTTAAATACAATTATTGTCTTCTAGACAATATACATACCCAAATAAATCCTCATCACAATTATTTATACATTATTTTACAAAAATGGTGAGGACTACTAAACAACTCTCTCTATAACCATCATTTCATACCCCGATTCATACTCGCTACATTCTCGCCTCCTAAGAAGAAAAATGGAACAACAAGGAAAAGGATGAGCTCAACTAGCCAGTAAAGAATATTATGACTAAGATAATATACAACAAATTATCGTTAGTCTCCAACAGGGAAAAATCTAATAGAATACAATAGACAACCAGTTTTAAATCAATCTTCGCAGCGGAAATAATAATTCATTAGAAGAGTTAAGTAGAGAATGCAAACTACTATCTTCTATATATGAATTTAAAAGTCCATCGTCGATATTTTATCCTCAGAACATCAATCAATATATATCTCGAATCAAATATTCATCTTTGCTCTGAGCCAAAAGATATTCATCATCGATTATCATGTTCATCTAAACACTGCTCATCTTTGCACTCACGGGCCAAAGATATTAATCGATCCAGTCGTCATATTCATCTCAACACTGCTCATCTTTTTTTACTACTGGCCAAAGATATTCAAGAATATCATCATTTAGATTTGAGGATGATGAAAAATATTTTAAAGGAAACGAATCCAAAGAAACAAAAGAACAAATATTAAGGATTCGTATTTTAAAACAATCCAAGTTCAAAAATACTTCATAAGTAATCGAGTGGAGTAAAATTCAAGAATGATCAAAACATGGATACAATCAAAGCTAGTATCCGAATAGATATTTTGGACAAAAAGAAGAAATTTCATTTTTCTATGAATAGTGCCGTATTCGTGAATAGTCAGATATTCGTGAATAGTCCGTATACGTGAATAGTAACTCAGACACCAAAAGATAGAAATTTCACAAAAAAACATCTTCACGCTTAAATGAATAGTACTCGTGAATAAGACTCATGAATAAGAACTCATGAATAGTAACTCGTGAATAGTAACTCATGAATAGTAACCCCGACATGAAAAAGTTCCAAATTTGATAAAAAATTCAACCAATATTTCGGCGTAATGATATTGAAGAAATAATATCATTTTTGAATAAAATAACATCCCTTACCTCGAAAGACAAGACTTCTAGTTGAAACAGGATATAGGCTATGACTTGAACTTGCACCGTATATAGCAATACTCAAAGTATACTCAAAATACTCACAAGAATACGCTTCGATAATATAGAGAGAAAAACTTCAGTTTACGGTGTGATTTTCAATTCTAACCTAAGCACCTATTTATAGGAAAATGCTTAGAACACCAAAGTAGAAAATTTAATATAATAATATTATATATATTACAAATTCTCTACGCATTTTTTGACAACTGATTTCACTTATCTTGCACATGCTAGGGCTGCCCACAAAACAAAAAAAAAACGTTTTTCCTATTTTAAATATTTTAAACTTCCAAAAATCAATTATTTCGGAGCTTCGGAACTTCAATAATTCATAATAAATAGCCTTTTATCAGAAAATTCAAATCTCGCGATTTTTTATAGGAAATTCAATTCTCTACAACTTTACAGAAGAAAGTTTTTCCAAATTTCAAACCGAAATTGACCAAAATCCACAAACGGGCGATTTTATAAGCTATAATCAAATTTCAGTCAAGAAATGGGGTCCACCGACACACAAAACATGTGTTAATCATTTAATGCCACAAAAATACTCTTCCTCCTCATATACTCACATATCGCACATTCATTATAAAAATATCACCGTTAATATATTATTAAAATAATATATTTAAATGAATTATTTTATCAGAAAAAGATAAAATATTAATTTTCAACAATTGTGACATTAAAAAATTTCTCCATCTATATCCACATAAAATCAATATTTTTCTCATCATATAAATCAATAATTAATTATTCACAAATAATATTACAGAATCACAATCTCTTGTGACCAGTCATTCCCGGAAAGAGGGGCTTTCGATAAAGATTTCTCTCTTCTTGGCGCCGCAATTAAGTGCCCAAACTCTCCTTAGATGAACTTTCTAGACATTGCCAATAATGTTTTCTAATAATATTATTCGGATAATATGAATTATTGCTTCGATAATGGAAAATACTTGTGTAATGACAATTTATTGAAACAACGATAATATAAAATATCAATCGCAAAGAATTATTGAATCAATAAAATAAAATCTTGAATAGTAATTCTTTGTAACAATTATTGAGTAGTGCCTTCTTACGTAAGAATCAATAATTGGTGCAATCTGCGGTATCTTCTTGTTCAACAACGCGTAGTAGTAGTGTTTTAACCACCGGTATTCCAACAAGATAATGGTAACAACTACATGTTATTTATAAACAACTTATATTTGTCGCTTTTCTTCATCCAATCGCTTTTCGTTATAGGGCCCACAAAAGATCTATGCCATCGCATTTAATATTCCTCAACATTTGAATATTCCACGACCAAAACGAATATTCCCGACGATAATGAATATTTTATAAGCACTTGCTTATTCGAAATATTTGCGTATTTTACCCATAACTATCCACATTAATCAAATCAACCCTTACTATTTCAAAATAATAAATAGAGGAAAATAAATTTTATTTATTAATAATTTGGGGTCTTACATAATTACAATTGACGAAGGTAATTACTATTGACGAAGGTAATTACTATTGACGAAGAGACTCTTAGATGATGACATATGGGGCCCCCATAAAATAACCAAACTTACCACAAACGTCTCATAATAGACTCTTTATATACATCAAGGATTGAATAAATATTACCACAAATCATTTTATTTTTAATCAACACGTATTTAATCTTTCAACAATTATTAATCATTTATAACTTGTCGTCTCAATTATTGATTTAGTAATATAACATATTATACGAGATGATCTTTGTGACAATAATTGAGTCGATAATATAAGAGATATGATCAAAGTGATTCTTCGTAGTAATAATTGAGTATAGTGAGTGACTTCTCACGTAAGCATCAATAATCAATCTGGTATACTACTATGCAACCACGCGTATTCATCGTACTTTTTACTAAGGGTAGTTCAACAGTTTTAACGGTAACACCTCCGTAGTTATTTTCATAAAGTATTTTTGTCGTTTTCTCGATCAAATCCGATAATTCAATTCCGCTAGGGGTCTACTAATGATTGTGTCGTCGCATTTAATATTCCCAAACAAAAGAATATTCCCAACCAAACGAATATTTTATAACAACTTGCTTACTTTGTAAAATTTATAAATATTACCCACAACTATAACATTATATCAAATTTACTCCATAATATTCAAAAATAATATTTATAGAAAATTCATCTTTATTTATAAAAGTTGGTGTCTTACAAGTATAAACATTAAATAACAATATATAATAACATGCGAGTGAATCAAAGACTTCTGGAATAAAACTCAACTTTTGAATCAAGAATGAATAACAAGAATCAAAAGATTTCTGAGGGTCATAAGACCTTGAACTATGTCCTAGGTTATCAAGGGTTATACTTGAAACCTTTAACAATCATAAGACTATGGACTCTTCTACTCGTACTTAGGGGGATCAACCCTTAGTACCATACTGTGCATAATATCTTAACGCTAACGCATAAATAATCCCTATACAGGGTTGTTCATCTCAGTTTGACATTAGAGTCCGCACCAAAGGAAGTTTGGTTTGGATAAATCAATAAGGGTTCTGAAATCTAGAATGTTCATCAACTATGGAATAGTCAAAACAATAAGGGTTCACTAGTCTAACAAGGTTCAACAATAAATGATATTTAAATTGAATAACAATCTCAAGAGGTATACAATAGAACAAGTATTGTATAACAGAATCATACTTTGAAAAGATAAATAATCTTTAGTATAATAAATTGAACTTGATTAATAATAATGAGAATTTACTCGACGTAAATTATAAACTTGAATAATGATAACAAGTAGGGTTAGGAAACTTGCCTCGTGCGTATATTACACGTTAATTATACATGTTCCTTGAATTAATCCTACATATCATTTTCATTCATAATACCAGTCAATTATAACGTAACTACTCATCACAAGTTCATTCTTTTGTCTAAACTTTGGTTATGACTATACTTAGTCAAATTATCACACTTATTGTCACATAATTTACACTTCACGAACAATAAATTAACTATGCGTTCAATAATTCAATCCATACTTAAATGCGTTATTGACATGTTAAGAATCTATTTTAACATCTCATTATATGTCTAACATATTTTTATGTACATTAGATTAGGTTACTATCACAAACCCTAAAATAAAACCACTAAAATGCTCATTCTTGGACAAATCGCAGTGGCTACTGCAAGACTCACCATCACGCTTACTCTTGGCTTTGCATGTGGCTGACTGTATTCCATGGGCTTAGGTCATCGACAACAATTGTGGCGTGGCTTTCGTGATGCGACGCGGATCTTGTGTACTGCGATCGTGGCTAACGGCCATGTTGAACAGACTTCGAAACTGCGCGATTCGCGAAAATTGCAGATCTTGCCAATTTCTACCAATTTCTTAATTCATACATGAAATTAGACATACCTAGACATTGTTTTATACACATAACTACTACTTAATCCTTCTAGCATGCTTTTAACATGTTAAAACACATAATTTGCAGAATCAAAATATGTAATTTACTGTTCTTCATGTTTTTGAAAGCTTTGAACATAAAACATGAAAATTAACACTACGGGTTCGTTATAACACATAATCTGTTCATTTGAAGTTTGTTTTCTTCGTTTTAACATGCATAATTATATACAAGTGTAAATTTATGATACCACTTATGATTATCGTGTTAAATTTGGTATGTAAGGTCATATGGCCATATTTTCATACTCTGTATTTTGAAGAAACAATGTACGACATAATTTTTATGAAACTGATGATATGGGAATATACAATATACAGTAAAACACGTTATAATAACATCTTACCACATATATAACACATAATCACTACCATTTTCCAATTACATAGGTTTTACAGAACTTGAAAGCCATTTTCTTATAAAACTTAAATAACGTAAATAAAAACTGGTTTAAAGAAATTACCCAAAGCGTAGAGTGTAGATTAGTAGGCTCAAATGTTTCTTTAATCACCCACTCTTAATCACCTTCTCAAATTCTCAAATTCTCTCTGACAAATTCTTAAACTCTCTCTGACTATTTTTCCAGACTTAGCCAAATGAAAGAAGAAGACGACGTATAAAATAACTGAGCGCAGTTGTGGTCAGTTAACCGATCATGGGTTAACTGCCCTTAACCTCCCCTAATGCCTTGTTTGGCTAACCTTAAAAGAATTATAACCATTTAATTTAATAGATCTTTTATACTATAGTTTAATAGTGTCACACCCCTTTATAAAATAAATCAAATATCTTATTTACTTTAATTCAATTAAAATATGATAATTTCTCATTAATTCCCATAGTCATAAAATTAAATTTCTCATTTATTAATTAAGTCAAATTATTAAATCTCTAATTAATAATTAAAATAATATTATGCTTATTAAATATTTTATTTAATTCAATATGCTCACATAATTACATAATTTGAATAATAAAATTCTTCACCTTAATTTAATAAATATAACACATATAATTAAATTAATCTACCACAACTTCATCAATTAATTATTTAATCAAATAATTGAATCATCGAAAATATTTATTTAATTCAATAAATATTAAAATTAAATTACAAAATCTCGTGTTAGGTTTTGTGAAAATCAAAGTAGCAATCAAATTGAAAAATTAGCGGAGCGAAATAAAATCGATTTTAAAATTTTTCACAAACCAATTACGGATCATCCTTTATGCATATTATTAATTAAGCGAAGAATAAGAAATTATGAAATCATACCCTTGTAGAAAGCGAGCTTCCTCAGTGCGAGTTCACCTCCTACTTCTCATGATCTCCTTGAATCTCGGGTTGATTCCTTCCTTTGATCGATGTAAGCCACCCAGTGTATGGCCTCTATAGGTGATCCACGAAAGAAGAATAATTTTCAAGAAGAAGGGGTGTTTGGCTCGAACCCTAGTTTTTCTATCTGTATAGAAAAAGGGGCGTGCTCTCTCAACTCTAGGAATTACATATATTAGATATCGATATAAGACTCCTCTTATAAAGATATCATGTAACCTATTTTAATTAAAATAAGGTATTATTTATTTAATTAAACTCTTTTAATTAAATGGGCTCCCTAATCTATTAGGGGTAATTAATTAAACTCCTTTAACTAATTTTCTTTCCTAATCCAATTAGGAATAAATGAGATACTTATATTAAATTAATTCCTAAACCTTTTAGAAATTAAAATAATAATAATTGTAATAATATTAATAAGACTCCTCTTATTAATTTATATTTAATATTTCTAAAATATTAAATAATAAATATTAAGCTATTTAATTTATTCTATCACCATAGATTAAATTAAATATACTTAACTATATTATTACAATTATGCCATTAACTTCTTAAATAATTATTCTTCCTTTTATGGTGTGACCCCTTTAGGTTCTCCATATTAAGCCGGTTGTGAATAAATCAATTAGAACAATTCTAATCTCATTTAAATAAATAAATTAAACAAATAATTTATTTAAATAAATAATATTTATTCTACTGATAGGGATAAGCCTCCCTAGCGATCAACGACTTTCCGGATAATATAGATTTCAACATTAATCATAAAAAGAACCTTTGAGTAAATAGTTCTGCGTACAATTCAATCCTTCCACCATCTGATGTCCCGATTAAATATAAGGCATGGAATTCTTGTCAGTCTTATTTTATTTAATTATATGTATTTCGATTCCTAAATGAACAACTCTAATGAATCCAAATTAGAAACTACTTTCTAATTTCATTCCACCTTAACCAAGGATTCACAGGTTGTCATTTATCGAATCACATAGGACATTCTCCTTTTACTAGAAGTGGTAGATTCTTTATTGATCATTCATTATCTTCATATATAACTTATTACACCCAAGCATACCCTTTGATATACTCTAAGAGTCTTAAGGAATAAGTCAAAGTGTAATTCATTATATATAAGATACTATGATGATCTCAAGTCTGAGATCATTTGTCTTACTATCACTACTGAAATTCTATTGACGGTAAGTAAAACTCCATTAGGTATTCCTTAGCGAGTCACGTTCGATGAACTTATTCTCTAATAAGCACCTACATACTTGCTTTAGTGTCTCCACAAAAATGATCATGAGATCGATCATCCTCATCGATGAGCAAACAACGTATGTACCAATCTATCCGGATTCACTTAATCCCCGATTTAGTAATCCAATGATTGGGAACTATTTTAGTTTTAAGCTTTCTAGAATTTAGATCTCATTAGAATGATCATCATCATTATTCTAAAAGCGTTGCTTAAAACTATGGGTTTATCACATATTATTAAAAACGACACCATGTAGATAATAAATGCCTTTAATAAATAATTCTTTTATTAATAAATAAATAAGATTGATTACACGATTATATGCTTTATCATCATACATGATTGGCTTGTATGCATAATACTTTCAATCTCCCACTTGCACTAAAAGCCCGATCGTGGTGGTATCTCATACCCATCTTCTCTAAGTGACGATCAATCAGCTGCTTTGTTGTGTTAGCGCTTTAGTAAATGGATCTGCAATATTGTCTTGAGAGTCCACACGCTCCTCGGGGTGGCGTCTCCTCTTTAATGATCTCTCGATCAAATGAAATCGTCCATGACACGTGTTTGGATTTACGATGAGACACAGGGTTCCTTAGCTTGCATATGACTCGGTGTTGTCACGAGAATAAAACCTTTGGTCCTTTAATGCTAGGAACCACACCAAGTTCGGTAATGAACTTCTTCATCCAAACGACTTCCTTTGCGACTTCACTTGCGACTATGTACTGCCTGCCTCATCATTTGAATCGACAATTGTTTCTTTGCTTGGAACTTTTCGACTCAACTGCGCCACCGTTTTTAAGGTAAACACATACCAAAAGCAGTTCTTTGTCATCTTGAGTGCGTTTGAAAACTTGAGTCATGAAGCCCTCTGGTTTTAATTGGACCCACCGTAGAAAAAAATACATCCTTAGTTCTTCTTAAGTACTTTAGGATATTTTCACTTTGCCTTCGATGTTCTTCTCTGGATTCGATGATATCTGCTTGTTACACTAAGTGCATGGCGACATACGGTCTAGTACATATCATCACTGGTACATGATAGATCCTATTCTTTGAAGCATAAGGAATCTTACTCATCATCGGTTTCTCTCCTCAGTGTCTTTTGGGGCTTGTTTCTTGGAGAGATGTATTCCATGGCTCATCGGCATGAGACCTCTTTTGGAATCTTCCATGCTAAACCTTTTTAGCATCAAGTCGATGTCGTTCCTTGGGATAAGCCAAGCATCCTATTAGATCTATCTCTATAGATCTTTATCCCCAAAATATAGGATGCTTCTCCCAAGTCCTTCGTGGAGAAGTGTTTAGATAACCGATTTTAATTGATTGCGACATAGGAATATCATTCCTATCGGTAATATATCATCAACATATAATACAAGGAATGAAACAGTATCTCCCACTAACCTTCTTGTACACACATGGTTCATCCTCATTTTGATAAAATCAAACTTTTTGATTGTCTCATCAAAGCGGATGTTCCACTACGAGAAGCTTGCTTTAATCCATAAATGGATCGTTGTAGCTTCTGAGACTTGATTTGTTCCAACCTTTGAAACAAATCCCTCGGTTGTGTCATATACACATCCTCCTCAAGTTTCCCATTGAGGAAGGCCGTTTTCACGTCCATCTGCCGGATTTACGTAGTCGTGGTAAGGCTGCGATCATAAAGCAAATCCGAATGGACTTGAGCATTACTCTTTGGTGAGAAGGTTTAAATCATAGTCGACTCCTTGTCTTTGTTTGAAACCTTTTGCAACCCGATCGGACCTTATAGGTCTCTACCTTGCCGTCTGCTCTCGGTCTTTCTTTTAAAGACCCATTTACACCCAATAGGCTTAATGCCTTGGTGGTGAGACCAAAGTCCATACTTGGTTCTCATACATGGAGTCCATCTCGGTTTCATGGCTTCTTGCCACTTCTCTACGAGTCTTTACTACTCATAGCTGTTAAGTAATTCAATGGATCATCATCATCTATGATCGTACCTCATTGTCATCTTCTATGACAAGTCCATACCTGTCTGGCATCTTTGGTACTCTTCCAGATTCTGAATAGGGTGTGATCTGAAGGAATCTCTACTTGGTTAGGTACCTCACTTTGATCTGTAGTATTTTGTGGTTCTTGAACCTCTTCAAGATATATCTTACTCCCATTTGACCCCTTGAGGATAAACTCCTTTTCGAAGAAGGCGACATGTTTATAACAAACACCTTTTGATCGGTTGGATGATAGAAATAATACCCGATGTTTCTTTAGGATATCCCACAAATCTACATTTATCGGATCTAGTCTGCGACTTATCGTTTTCAAACTTTTTGACATAAAATTTGGACAACCCCAAGTCTTAACATGCTTAAGATTTGGTTTCCTCCTATCCATAACTTTCATATGGGGTCTTGGGGATGATTTTGTAGGTACCTTGTTAAGTAGGTATCACGGTAGATTCTAGGGCATATCCCGGAAGAAGAAGCTGGAAGGTCGGTAAAACTCATCATAGATCGAACCATGTCCAACAATGTTCGATTTCTCCTTTCAGATACACCATTCATTTGTGGCGTCCTGGTGGAGTCCATTGTGAGATTATACCATTTTCTTTGAGACAATTGAAAACTCACCACTTAAGTATTCTCCTCCTCGATCGGATCGAAGAATCTTAATACTCTTACCGGTTTGCTTCTCGACTTCACTTACGAACTCTTTGAACTTTTCAAATGATTGATTTGTATTTCATTAAATACACATATCCAAATCTTGAGTGGTCGTCGGTGAATGTAATAAAATAAGAATACCCTCCTCGTGCGATTAGTTGTCGTGGGTCCACATACATACATGTGTACCAGCAACTAACAACTCTGTAACTCTTTCTCCTTTTCCACTAAAAAGGAGATTTAGTCATTACCCATGAGACAAGATTCACGGGTTGGATATGATTCATAATCGAGATAGCTCTAGGAGCCCATCTTTATCTGACTTGGATAATCTTGTTTCATTAATATGGCCAGGAGTCTCTGATTGCCACATGAAGGTATAATTAACATCATCTCTTTTCCTTTTCTTAGTTTGTTCAATTTGAAATATATTTTCATGCAAGTCAGTATATAAAGTCCATTTACGCAAATTACCACACCATATAAAACATTATCATTATAAATGGAACAAGCATTGTTGTTCTTTATTATAATATTAAAACCATCCATATCAATACGAGAGATAGAAATAATGTTTCTAATGATATTTGGAACAAAATAACAATTATTTAAATTAATGAACTTGCCCGTAAGCGGTCTTAAACAATAAGTCCTCTACATTAATGCGTGACCTTTGCTCCATTTCCCACTCGTGGGGCGACCTCATCCTTCTTTCGACTTTCTACTTGACCGGTCCCTGCATATTATTACATATGTGAGAACCACATCCGGTATCCAATACCCAGTAGAAGATTGACTTTCGAAAAATTAATTTCAATCATAAACAAACCTTGATTAGGATTGAAGCTTCTCAAGCTTCTTACGCTTTTGATTCTGAGATAATCCTTGCGGTTCCTCTTCCGATGACGGCTTATTGCAATGGAAGCAAATTCCTTTGCTAAATTTGGATCGAGGTTTCTTTTGATCCTTCACTTTCGCCTTTCCTTTAGCCTTCTTGGATTTCTTCTTTTGAGAAGATACCTTGGGCCTCTTCCTTTTCTTGGAAGAATCATCCACCCGATGAGACATGGTTCTTCTTGGATGGGAAGTGACCTTGACGATTTTCAACATGTTAAGTAATTGAGGCGGTGACATCCAACTTATTCATGTGAAAATTCACAACAAATTGTGAGAAGGTGTGCAGGGAGTGATTTATGAGACTAAATCTTGACTCGACTCCCCATCCATGCGAACCCAAGTTGTCGAGGCGTTCAATCAGTTGATCATCTTTAGGACATGAGTCTCAGCAGTAGTAGTGCCCTCGGTCGTCCAGAGATCGGAAGAGCTCCTTAGATATTTCATATCTAGCGATCTACTTTGCTCACCATCTGACTCTCGAAGGTGCGATGGCATAGTAGGAGCATCCATGTTTTCATCTTGTGGCTGAAGCTCGTTACTCGTGGATGCGAGCATGATGCGTTGAGCCGCACGGATCATCATCTTGCCCTTTGTTTAAAAGTAGCAATCTCTTCCTCGGAGGTTGTCTCTGCAACTTTTTGCGAATGCAGGCGAATTTAGGACATAAGAAATCTTTTCGGCGGGTGAGAACAATTCTCGATTCCTTAACCGGTCAGTGTAGTTCGGTCCGGTCGGTTTGTTAGCATCAAGTATGCTTTCTGTGATGAAATTAGTGAATGTGACATTTTCAAAATTACGCATGTAAAAAGACAATATTTTAGCAAACATTCATTTAATTAATTACCAAAATAAATTAGGTCTTATTTTATATTGGTATCTCCCACTATTTTCTTCAAACTATATTACCCTCATTTATATAGTTAAATGAAAAATCTAATTAAAGTTTTTGCTAGTGAGAATAAGGATCCCATTTCAAATATATATAGCCTTGTGGTGACCTGACAAACTATATATAAATAAATAGGTAGACAACTCCTTGTCGATTACATCAACATGTAACTCCTTATGTTTTGCCTCTTAGATTATTTTGATCAGTGGTGGCACATCCAGATCAAAATTATCTAAGTTAAGTCAACCTAGCACTTCCATATATTCAAAAAAGAAAAATATATAAGCCCTTGTGGTGACCTGACAAAACAATATTGTTCAATTTTCTTTATAAGCATCAAATGTGATAAATTAACATCTTAAATACTTAATACTTGCCTTGTGGTGACACAACAAACTCATATTAAATATTTAATACTCTATTAATTTTATCATGCTAGAAAGCGACGTTCGATATTCTAAATATCTTTGAGCGCTTAAGACTTAATATATAAAAAAAAAACTTGAGGGATTTGTTATTATTTGTCTCATCTTGTTTAAGCAGCATGCAAATATATATATAAAATACGTCGTATTATTAAACAACATCGAAGCATGTTTGCATAATATATAATATATATATACTAGCATGCACATATAGAATACTATATTCTACGGGATTGATTATGGACTTTTATTCTAGTTTGGTTCACTAGAGCCACCAAGTGAACCAAAAGGTCAAACTCCCAGGGTGCGAAGAATAAACATTTAAATATAACTATTACATTTAAACCGGGCTCCATTACAAACGGGTCTTTTAAGCGCTCCTTGCTCCTTGATCTTGGTTCTTGAAAAAAAATTCTAACTAATCTATTACATTAAACTATTTAATTTAAATAGAAACCTTGATCGTGATCGAGGGAAATACATAGGAGAGAGATAGAATTTACATCGAAGAAGAAAACCGAGAAAAGGCAGAATGCGCAGACCCCATTTAATAAAACCCATTCATTCGAACATCCAACTAAAATAAATCCAATCATATTGGTCGATTGTCCATAATCAATCCCATTTATTATCATACATATCATCGTATGTATCGATAAATAAAATCATTCCATATATATATGAGTATCATTTAATGGGCAATTTTATGTTGCATGAAATCCAATTTCAAGATTAAAATAAACTCTTTTATTTTAATTATAAAATTAAGATTAATATATAATATATATATATATATATATATATATATATATATATAATATATATATAAATATATATAAATAATATATATATATATATTTATATATATATATATATATATATATATATATATATATATAATTATATATATATATATATATATATATATATATATATATATATATATATATATATATATATATATATATATATCAAAATATATTATCATCATATAATATGACCTGATATATATAAAAATGGATTTATTTAAAAAATATATATATATATATATATCCATATATATATATATATATATATATACCGACGAATCATGATTATATATAAAAAAAATCACACCCACGGATTGAATCACACGGATTTTTAAAAAAAAAAAAAAAAAACGAAAAAAAAAAAAAATAAAAAAAAAAAAAAATTTTTTCCTTTTTTATAAAAAAATATTTTTTTTTTTTATAAAATAATAATTTTATACAACAAATTATGCCCGATAAATTATTCAAAATACATACCCATACATATATGGAATCAAAATAATTAATAATTAGCATAAAGTTTGGCTCATGATACCCTTTGTTAGGTTTTGTGAAAATCAAAGTAGCAATCAAATTGAAAAATTTAAGCGGAGCGAAATAAAATCGATTTTAAAATTTTTCACAAACCAATTACGGATCATCCTTTATGCATATTATTAATTAAGCGAAGAATAAGAAATTATGAAATCATACCCTTGTAAAAGCGAGCTTCCTCAGTGCGAGTTCACCTCCTACTTCTCATGATCTCCTTGAATCTCGGTTGATTCCTTCCTTTGATCGATGTAAGCCACCCAGTGTATGGCCTCTATAGGTGATCCACCAAAGAAGAATTTTTCAAGAAGAAGGGGTGTTGGCTCGAACCCTAGTTTTTCCTATCTGTATAGAAAAAAGGGGCGTCTCTCAAAATCTAGGAATTACGTATATTAGATATCTAATATAAGACTCCTCTTATAAAGATATCATGTAACCTATTTTAATTAAAATAAGGTATTATTTATTTAATTAAACTCTTTTAATTAAATGGGCTCCCTAATCTATTAGGGATAATTAATTAAACTCCTTTAACTAATTTTCTTTCCTAATCCAATTAGGAATAAATGAGAATACTTATATTAAATTAATTCCTAAACCTTTTAGAAATTAAAATAATAATAATTGTAATAATATTAATAAGACTCCTCTTATTAATTTATATTTAATATTTCTAAAATATTAAATAATAAATATTAAGCTATTTAATTTATTCTATCACCATAGATTAAATTAAATATACTTAACATATTATTACAATTATGCCA
The DNA here is from genome assembly GCA_020205615.1 of Panax quinquefolius. NCBI lineage: Eukaryota > Viridiplantae > Streptophyta > Magnoliopsida > Apiales > Araliaceae > Panax > Panax quinquefolius. Next base: position 29,586,681 of record CM035166.1, read on the forward strand.
TTAACTTCTTAAATAATTATTCTTCCTTTTTATGGTGTGACCCTTTAGGTTCTCCATATTAAGCCGGTTGTGAATAAATCAATTAGAACAATTCTAATCTCATTTAAATAAATAAATTAAACAAATAATTTATTTAAATAAATAATATTTATTCTACTGATAGGGATAAGCCTCCCTGCTAGCGATCAGCGACTTTCCGGATAATATAGATTTCAACATTAATCATAAAAGAACCTTTGAGTAAATAGTTCTTAAATACAATTCAATCCTTCCACCATCTGATGTCCCGATTAAATATAAGGCATGGAATTCTTGTCGAGTCTTATTTTATTTAATTATATGTATTTCGATTCCTAAATGAACAACTCTAATGAATGCAAATTAGAAACTACTTTCTAATTTCATTCCACCTTAACCAAGGATTCTGGGTTGTCATTTATCGAATCACATAGGACATTCTCCTTTTTTACTAGAAGTGGTAGATTCTTTATTGATCATTCATTATCTTCATATATAACTTATTACACCCAAGCATACCCTTTGATATACTCTAAGAGTCTTAAGGAATAAGTCAAAGTGTAATTCATTATATATAAGATACTATGATGATCTCAAGTCTGAGATCATTTGTCTTACTATCACTACTGAAATTCCTATTGACGGTAAAGTAAAACTCCATTAGGTATTCCTTAGCGAGTCACGTTCGATTGAACTTATTCTCTAATAAGCACCTACATACTTGCTTTAGTGTCTCCACAAAATGATCGTGAGATCGATCATCCTCATCGATGAAGCAAACAGCGTATGTACCAATCTATCCGGATTCACTAATCCCCAATTTAGTAATCCAATGATTGGGAACTATTTTAGTTTTAAGCTTTCTAAAATTTAGATCTCATTAGAATGATCATCATCATTATTCTAAAAGCGTTGCTTAAAACTATGGGTTTATCACATATTATTAAAACGACACCATGTAGATAATAAATGCCTTTAATAAATAATTCTTTTATTAATAAATAAATAAGATTGATTACACGATATATGCTTTATCATCATACATGATTGGCTTGTATGCATAATGTTGAAGCTTATCCAAACCAAACTTCATTTGGTGCAGACTTTTATGTCAAAACTGAGATGAACAACCCTATTATAGGGGATTATATTACGTGATAACGTTAAGATATTTGTGCACAATATATGGTACAAAGGGCTGATCCCCCTAAGTACGAGAAATAAGGTCTGTATAGTCTTATGATTGTTAAATGTTTAAAGTAAAAATACTTGACAATCTAGAACATAGTTCGTGGTCTTGCGACCCTCAGATGTACTTTTGATCTTGTTATCTAATTTTGATTCAAAAGCCGAATTTTCTATTATTCATTATCCATTGATTACTCGCATGCTATTATTATTGTTATTGTTATACTTGTGGGAAATTGTTGCTCACTCTTGCATAATAACATTGCAGCTAAGGTTGAACAAATTGACGAGCCATCCACTAGTAAGGGCAAAGGCAAGATGAACAAGTGATGAAAACTTGTTAATTGTTATTTACAAATATTTATGAATAAGACTTATTTATTTTGTTATGTTTCCGCATTGATGTATTTAAGGTTAGATTACCTGCGATTGGTTTGTTTAAAGACGTTGTAACCTTTTAATGGGAGAATTTCTATTTTAGTTATGAGTTTCATTCATATCCTTATTTATGAGTAATTAGATATGTTTTAATCGAACAGTGGACACCAAATCCTGTGAAAATGAAGTATCCAAATTTGGGAGTGTCACACTACTTTCTTTTTATTTACAAAAATACTACTCGCGGTCCCACTTATTTTAAAAAAAAATCTTCAAAATAAAATAGTTTTAATAAAAATATACTATTTAAGAGATATATGTTATTTAACCGGTATGCTTTAGATGCGTGTTCCATATAACCCATTTTTAACCCATACAAAAAAATATGTTTAAATAACATATTAAACATATTTAATATGCGTTTAAGTATGCACCGATATGTGTTTTTATGTTTTTATTTTGGCATGTTATTTTTTTTGTTATGTTGTTTTTTCGAACATTTTTAAACCGTTTTCTTTTACCAATTACTATTATTATCTATTTATCTAATAAAATACAATTAATTTTAAATTTCTCGCACACCCTAATATGAACCGAACAAAGTTTAAAATAAATCACAACCGTCTATTTAGTGGCGTTAAATATTTTACGTAGTGTGTGCAAGAATATAGAGAAAGTTTGAATTATATTATCTTCCTTCCTTTCATTCTCAAAGAGAATACCGACTCAGGTCGACGATAACGATCAGAAAAGAGGATGACGACCGGAGAAGGCCCAAATGGGCCCAGCGGCCTGGCAATGCTTCCGGCTACGGCAACTGTAACTAAACACTGCTCTTCTTCTCCTTCTTAGTTTTTTATTCTTTGGAAGATCTGTGTTTTGGGTTTTGGGACTAGCGATTTTTGCTTCTTCTTCTTTTTGTTTTATTTTCCGGTGATTGTGTTTGGTTGCTTCAGTTTCCAAACCTTAAACTTGGTTAAGGGTTAATTGGGCATTTTGGAAGTGTAATTTTGTATACTATTACTTCTTTTGATTTGTTTATAAACAATTGCATAATCAGGTTAAATTGTTTTTCAATTGTCAGGATTTGTTCAGGAAGGCTATATTGCAACCCGGTCCACCGGAAGATTTTGCACTTCAGATTGTTCAAGAAGCCATAAAACCTCAGGTTGTTACTCATTCATATATCTTTGTATGTGTATATACATTAGGACCATATTTTTAGAGTTTGTTTTCTTTTGTGATTTTTGCTATAATTGACTCATGGCTCATTGCCTCAGTTATTAAGTTGAGGCCCTGAATATATACTTTGTAGGACATGTATGAACTGTGAAGGGGTATGCATTTGTAATCATTGTGGCCCTAAGAAGCATAGAAATTGATAAAACGGGTCAATTATAGGAAGATTCAATTTGAGATGGTTTCTGTGCTTTTTGTTTGTCCGTTCCATCAAATTTTACACAATAATGCTGTTTCTTAGCTGAACATGTTTATGTAAAAATTGAACTCTGAAACCTGCACATTTACATTTTAGGATCTTTGTTTCACTCTTCCATCATTCATTCGAGTCCATTCTTCTCTCTAGTTTTGTGACATAAGCCTAATTGTGGCAACATGGAGACAGGCACCAAAACACTTATAATTGTCTACAGCCTTTTCACTCATTTCGGAGACTTGAAATATTTGTCCTCTATTCTGTTAGTACTAATTTTCTTAAAGATTGGCCCTGTTTAGAGCAAGTTACACAAACATGTCTTTTACTTCAAATTTTGACACATTGGCAAGAGCTCAAGTAATGGTTAAGTTTTAACATCTTTGCGTAATATATATTTGCTTAAATCAATTTTATGATGCTATAGTTACCTTGACCTAGTAGGAAGGAACTGTTGTCTAGTTTACAGCTAAAGATATGGGTTCAACTAACATCTTGTTTAGTTCACACAAAATCCTTGTTCTGTTTTCTTTAGTAATATATTTTTGCAAACCTGTGTGATTTACACCTTTTTCTTTGTTTGACATCACTTGAAATGTAACTTCCCTCTTTTTTTTTTGCAGAAGCAAACAAAATTAGTCCAAGATGAAAATCAATTGTTGGAAAATATTCTACGAATGCTGCTTCAGGAATTGGTGGTAATATTACTATTTGGAATGCGCGTGTCTTGTTTTGCTATACTCATGGATTAAAATATATTCCTGGCCTCTTTTCTTCTGATGAAGAGTCAAATTTAACGTTCTTGGCTGCATATGATTGCTATATTATTTATCGTTGTTGTCCTTCATCTTGATCATGTGCTTAAAGGTGTCTTATATTGGGCTATATAGGCTTTTAAGCATTTAAAATCATGGTTCATTCACATTTCTATTCAATATAAAAAGTTAGAAAGTTCATCATCTTCATTTGGAAATTAAATTTGATAAGTGGTAGAAGTGTGAAGACTCTGAACATCCAAACACTATTTTGTCTTTAAGTTTGATTCAGTCTGTTGTTTGAGTTCTGGCACTCTCACGAAATATTCTGCATGAATTTTAGCGTCACTTTATCTGGCCTTTCTTCCTCTGTGTGTTTGGTATGATGATTTATATCTTGCTATAGTCATCTGCAGTTCAATCAGGGGAGAATATAATGCAGTACGGGCAATCAATTTCTGATGAGGAAACCACACAGGGCCAAATTCCACTCATTCTTGGTGCGTACATTTATAAATTATCTAAAATCTTTATAAATTGTATTATATGTGCTTCTTAGCTCTTAATGTCTCTCTCCGGGAATATTTTGCACCTTTAAAAATGAGAAATATCGTGGAATTTTCGAAGCGGAGTTGTCATGTCTTTACTGATTGAAGAAAAGAGTCTTCACAATTTGCAATTCTATTCTTGAAAGGAGTGCCTATCCTCTTCTTCCATATGCACTTCAAAAAGCATGTTACTAGTGCCTCCACAAACTGACGAAGCTATCCTGAATCCTGGTCATTTACCTCAGCTTTTCCCCTCTTTCCTATTCAATTCAAATACAGGCCTAAATATGTGATCTGTGATAGTAGAAGTGCACCTGAAAGAAAGGGAGAAGTTTCCATAAATTCTAGCCACCATGCAGTGGAGAAGTAGATGACCTATTTTCTCTTCAACTGTGTGACACACAATACCAGTCATATTACAGACACATTTATAATTTAATCTTACTAAAATAATTTGCACCTATCAGAAAATTCTAAATCCAGTGCGTCATATAAGCCACTATATGAAGTCATTGAATGATGTTATGCTTTGACAGTTTGACTTTTTTGCTTTTCTTCTTCCTTTTTTTCTTAATTTTAAAAATTTTAAATTGGTATTTGTGGCCTCACGTATGGGGAGTGGAATTGACATGATGCTATGCTTCCCTACTAAGTTTAAAAAGAACAAATTAAGATTAGCTTAGCATGGATGTTTTAACCGAGTTTGAAATAGAAATTTCAAGATTAATGTCCCACAGAAACGAGTGTTGTAGAAATAATCTTGATTTATAATAAAAAATAAAATGTTGTACAGATAATCTCTACTTATGAATGAAAAAGTTGTAGAGATAATCTTTTAGAGTTTTGCTACACGTGACGACAAATTTATGTTCACAGTAAAAAATACAGAAGTATGTGGATATATGGGATATGAAAGAATTAAGAATGGACCCACATATTGTTATTCTCTTTGATTGCTTAGAGTTCCACATTGGTCGCAGTCCAAATTCGTCATGAGATTTGTTGACCTATATATCATTTTCCATTCTTTTATTCCTTTAACAAAGAATGATGTTGCAAGGATTTTCTGTTCTTTCCCTTGTGTAGACGCAATTAGAATGTAAGACTAAGGAGGGATACAGCTTAACTTAAATTTATTTGACACATGTTCATTGTCTTTCTATAAGTTGTAATTAAAATGTAGTTATCTTCAGGGCTGATTTTATTTGATTCCAGTAAAATTTTGAATCTGATTTGTTATTTGCAGCATATGTTTATTAATTATAGAATCATGTGCAACTGAATTAGGATAGCGTCTTTTTTTTATTAGAGAAATAAATTTATTACTAAATTAGGATAAATGGTCACTAACATGATAAAAAGCATCCTATCTCAAACATGTAAGGAAACATATATTTTGTTTAACATGGAGAAAAACTAACAAACCCCCAAAATGAGTGATATGGTTATGGAGTAAGGATTGGTTGGAAATTAAATTGGTAGATTTGGGTCAATAAAACTTCAGTGTAAGTGAAATTTCTCTTGCAATAAGAGTCTGGATTTATTGAAATTAGGAGATAGAAGAATATCTATTAAGTAAGACAATTCAACCATGCTTAGAGCACTGCGACCATAATCTTAATGTAAATGCTTTTTCTTATCTCATAATATCTATTAAGTAAGATATGGTGATATGTGCTATGAAGGTAAGGATTGGGTGAAATGAAATTGGTGGATTTGGGTCAATAAAACTTCAGAGAATGTCAGTGAAGTGAAATTTCTCTTGCAATAAGAGTATCTAGATTTATTGAAATTAGGAGAGAGAAGATCTATTAAATAAGAGAATTTGACCATGCTTAGAGCACTGAGACCATATTATTCATTTAAATGCTTTCTATTATCCCACAATGTCTAGTCAAGCATGGTGTTTCATTATCTTTGGAAGATAGATTATGTGTTCAAACATGAAACATGATATATTGTGGCATAAATTGGGATGGGAGTCGAGGGACAAATGATATACAGAAACTTACTTGGTGGCCTCTGGCTAGGAATAATTCTTTGACCTACTTGAATAATTTACATTCATTTGGTCTAAAATTCAATTTATTGCTAGGGGACTGCTCTGAAACCAAAAAATCTGATTCTTTTGGCCACTTAAAACATCATGTTATCTCTCCAATGATTGAATATATTTACGTAATAAATGTGTTCATTTAACTAACAGGACAAATATTTTAATTTCTAGTTTTTTCTTTCTTATACTCAACTTGCAGAAATTCAGAAAGGTAATTGGTTTTCCCTTTCTTTTCATTTGTGGAGTTCTCAAATTTGAAACTTGAGGCTATTATTTATCTTATAGATTTTGTCTTTTTGAAAATATGATAATACACGCCTTTTAGATAAATTCATAGTATTAAATTATTATTCTTTTAGATAAACTTTTATATTAAATTATTTACCTCATTTTTGTTTGAATCCTGAGAAATCTTAATATATATCTCCATAAATACTGGTCAATTGTTCTCTCTTTCCCCTCCTCTCTCTCTCTCTCTCACACACACACACACATACATAAACACACATTCTCTCACTGAGTTGCACACTCAAACATAGACATAAAGACCCGTGCACCCACACACCCACACACTCACATACACAGGCACATACACAAACACACACACAGACACAGGCAGTCAGGCACACAAACACACAAACACGTACTTTCTCACTTATTCTTTGTCTTCCTTTGATAGACATTGTGCTATATCTCTGTGAGAAAGAACACATTGAGGGTGGCATGATATTCCAGCTCTTGGAAGATTTGACAGAGATGTCAACAATGAGAAATTGCAAAGATGTCTTTGGCTATATTGAGAGTAAACAAGATATATTGGGAAAGGTGTGTAATACTTCTCTTGCTCCATTTTTTAAAAAAACCGTCTTACGTTATTAGTTGTGTAATCTATTCCATATTTTGGGTGTCATTATTCTAATTTATAAGAATCTACTCAGTACATGACTATGGTTGTCTGTTGTTTTGTTCATGTGGTTGCACCATATAGCCAGAACTTTTTGCACGGGGTAAACTTGTAATGTTGAGAACATGCAATCAACTTCTTCGCCGTTTGTCAAAGGTATCATTGTCTTTATGTGATCTCTTTCTCTCTCTCTCTCTCTCTCTCTCTCTTGCAATTAACTTTGCAAATATAACATCTATTACTTGGATTTTCCTCCTTTAGTAATTTCGCAGACAAATAAAAAATAATTAAGTTGCTACTTGTAGTATATACACTTAAATTTCTTCGTATGCATGGCAATCAACAATTACACATTAGAAGAACATTGTTGAATAAATACAACAAGGACTCCCATAATCAAATGCTCTTACCATATATAACAGAAGCAAAAGCAAATACAGGGTTAACGATCTAGACAAGAGGTTCGTACCTCTTGAGTCTAAGATTAAATTATTTCTCTGCACTTGAGAAACTATAGCCAAAAAGTTAATTTATTCAATAGAACAAAAAGATTTCCTAAGGATAAGAATATCTGCCAAAGAGCTACCAGTTCCTTCGCTATGCTTTGATGTGTTTGTACTTGACAAACTGCATGGCTGCAATAGCTTTAAAAGGTACTCCCTCCGTTCCCTTATAGTAGCTAGGTATGGATTTTTAGATATAGTGAAAGTGTGAAACACATGCATTCTGTTTTCATTATTTTATATTGTTAATAATATATTGAAAATAAAGAAATAATAAAAAATAGAATACAAATATGAGTTTTCAGCATGCCTTAAAATCCATGCTGTATATATATCCAAATAAAACATGTCACTTATATTGGGATGGAGGTAGTATTGATCTTCAAGACTAAAGCTTGAACCTTATTAATTTATATAAGTGCTTTAGGTAAATGAAAATTCTTATTATGATCACAAAACATGATATGTATGTGTAGAGTAGAATATTGTGATTCCAACTTCCAAGGCTACCGTGGTTGTCAGGCTCTTGAAAATAAAGTGGCATTACACGCAAATGAGGCAAAAGAATCTCACGGAATTGAAATTGAATTATAGCCCAATTGCCAAAGCTTAGAACACTACTTGGCCAGTCAATTCAGCAAGTGGATGGTTCCATATGGCTCTACTTTCGATCTCTATTCTATCTATTATCACCTCTCTCTTTCTCGTTGTATAGTATATATATAAATTGAGATCATTATCACACAATCCCGGGCAGGTATATCTGCGTATATGTTTGAGAGTGATTGATGAAGAAAGAAAATTAGCAAGTATTGATTGATGGTAGGGTAATTGGGTTTAGGTCACAGAGGCACTGGATTTGGTGAGGACAGGTTGCATGTTGTGAAAATAGACAAAATACAATTTTTGGTATTTGGATGCAGTAAATTAGTTGCAATGGTGCTATAAATCATCTCTTCTTCTCTTTCATATCTCCTAGTGATTGTAGTTTTAACTTGTCCTTCAACAATTATATTTTGTCTTGTTTATCTTTCAATCCATTTTCAAATATTCCTTTTGTTAAACTAATGTTGCATATTATATTTCTTAAAAATGGTTATTAGTTCAATGACGTCTCAGCTCTTTTTAAGCCTGACATAATTGCAATATAATTTCACAATTTCTTATAATTCACCAAAGCCTGATTTTTCAGGCAAATGATGTAGTGTTTTGTGGACGAATTATAATGTTTCTTGCTCACTTCTTCCCGTTGTCAGAACGTTCAGGTAATGATAGTTATTTATCATTGCCTTTTACATTACTTATCAAAATTCATTGCTCTTTATGTTTCACATTATTTTTGTTCTCATATACGCGTTATCATTCATTTTTCCTTATTCTTTTCTTTGTTATCTCTTTAATGCTTGTAGCGGTGAACATAAAGGGTGTTTCCAACACTTCAAATGAGACAAAGTATGAGAAAGATGCCCCTGATGGTAACATTTAGTTACTCAATTCTTGGCTTAAATTTGAACATTCTTTTTGTATGTTGTATTTGTAATTTTCATCTATTTATTTATTGCTCAAGTAAAGTTAATTATCTTCTTTGTTTTGAAGGCATTTCTATCGATTTCAACTTTTACAAAACATTTTGGAGTTTACAGGTCAGTAGATTATGCTATTTGGAGCTGTACAGAAAGAAAAGTGTTACTTCTTGTTTCAGTTCCCCCTTCTTCTATTTTTCTTTTTTATCAATTGTTATTGTTTTTATGTATATGTTAAGCGTCAGAAGACCTTACAATGTTGACGGACAACATAAAGCAAGACTATAAATTCCAAATACTTGGTGGTGATTCTGGTTGATTCTTACTATGCATATATGTTACTGCTACCTAGCAAAGAGTAGATAAAAATACATGTACCCTTCAGGCTTCACGTCAAGTTGGAGCACATAACTTAGCTCCCTTTGATCCTGGCAGAGCTCATGATCATATATAGAATTAAATCACTGCTAAGAAGTTGAAGATTTGATTCCTATGAAGTGTGGTACTCAGAAAGTTGGTTAAATTATTTGTAATTGATTTAATTAAGTTGCATATCCTGTTTTCTACCACTTTGTTTTTTCGTTCTTACTATATAGCAGTAACATGCTGAGTTTGAGATTCGCCTTTTCATACTTTTTCACTTCTTGTATGGAATCTTTATGGTATAGAAGATATGTATAGAAACTCCAGTTATTTACTGTAAAACAGGAGGCAGAAAAACGAAGGATGAGATCTGTCAAGAAGCCTAGATATATCTTTAGCCAAACAGTTGGAAGAAACAATGACCCAAAAAAAGCCTCTCCTAATATTTACCACCTCATATTAACTATGAAGTTTGAATGCACCCAAGAGAAGTAGGCCATATCTTATCCAGGATTACCCTCATCCATTGTCGTTTCTTCCTACTACTTGCTAATGCTTCAGTCCAAGCTATAAATTTGAGGAATTTCCATCTACTTAATATACCTAGGCTCGAGAACTTTGGCTTGCATAAGACGCATTAAAAGTAGCACCCATATGTTAGATACACAAGTATCGAGTTGAACCTAATCAATGTTAGTTATGCTTGACCCATAATTAAGAGCTATATTATTGACTCGTGTTTTGGATATTGAATACGAATCTTTAGGAATGAAAAAAAGTTATTAGTGGAAGTATGACCGACTCTTATGGAGCATGCTTCTTAGGCTAGCAACTTTTAACCATTTATATGATGGTCATAGTTATTTTTAGATCAAAAAAATTAGATAGAAAGAGAATATGACCAAAGTTTGACAAGTTTTGAAGTTGTTTATTGTAGTTCTATAGTAAACAATGCCAAAACTTGGTTTCTATTAATGACTTGAATTTTGTCTATGAGATTTCCTCTGTTATAACTTATTATAACTGTCTATCTAATAAATTTCTTTGTTTGGGTATATCAGGAACATTTCTCTAACCCCACCTCCTTAACTCTTGCTCCTAGCAAGTGGCATAAATTTTCATCCTCTTTGATGGTACACCCCTTTCTCTGCTCATGATTTTTTAGTTTAGTCTTTATGTTGCAGCTTTACTGTACTGCCGAAGTACAGTTTATTTATCTCATCGGTTGCATCAAGTGCTTTTCTTTGTAAATGGGATTTGCAGGTTGTGCTGAATACCTTTGAAGCTCAGCCGTTGAGTGATGAAGAGGGCAATGCTAATAACCTTGAGGATGAAGCGGCAACCTTCAACATAAAATATCTTACGAGCAGTAAGCTGATGGGTCTAGAAGTAAGTAGTGCTATAAAATACTAATAAGCTTTTATAATGTCACAAGAAGAAAAATGTTCTGTTGAGTTGATCTCTGCACCACTTGATTTATGTTCTATTCTTTTTCCACCGCAGTTAAAAGATTCAAGCTTTCGGCGCCATGTTCTTGTTCAGTGCTTGATATTGTTTGATTATTTGAAGGTAACAGTTTTCATATTCCGTGTAGTAGGTACATGTTATGCTAGTATTTTTTTACTGAAGAATTCAACTGAATCTCTAATTACTACATCAAGGAAGTTTTCATTGCTCTGTGTATATGATAGTAATTTGTACAAGTTCAGAACTATTATGGTGATTTGAAAGTCATACTGAGCAGTGAGGTTTGCTTGGTGATTAGATTCTTTCTCTGAACTGCCTTAAAAAATTTGTGATCCAATATACTGTTATAATTTCTAATCATATGCCAAGTTGGATGGATCGGCAAACGTTCGATTTGTCAGATAATGTGGATTCTAGGTTTCAGTTAATAGTTAACTTGTGAATTTCAAGAGAGATTTCTGCTGTTGCTATGAAGGCTTTGAGTGCTTAGTGGTTTCCCCCTTGTCGGTATGGCTCACTTTGAGGGTTCAAGCCAATGTATCTCCTCTTTTTTTTTCTCTCTAAAATTCCCGACCTCGGTCATACTTGTTCTGGAAGGTGATGGGAGCCATTCTCTAGAGTTATATACCTTTCCTGCGGTCTGATTTTGATTAATATTTTTTACAAGGGGGACTTGGATTTATGTGAACATTGTGAAGTTAATTTTTCAGGCAGTCTGGCAAATTCCTATCTTGGAGGTTCTTGCTTTCTTGGGAGGTAGTTTATATTCACTCTTTAGCTTAGCATATGTGATAGAGGCTTGGCCAACTTGCGATAGAGGTTTACTATTTGGTGAAAGAGGTCCTCAATATGATTTGACATGCTAGCTAAACGATAATATATAATTCAAAGAAATGTTTGAGGCTGGATTAGAGACTGGGAAATTGAGCTTAGATTAGAGATTGGGAAATCAAAAGAAATGTTTGAGGTCTTTGAATTTAATCAGATTGTTTCTCGCAAGATGAACTAAAAGAAATTTACATGTCTCTGTGTGTGTATATATATAATGTATACATATTTTTCATCTTTATGTCTATCTGTTCATTTGTTGGATAATTTTCAGGAGATGAGAACTGTAGATATCTTTTACTGTTGCTATTTAGTAATAACTACCTCAAACTAGAGCTGAATACTAAGTGTGTCTGTTTTTTTTTGGTGAACCTGCATCTGAAACCCTTCTTATGATGCAATCATTGTGTAGAATAGTTTGCGATTTGGGATTCAGAATTTCCACTAGGATAACATGGGTGATAGAATTGGAAAATAACCGAGACTATAAGAGCAATTAAAGGATATTTTTAGGAATTTGAAAATAGATTTTTGTACTACATAGTGTAGTTTTTTTCCCCATAAAAATGTTTGGAAAAAAATGCAGGATTTTAAATTAATTTTGAGATATGATGCAGGATAGCAAGCTGGCAGGGGCGGATCCAGTCGCGTAGTTCAGTGGGGTCAAATTCGGTAAAAAAAAATCCCTTAAGAATAAAGTTTTAATAAAATGAATCACAAAACTATATAATACTCGAATATTATTTACAATAACATTTTTTTTCTTTGCTTAAAATTGTTGCATGATAGCCTCATTTTTAATAGTTGCAAAAATATTAGGCTCAATGTATGTTACTAATGGGTTTCATTGGGGTTGGGTTTTGCTCAAAAACTGGAACAATATCAACCGTTGTATATTATTAATAACTAATGATAGCCAAATGAAAACAACAAATATAAAAATCAAAACATTTTCAACATTAAACATTATACTATGCAGATAAGTTTATTTGATCTCTTTTTACCCTTTTCATTTTTAGTTTTTTTTATATAAAATTTATGTTTCCCTTTTAATAAATTATGCTCTTTTTTTTCAATTAAACCACTAACAAGTAACATTACAAAAATTTAGAGAAAGTAAAAATAGAATAGAACACATACTTGAATAACTTTTATTTGATGGAGTTCTCTTCATTGTTGCAGAAAAAACCTTAATTTTATAAAAGTACAAAAATGAAGAATCCATAAATAATTACAAAAATTCCTAAAGCAATTGTTAACTTTGTGAAACTAAAAAACTAAAATTAAAATATACCTGAATTAGTTGCAGATCTTGATTGCCTATTTGCCTGATTTTAATTTGGAGACTTGGATTTTAGGATTTGCTCTGTTGCGATTTGTGAATTTGGCTACTTGGGGTTGTCCTTGTCCGTTGTTGTTGCTCTGTTACTGAATAGATTACAAATGAAGTACCAAGACAACAAGACTAGTAGACTACTAGTGGGAATGTGGGATTGAAATTTGATCCTTAGACAACATTAAATAAATTTTAAGACCAAGATTGTGGCCTAGTGGGAATGTCGGAATTTTAAGATAACATTAAATAAAACTAGTGAGATTAACAAAATTAGTTTTTTAAGTCTTAAACATGAAACTGTCCCAGGCATGAATCCAGTGGGGTCAGGTGCCCCCCTGCCCCAGGCGTGGATCCGCCCCTGCAAGCTGGAAAGGATGAATTCATAGAAATTAACCCAAAGACTGAAAAGTATATATGGTTTAGGCTCCACACCTAAACAAGTATCTATGGTTTAGGCTTCCGCACCTAAAGTACTAGAATCTCTTGATCACAATCAAACAGTCAAATTAATGATATCACTTGATATCAATAATAATCTGTCTAACCTTGGGGATTTCACGACATATTATTAGAGAAAATAAAACCTAACGGAACAAGATAGTAATAAAAGTCCAAATTCCCTAAGGACTTGAACAAAATGACTGATAAAGGTTGTACCCTCTAGGTCACAACCCAGTGCACAAAGAGTCCCAGATGGGTCTGGAGTATGGAGGATCGGCCTTACCTCTATATAGACAACCCCAATTTTATCATTTCTACCCAATTGAAAACTTTAAAGAATAAAAATCAAATGGAAGCTTGTTGCGTTGCTTATCAATTAATATGCAGGGAAGGTTCTTTTCACCTAAGCACCAAGATAAATTAATTTTTTTTTTTGTTGATAGGTAAATAATATCACTAAAAGCGCAAAAGCGGGAGAATCCATGTAGACACATAGTATACAAAGCATAGGGTAAATAAAAGGAACTCTTATGCCCCAACTAGAGAGCTGTCATTCTATACTAGGAACCTCAAAACTACCTACTTTAGGTAAAGCTAAAGAATTCTCATTCTTAGAGCCAATACTACCTAATTTTTCCCTGCATCACACTGATTTCTATGTGAGAATTTAGTCATTTGCCAAATCTGTAGACTAAGTATGCTAAAGTCGCAAGAATACTGTGTAGAAAGTAGTTTATATTGATACTCATGGATTTTTATTGCTCATACGTCCCATTTCTAGCTTTCTTGAATTTTCATATAGGGCTGAAAAAAGAGTTGGTAACTGTTTTCAACATTGTATGTAAACTTTGAATGAACCCTTTTATGGTGACATTTTATCTAATGTGACTTGTCCTTGTTAGATGCAGTATTTTTTTGGGGGTAAGTTGCATTGGGTTGTGAGTTTTTAGTGCCAATAATTTGTTTGTAAGAAATGATTTATCTTTCTTCTAGGCCCCAGGAAAGAGCGAGAAAGATTTGCTGTCTGAAACAATGGTTAGTTCTATCATTTTATCATAATACAATATTGCCTCTTTCATTACCAGTGTACCTTTTTATGTACTGCTTCATTTTAAATTTTTTATTTTTTTTATTTTTTTTATTTTTAAGTCAGAGAATATCACAACACATGTTCCACCCACCATCAGCAACCGCCGCCACCCACCGTCGCCGTGACCAACATCACCACCCAAATGATCACAACCACATAATCTACCCACCATCAACTACCCACCGTTGCCCCTAGTGACCAACATCGATCTACCACCAGCACAACCCATCTACCACCAACAAACCCAAATTCGCAACCATCCACCACCATCGGCCACAATGAACGCCACACTTCAACTACCACCATCAGTCATCAGATAATTATCCATATTAGCTTAGGCTAGGACAAGTATAAACATGGGTGTACATGGAATTTTGGAACACAATGAATGATGTAACTGATTGAATTTTACTTGATAATTAGAGTTTTATCCTTTGTCCCAAAACCTTGTCCCCACCATTTTGGTATCAAAGCTCAACCACCAAAAACCTTCTGACACCTTATATCACCTTCCCCAAATTATTGTCATTACCTAAGCCTTAACGCACTGCTGATCGTCCAAACGCAGCCCTAACATATATTATTACAAACCCTAACCTTCCTAAGGCCTAATCCCTTTCGACCAGTATTCCCGACAACCATTATCACTTTCGACCAGTATTTCCGACAACCATTATCACTTTAAACCCAACTTTAATACCTAACACCTATAATCAACCTACTCACCAAAAACATCCATAGCCATTTTTAACTAATATCACCCCAAATTCCAAACGTCGTTCAAATCAAAGGCCTAAGCCGCTGGACCAAATTACCCAAAACCAGTTGCAATACCTAGTTCCTTATCAAGCCGACCAATCACCCCATTATCGTTCTCGACCATCAAGGTACAACCAAAGAATAAAAAGGAAAATAACAAAGAGGAGAAGCAGAATCTACCAAAACAACTGCCAGAATCTGCCAAGCAGTCTCGTCTCACATCACCACCCCAAATCCTTAACAAATAACCCTAATTGCAGACATGTCTGTCTCATTTGTGACAAGCAACCAAATTACGAAAAAGAATAAACATGGTGTTTAAGAAGTTTTAACATCCATGTATTGCCGAGTATTGAATCTTAATGCAAATGTTGAAGGCACGTTTGGTTGTCCCAAATTTGTAAATTGGTCAGCGGCGTTTGGCTCATTCATAAATTAAATCATGAAGAGTGTTTGGTTGTAAACATTATCAAATTGAAAAATTAAAATTTTTTAACTTGTAAATTCGGGATTCCTACTCACTCATGAAACACTCGCATAAAAGTCAATTCCCCTGAAGTTGTAGTTGTTTACAATACATGTAATTATCTGGAGTAAATATTATCATATTAACTAAAATAGTAAAACACTAACTAACTCACTACTCAATAAAAAACAAACAAGTGACCCCACAAATTCATAACTCAATAAAACAAACAAAAGTATCTCTGGTACAATGAGGAGAGAGAAAGTAAAGGAGATAGAAAGTGAATGTGTGGTGCCACTTTTTTTTTTTGGAGTAGTGAGTTAGTGTAGTGTTTTAGTTAGTATGCCAATATTAATTCCATCAATAGTGCTTTGGTGACTAAAGATTGAAGACAAAATGATGTGTATGGTGACTAAAGATTGGAGACAAAATGATGTGTATGATATCGGTTGGTAACCATTGGACCCACCCATGTATTGTGGAACATCAACTAATTATAATCCGACATATTATTTTGTATCCGTTTCTTTGTATCCATAGTTTGTCACCATAGCATTACTCTTATTCCATTGTCTGTCAACTAGGACTACAAATCAATTTGCTCTCCATTAGGACAACCTAACTACACATCATTGAAATTGGGCAGTTCATGAATTTACAATTTATTAAATTAAAAAAACCTATTCATAAAATTAATTCACTTGTGCAATCAAATGGGCGGCCCTGACTTTGCATCTCAGCACTCAAAGAGGACTTGGTTTGCACAAGCATAATTTACATAAATTTACTGAGTTGCCCTTTTTTGCTAACATGCTTTCATAAGTAGAATTTGTTTTTTCATTTGAAATTAAGAGCCACCAGGTGTGTATATATTTTTTCCCTCTAGTAAGTGACAACTTGTTATTGGTGATTTCAGAAGGAAGAAATAAAATCTTGTGAGGAGCGGGTGAAGAAGCTTCTTGTAATGACTCCACCTAAGGGGAATGAATTTCTTCATAGCATTGAGCATATATTAGAACGCGAAAGGAATTGGGTGAGCATCTCTCTCTATATGTCTTGAACCATTGTTTTCCAGCTCACTTTGTTCCTTGTATGAGAGTACGTAGGTATGGTGGAAACGTGATGGTTGCCCTCCATTTGAGAAGCAACTGATTGAGAAGAAATCAGTTCAAGATGGAGCAAAAAAACGGTATGCAAGTTAGTAGGTTGATTTGCCTTAATTTGGTTTATTGTTAGTCTAGTGCTGATAAATATATGATATAAAGATTGAGGAATTGAGAATGACCTAATTGATACAAGACGTGTATCGTCACAGTTTTTTTTACCTTCTCTCTTTGTTGTTAGGAAGCTTTTATAATTTACCTTTAGGCGCTGATCAGTGTTAGGCTGCTACGTGGCTAAAAGTTTGATTCTACTTCTTTTTCTTCTGAAGGGCAAGAAAATTTTATCTAGAAGCGAAATGAGTTTCATTATATGATACGAATAACCTATATAAGTGTTCAGCAAAAATTCATAACATTTTCACCTTAAATGGACATGTGGTGTTCCATGTTATTTCAAAGAAAATAGAAAATATACTTCTTATGATATATAAGTTATAAACTAAAAACAAAAGTTATATGGAGATATTATAAGATGTTATGATTTCCCACCCCACTTGTTAAGCATTTGTATAGATTTCATTGAAATTGTTCATTCATTTTAGAAATACTCTTTCTCCTGTCATGCATCATTTTGTGCTCACTCTCTTAATTATCGATTTAGGTAAAATGAGTATATGTTGCCCAAGTATAGTCTAATTATATGCGACACTTAAACACACTTCTTATCTATCTCTTTTGCAAGTTGCAGCAACACTTGCGTACAGGTGACACTTAAACACAATTCTTTATCTATCCCTTTTGCAAGTTGCAGTAACACTTGTGTTGCATTAGTTCTAGTGTTATTTTAGGGTAACTAGTCAAACTACAATATCTAAACTAAAAAAATTATTTTCGTTGCAAAATACTGTTAATTTGTTGAATCATTTGGTCAATAATTATTAAGAATAAGATCGAAGTCTAGTAATTATAGTAACTGTTAACTTTTAAGTTTACTTGTATATTCTTTGATAGGAAAAGAGTTTATTCCTTCTATACCTACTTTTGTATATGTATATGGTGAAATCCATTCTAAGGCTATCTTTAGACAAGCTTCTTTATGGCCACTTAACATAATTATGTATTTTTGCGAACTAAATTAGATCCCCCTCCCCTTATTCTCCCCCAATCTTTCTTTCTCTCCCTCACCATATTCCGGCTCATGGTCATAGTTAGGACTGTGTATCGGTAAATAACCGGCCCGAACCGTACCGGTTACCGAAAGTGCCCAAAATTACGTACTGATACTGGTACCGGTTAGACCAGTGGTTCGGTTAGCCATCGGTACTGGTAAATACCGCTATTGTACCGTTTCTGTTTGTTTTTTAAATCCCTTCACCACACAACTCATATGGAAAAGAAACCCAAACTACAAACTTCATTTTAAAATCTAAATGTTGTTCGTCTTTTTTTTTCTTTCAATCCTTTCATCCTGCAAGTTGCTCAATACATATCTTAAATAAGCCCAAACTTCAAAGTTCATTCTAAAACTTAGATGGTTATTTCCTTGTCTTCAAAAATAAAAACCCCACAACATATAAGGGACTCAAATTTTGCGCATGCCAACAATTAAACACCAACCAAAGTCATTATATATTATATATATATAGAGAGAGAGAAGTATCAGATTTGAGAAGTGAGAGAAAAGATGAAGTGAATTTAAAATCTAAATTGTGCTTGTTGTGTTTGAATACATCTCGTCGGTCGTGGTTAATTATTCTTCAATATTATAAAACTCAAGGGAGAGTTTTTCTCAATGGCGAGGAGAATAATGCGAAACAAAAGAGGAAAATAAAGAATTTATTATTCATTTTGTATTGTTAGTTTGACATAATTTTTTTATTATTAATGTAAATATTTATTCTTTACATTAGTAAGATATTCCAGAAATTTTAATTATACTAGTTGATTTTGAAAGCAAACAACTGCACATATGCCGTCTTACACCGCAGTCTACGGTACCATTAGTTAGGAGATTATTTCCTTTTTAAATTAAGATTTTTAAGTATACTAGTAGGTTTTTATTAAGAGATTAATAATTGTAGATTTTAATTACGCAATTATTTCTTCTTCTTTTTTATATTATGATTCTTTACTTGGTCGTTAAGTCATAGACTTCTGATATAAGGATTTGTAATCTTTATTATTTTTTAGATTATTGAATACATTGATTTGATTTGAGATTAAAACTTCGTGCTTTTGTTGCGGGATAAGTACTCTTATTCCTTATTTCCACTTTATCTTAACATCGATTCATTTATCAAACAACTCAATGATCACGAGAATATTGTCCCAGAATCTTATATCAAAATCATAGGCTAAAAGAAGGGACAAATCTATTTTTCTCTCCACTCCTCTCATATTCTCCCTTTAGTCCAAATCTCTACCGATCTCTCTGGTAGCGACATCCCTCCCTTTTTGTCCCAAAAGGGGTTTGACACCAGCAATCTTCCATTTTTTCGTATTAGATATCCCCATGACCTGTAAAAGCACAAATATCTCAATGAAATGCAAACAAATGAGTTTGGAGATAGAAAGAGGAAAGGATGATAATTTGTTTTTTTCTTATATTAACAAATACAGTAATTCTGCAGAAAGTAAGTTGGACAACTGCATGTATTTCCATTCACCAACATAGTTTATTCTAAGATCCTTGGACATTCAATCTAATTACATAATGTCAATTGTTTGCTCAATTTTTTATCGAGTCTGTAGCAAGAATACAAGTAAAGTTGTAATTGTCCATGACTAGAGAGAAAGAAAGAGACAATTTGACTAGTGGAAAGAAGAGTGTAAGACTCAATATTTTTTGTTTTTTGTTTTTTGCTAATTTAACACACTCACACACCCCAACTTGGTTTACCAAGACTCGAACCCCCAACCTCATGGTTACCAATGGTTGTATATATTCTTGTGCCCATGTGAATAGAAATGTGTAGTTTTAGGGAAGAAAGATAATTGGGGACAGGATTTTAGTACAATTGTAATTCTCTCACAAATTACATTACTCTCAAAACCCAATCAAATAAGGTATCAAAAATAAAAAAATACATCCCTATTTATAATACTCCTAAACAACTTTTCTAATTCAAATTGGATTCTATTAACATAAGTACTAAAGTTATAAATAAAGTAAATTGATTAACTTCTAAATTTATTTTATTCACATAGGCTTCCAAAACCTTTTATATTGCTCCAATCAAATCTCGCTAACTCGTCCTATATCATTTCTCCTTGCAAAAAAATAAAAATAAAAATTGTCGAGTTTAGAGCATCTCCACAATAACAATCACACTGGATCATCAAGGAACTCTTTATTAGCTTCAAATTTTGCATGTCAATAGCATAAATGAGTGTATTTGGTGTTGCCTTTGAGAATCGAATAGGTGTCAAACGAGCATCATGTTGTATGTGACGATCCTTTAACCATGTATGCCCTAAAGATAATTTGGCAAATTTGAACCGATAAAACATTCACCCATAAGTCATAACAATATCTTTGAGATTGCCAATGGAAAATGTGACCAAACTTATCTGGATAATTCCTATGAAATGAAATTAGAAAATGATAAGTTAGAAGTTAAATTACACATGCAATCATGTGAGAAGCATATGATCTTTTTTGAGCTATGCCATTACCACATACTAACTCCTAAGAAATGAAATTACATAGAGAAAAATAATTGCCACATAGGCAACTTTTCTAACGGCAGTTAACGGAAAAACTTTAAGACAAAATAATTTGTTCAAGGATGTAACTACATTAATGTAACACATCAATCCCACATCGAAACATGAGAGAATAATTTATTTGTTTATAAGGAAATAAGTTACTAACAATAGTACATGATCCAAAACTTTTTGGGTGAGCTTGTGTTGGACTAAGATAACCCAAGAAGATACTATTGTGCTAGTGGATTATGCTCTTATTTGGATGAATTTGATTCGATTCAGACTCGGGATTTAACTCGAGATTTTTTCCAGATCGAGATTTGACCTGAGTTGTTACATATAGAACTGACTCTCGAAAGTTTGAGTCGGGTTATCTAATTGGGTTGTCGGAGGTCGGTACACGAAGGTTGGTGGTATTCTTTCACAATGAAGAGAGGTTAGGAGGTGGGGACATGAAGTCGATCGGTATTATCCCATAATGGCTCAAGAGACAAAGATTTGCGGACTCCGTGTCTGATTGATTTTGACTGGGACGTCAAAAATTTAAGTGGGAGATTTCTTTACACCCTAGTCCTACATTGAAATATGAGGGAATAGTTTGTTTGTATATAGTGAATTAAATTACTAAGAATAGTACCTTCAGTCATGAGTTTTTGGGCTAGTGTGGTGGGTTAAGATATTATTGGGCTAATAGTTTAAGGTCTTATTTGGATTAATTCGATTCGAACTAGGGATTTGACTTGAGATTTATGTTGGACTCGAGATTTGACCCGAGTGGTTATAATTAAAAATTAAATGAAGGACCCAACTTCAAAAAGTGAAATAGTTCAAGGATGAAATAATTAATTTACCCTTTTCTTTTTGATTATTAATGATTACAAAAACATTAGCTTATTAGAGGTTCAAGTGTTCTTCTCTACTTGTTTTGTATCTTAGAGATGTTCATAAATATTGAATTTTGAAATTTATGTTCTTTCCTTTTTTCCTCACCTGCAGTAAGCCACGGTGGAGACTTGGGAATAAGCAACTTTCTCAACTGTGGAAGTGGTCTGAAGATAATCGGGTGTGTTTTATGTATTTAATTCTGTTGCAATTTTTGTTTTTGTATGTTTAACAAAATAAAATTATATTCTTTTGCTAGTTCGTGATGATTGATAGAAAGGATAGGATTATCAATTTTTTTCCATCACAAACTTTGGAGGATGCTGGGAACTATGAGTACTTTTAAAAGGTTAATGTGTTTATGATGTACACCAACACTTAACGGACACTATGTGGCATGTGTTTATGATATACTTATAAATCTTCTGTCTAGAACTGAGACAGGACAGTTTTAAGAAACACTGTATAAAGAATTTATTAAAAATAAAATTAAACTCTGTATCCTACCTACAAGTTGCTTTTTGGTGATTAGTATCGAGGGGAATTTCTGGGGTAATGGCTAATATTCGAGAAGGGTTATAGGATCTGAGGATGGATTAAGGTTTGGTGAGCTTGAAGATATCTGTTGTTGGATTTTGAAAGAATTCGTGCTAGAATTTGTGGACAGCAAGCAAAGTTAGGGTTTAGGTGTTAACCAAAAAGACAAAAGGGTTGTTTATGATCTAATAGGGTTTTTACTTTTAAGGGCTCAAAGAGGGGCTGTTCTGACTCTGAACAATGATGAACAATAATACGAGAAGTGTGTATCGACTAGTCTTGGGTATAGCATCTCGAGCAAGATTCAAAAGAACCAAATGAATCCATATAAAATCCATATGTTATCTAGATCCACACATATATATGAACCTTGGACATATAATGATTCCTTGGATAAGATGGTAATTAAGCAAGGGTTTGGCTTTGTGAAGAGACAGTGATCATGATCAGCCATAATCATGATAACTAAATTCTAACAGGTTTCCTGAAATAGAGATTGAAGGAAGGAAGAATAGAGATTATAGAAGAGTCGTGGGAGAGAAGAGAATTAGAGAGAGAGGAGAATTGAGAGGGAGAAAAAAGAGAGAGAGGAAGAAGGGACATAAATTTTATTGATAGAAGTTCAATTACATAACACTCGGCTCATGAGATTCCCTTATATAACAAACTAATTAACAGAAGATAACTATTATCCTTATTCTACTAACAACCAAATAAGAGAATAATTATTACCCTACTAACAACCAGATAACAACAATACTTTAGCTAAATAATTACTATCGCTAATGAGATCACGACAGAAGGGGAACTGGGAAGAAAACGAGTCTCAATTACCCTCCCCAGGGTTATGCAAACACACAAACACTATCGAATCCTCATTCATAGCCTTCTTATGATGACCAGTACATTATCTGAAGAACTTATAACTTGAGAACCAAAATCACTGTAAGACTTATAGTTATCTTTTGACTTGCAAATCCATTAGACCAAACATACTAGCAAAGCAGCCTTTTCAGCAGTCTAAATGAGAAACTTGCAGAAATATCATCCAATCCAAATTTAGTAAAATTTAATTAAAACAATGCTGCAGCTCATCAACTTGAACAACTTGTTACAAAGATTCAAGAAACTACCATGGACACTTCCTTTAGGCCAAAAAGTGTTCTTTTGTTGTATGGGGTGGATAGTCCTTGTGATAGGCTTTCAAAGCGGGTTGTATATGAGCCAATCTGACCTGAGCTTGGGATGCTCTAGCTCGGCTCGTTTGAAAACGAGCCTGAATTAATCCTCAGTTTGGCTTGTTTATCATATGAGCTGATCTCGAACAAGTCTTAATCGAGCCTAGCTCTAATAGCTTGGTATTTTCTATTATGTGAAGAAGACAAGATAAACAAGCCAAGCTCAAAATTATGGTCAAGCTTGGGTTTTTTATCTTTCAAGCCAATCAAGAACGAGCTTTAAGCAAAGACAAACACAAGAGGAACCAGTCCAACCACACCCCACTTTGTGGTAAAAGCTTCATAATTACAGCCGCCCAAAAGCCACAGATATCAGGTGAGCCCTATCGTCTTTTCTACTCATGCTAGTGTGGTGGAGTCAAGAATTTTGCAGCACTTTTCTGAAAACTCACTGCATCAAGCAACACTTACTGAACACCCTCTTTCTCCATCAAAGTGCCTATGGTACCAGTTCATATTAGGTCACCAGAAGCTCTATCTTGGCACGTCATATGTATTTGATAGCCTTGTATGTGCTTCAATGATGCCGACTATGTCAATAGAATATTTGGCTCCCAGACATAGCTATTACCTTATAATATGTTATTACCTTATTGGATGTATATTTGATTTCTGAATAGTCAAAGTTCTTATTGAAATCGACTTTGGCACAATTTTATATTTACTGTAGCTTTTATTATCCACACTGAGTTACCCTTTATCCAAGTAGGCACACTGGATTAGTAGCACATCACCTATATGAAGTTTGAACTCGCATGGTGGATGTACTTCTGCATGACACAATACATGTATTTTTATACTCAAATGTATTGCAATGGAGGGTAGATTTTTATCCATATTGCGGATTTTAAAGGGTCATTCTATGCTTTCTTCATCTTGCCTGATACTTTATTTTCAGTTTTAGGAAATTCACTACTGTTCTAATGCCTTAATCCTTTGCATGTCCAGAATGCATTAACCGACCCTCAACGTGTGCGCACTCCTGAAATCTCAGAATACTGGAAACCCTTGGCTGAAGACGTGAGCATCTGCAAACACTAAATCAAATTTAATCTAATTAATCATTACCTTTGTCCAACTTCATGTGGCCACTGTTTCTTAATGTTTTCAATGTATTATTTTGTAATAGGTTTTAAATATAATTGAATATTTAAACATAGGTAAAAGTTAGGGATAATAGACTTTTTGGTCACTGTACTAGGGTCCGATTTTCATTGTGGTTACCGAATTTTTTTTTGTTACAATCGCATAACTATACTCTAAAATAATTATCAAATGGTCATTACTTATGATTTCCGTCCAAAAAACGGACGGAAATGCTGAGTGTGCATATTGACCCGTTTTCTTTGCTGTGGATGGAAGTTTTTCCATGTGTATCATTTGTATAATTTTTAAATAATAATAATAATTTCAAAGTAATAATAATAAAAATAAAAATAATTTTTAAATCTAAACATTAGATATTGAATCTGTGCTTATTGTTAAATCTCAAAATTTGTGCTCTCGAGTATCAACCATAAATCGATGCTTATTGTTAAACCTAAATCTGTGCTCTCAACCATATTTAATATGTGCTTATTGTTAAATCTAAACATTAGATATTGATGGGCTCCTTTATTTTTAAGATGATCTGATTCTGCAGCGATATGGATATGATTCTCTCCGGAACTCCATTGATGCTCCACCCATGTTGGCTTTTCATCCTCTGTCGAGCACCAAATCGGCCCACCCACTCTCTTAGATCCTTTTCCTTCCATTCAGTAGGGGAGATTGGAGTGGTTTGTGATATGTGACGTTTGGATCTGATTTTGGTGCCTCTTTCTGGTTTGATTTGGTGTCTGTGTCAGTTTGTGGTGTTGATAATTATTTTAGAGTATAGTTATGCGATTGTAACAAAAAAAGTTTCTGTAACCACAATGAAAATCGGGCCCTAGTACAGTGACTAAAAAGTCTATTATCCCGTGAAAGTTATATCCTATAAATGTGTGCATATTTTAATATGGTGCCAAAAAATCTAAAAAATAGTGCCCACACAGTTGGTTGAAAAATGTAGTTATTATCCAAAGAAATACTAATTCGCTTTCTGAAATTACAGATGGACGAGTCTGCTGGAATAGAAGGAGAGTACCACCACAAAAATAACCGGGTTAGTCTGGCTTTTTCCTCATTTTCGCTTACTTGTCAATTTCTTGGGACTTGGTATTATGAAAACTTCTTGTGCACCTAAGTTTTTATTTCTTTTCCTTCTTTTCACTAAGGTACATTTTGGATGACTAGTTGCAGTTAGCTTGTGTGAGTCATAGTTTTCAACCTTTTGGAATTTTAGAATGAGATTATTTTAAATGAGATCATAAAGTACCTATGGACAAGAAGAGTTAGTCTTTTGGGATAGAAGCAGAATACGAATATAAATAAACTTGACTAGTCTTGGCTTTTTTCCACTTTTTGCCTCTATTCTCATTTCATGAGATTTGTCTAATAAAATTGAACTCTGACAAAAATTTGGCATGTTAGTACAAGCAGTGGTGAATTTTGGATGACTAGTTGAAGTAGCACAAGCTAATTTTGTAAAATGTATCCCTGCCTCAATTTTAATTTCACGGGATTTAGCTATTAAAATGGATCTTTTCTTCGAAATTCGACCGGTTAGTACCAATAATGGTGCATGTTTGGATGACTAGTTGCACCAGCACGTGCTAATTTCATAATTATCTGATTTTGGATTTCAGATGTAGGATAGTATAAGCTATTGGAATTTTCGTTTGTTTGGAATCTTAATGAGAGCCTGGATGTTTCTTTTCTTTTTACACCCTCTTTGTGTATCTTTCCTAGAACCCTACCATCTCTGATTAATTAGTTTGGTCCTTAGATACCAGAGGAATTGTTTCCTCCATGTCCTATTTTGATTTTCTCATTCATCATCAGAATGCTAATTTGTTCCCTCTTTCAAATTGTATTTGAAAAGCTAAGGTTCCCTCTAAGATCAAGGCTTTTATATACCGCTGTCCTTGAAAGGCTTAACCTAAATGATTTGTGCAAATGACGTAAACGTGACAATCTCTTTGTTTCCAAATTTTGTGTTATGTGAAAGCAGAGGTCGGAATCTCATGATCATTATTCCATGCAAAGCTCATTTTTTTACTCTTGGTGCAGGTTTATTGTTGGAAAGGTCTTCGATTTTCAGCACGACAGGACTTGGAAGGTTTTTCTAAAGTATGATTTATCTTATAACTGGTAAAATCAATACAAATAGCACAAGCTGCCATTCTAAGAAATGAAATATATTCCTACTTTATTTGCAGTTTACTGAATATGGTATTGAGGGTGTTGTGCCTCTGGATCTTTTGCCATCTGATGTACGGTCAAAATATCAAGCTAAACCAAGTGATAGGTCTAAGCGTGCTAAAAAGGAAGAAACAAAATCTACCGCCAATCAAGCTGAAGAGAATCAGGTACACTGGTTAGAACTTCAAGTTTTGAATTTTGTTTTAGTTAGGACATTTTGTTTCTTTCAAAGGTTATACTTGAAATTGAATTGATTTTTACAAGTTTGTTTTCCATAAAATATCAAGAGGTAATTGCTTGTATAGCACATTACTAACTGTAAGGGTGCATATCATTTTTCATTCACATATGTGATTTTCAGTTCATCATATGCTATTAAGTATAGTTGATTGTCTTACATAATGTACATGCATGAATTGAACTAAAGAACAGAAGGATGGTGTTAGAAACATAGTAATCCACCATCAGTTAGGAGTTCGCGGAACTAAACTTGAATGGATGATTCTGATAATTGATTAGTGGTCTTTGCAATTTACTGATTTTTATTTATTTTATTTTTCTTCTCAACTTAACATTGTTATTCAGTTTCATATATTGCCCATTGTATCCCTTTTTCTTTCTAATTTTTTTTTTTACTTTTTGTTTTTGACAAGATTGTGACGCCTGCAAGTGAGATTGATGGTGAAGGAAGCAGAGTTGATCTTGAAGCCTCAGCAGCTCAAATGGACGTTGACGCTACAACAGGATATATTTCCCAGGGTGGAACTCCGACACCAGAGGATCATCAGAAACAAAGCTCTGACACGGATGCTGGTCAGGAAGCAGGACAAATAGAAGCCGATGGCGAAGCAGAGCCGGGGATGATCGACGGAGAGACTGACGCCGACATTGATTTGGTTGCAACAGGCTGAGAAATGCAAGCATTTATTTGTTCATGCAAAGGGTTGGGCCTGATCTTTAATTTTTGACTATTAAAAGAAACTGTAATCAACTTATCAAAAAAAGAAAGAATACCGTAATCATCATGACTAATGAGTGAAGGGCAAGTACTGCATCCCTTGACCTCGTGCCTCCATTTGAATCTAATTAAGAATATCTCAGTTTCCCCTTAACCTTCTTTCTTCTCTTTATTTGATTTTTTGGTAGTTCAAGGTACATATGGAGAAATAAAAGTTAATAATTAAGTTGCATGAGTTTAAGCTATTTTAACTTATTTATATTATTTTAGTATGTATAATCACTTTCTTACCCTTGAATTAGTCCCATAAACATTCTAATGAACCTTTTTTTTATTATTATATAATATTTTAAATATTATTTTTAAAGCTATTATCTTCTTCCTTGGGATTATAGACTAAAGAAAACAAAAAGCAAAGAATAGTCGATAAGTTTGTTATCTTCGGACTAGTCAAAGATAAATTAATGCCTGCTTGTGGTGGGCTAAGCTAGCATCTTGGCCCACTACAGGCCCATAACCCAAAAGGTACTATTGAATATTGATTGTAGTGTCCAAACAAACCTTAAAGAGTATTACAGGAAAGATTATTACAGGAAAACAAACTTTAAACTAATTAGAAACTTGGTAGTACTTCACGACATCCTGAGTCTTTCTTTTTGATGATTTATTTTAAATATTAAAATGTTTAAAGACAATTATTATTTTCTTTTAAAAAAGAATAAAAAAAGGAGAAATAGCTTCTTTTTGATGATTTATTTTAAATATTAAAATTCTTAAAGACAATTATTATTTTCTTAAAAAAAGAAATAAGAAATGTATTCCTCAGCTTGTTTACCCATAATTGGTTTATAAGATATTTGGGAATGTTTATAAGCGGTTAAACTTGCTTATAATTAGTTTTAAGAAACAAAAAGTGTTTGATAACCTGATTTTATAATTAGTTTTAAGAAATAAAAAGTGTTTGATAACCTGATTTTTAAAATTGGAGCTTTTGATTATTTGCTAAATCTAATAATTAGATTTGACCAAGTATATTACTATATATTCCTATTTATTTTAGTAATTACATCAATTATCTATCTTTACTTTTCAAAACATTACTTGTTAGTTATTTACACTTGGGCTTTATCAAGATTTAGAAAAAAATCCGATATGCGAAATAAGTGGTTAAAAACTTTTCATATATCAAACACTGTTCACTTTTTACTAATTTAAGTATTTTTTATTTACCAAACACAACTAACTTTTATTTACCAAATACTAATTATAATAAAAAGTAATAATCAAAATAAGTAAATCCCAAACATACTCTTAATCTCTATTAATAAAGCCGCACAGGGCCACAGGCCGCGCTGTGCCTTTTGGTGTATTCTCACTAACGATTCATTTGGTCTTCTTTTTTATATCATTTACACATTCCCTACTTAACAATCATAAAGAAAAACTAATCAGGTTAAGAGGACCCAGATTTTCAAAACTTGGCATCCTTGCTGTAAATTTTTTGTTTTAGTACTCTTCATAATCTGCTTCGTTGCACTGATGCATTAGACATTGCTGCTATTCTGTATTGCATCTCCTATTTGTCAATGCTAGCTGCTCCTAATTCTTTCTATATTGCTGGTAGCTGCTAGCTGCTAGCTGCAAGTGTGTGTTTCAAGGTATATTCAATACTACAAAATGAAAACTTAATGGAATGGGCTGGGAATGGAACCAACTTATGGACATGTTTGGTTAGTCAATTTCTATTCCATTCAGTTATTCTCTTCCAAATTTAAAAGCTATTTTTTTTTATTTTTTACTAAATAGGCGAGTTTATGCCAACCTCCTTCCTCTCTTCTCTTCACTATCATCATTTCTTTTCTTTTCCTACATTTTTTGCAGTAAAAATATTAAAATATTATGATTTATGTTTTCACTGATTGCTTATATATATTTATACTTATTTACACTGCTTTTAAAAAATAAAAAAATGAATAAAATATAATTTTCACACAATTTTTTTTTAAAAAAATAGAATAAAAGAATTTCAAATTTACACATAATAACCTCGCAAGATTATTTTTCATTCATTTTATAAGTTTGTAGTATATAAAAACAAAAAAATTCATTTCACATTTCATTTATAATGTAATTCATATAAACTAAACACCTAAATTAGAATGATGATTTTATTCATAAAGGAATGAATGGACAAACCAAACATAAAAATTAGAACTCCCATTCTATTCACATTCCTATTCCATTCTTGAAGACATTTCATTCCTTAAGTCATTCCGTTCTATACATATTGTTGGGCCATAATACTTTTCGTATTGGGCCAGGTCAAATGGGCTCCTCCCTTGGACCGGTGTATTTTACCTTTTGGACCGAATAGATTGGGCCGAGTTATTTGATTATTCTATTGGGTCATTTCGTTTGGATCTGGTCAGACGAGTCATCTTTATTATTGGGCTTAGTCATTGGATCGATCCATTATGCAAATTGTCTCTTATCCTATCTTTGACCGGTAATCATGACAAAAGATAACAGTTGACTATTATCTCTGCCACCGTCTGCATGACATTAATGAGGATGTGACTGTAATAGCCGGCGGTGGACAAAGGTGATGGAGTAGCAGGTGAATCATCAGACGTGGGAGAGGGCTGTGTCAGGGATAGTGGGTGGCACGGTAAACCGGGTCTAGAGTGCATATGGGGCAACGATCACACAAGGAAGGTGGGTAACAAATCACTAAACAAAACTATTATTCTCTCTCAAGCACTAGACATTTTTTTCCTCCATTGTTAACCTTGTGATCGCCGATACTGACTCTCACGCCGGAGCTATCCCCCGACGGTCAAGCCGTCAAGCTTTTGGTGTTGACTTGTTGAACTGTACAGGATATCTGACACGTCTTACGTGATTGAGACGTGAGGAAAGATCTTGGCGTTAACATTGGCGCTAGAAGGAGGGCTGAGTTCTAGTGTCCTAAGTATTTTCAATCACAAACTGTGTTCGTTCTACGTCGGAATCCATGGGGAAGAGTAGAACGCCTACACCTGAAGGACAGCTGATGGCTGCAAGTGAATCCGCACCACGAATATCCGTCAAAGATCGTTTGGGACCTGCAGTAAGTGCTCATGCTAGCATAGCTTCCAAATGTCCATCAGAAGATTTTCGTCCGAAGGCCGTGGGTAACGCTAAACGAAGGTTGGTTTTCATGGCTGAAAAAGGATCTGTTCATGGTCGGAAACGGGTAGAAGGCACCTCACCTAGAACTCAATACCGAGATGATCAGGATGATAAGGCCTCCAAGCTGGCCAAGATGGCAGACGAAATAGATAGGGCCATGGAGGTACTTTTGAAGCAATGACATGATATAGCTGAGCAGATGTCTCGGATGGCGGAGTTAAGGGACGAAGCTTCCAGCTATGTTCAGTCCGAAGAGCGTGGGCATCGGAGTGGGAAGGAACATGCCCATTTAGGTCGTGAATCTCGGGGCCAACCTCGAGATCGAAGAAAATTCAGAAGCCCTACTCCTAAAAGATCGAAGAGGGTACCTCACCCTATCGGTTCTAAGGAGCAGGGTCGAAGCAAACAGAGAGGCCGATCCAGGGAGTACACTCCCGAGAATACAAAGAAGGCAATCTGCCTTGCACATTCTCACCACAGCGACCGAGTTCAGGGACGAAGTAGATCCAGAGCTCACACTCCTGAGAGTCCACTGAGGGTACTCCGCCCTGTGGACCCTCATCATCGGAAAAGTCCCTCCAAAGTTGGGGGCTCTATGGTAAAAGGCCGGTCTACTCAGAAGAGGAAAGAGTCACCGGAGAAAGAAGCATCATCTCAACCAGAAGGAGTGGAGTATCTGGTTAAAGAATTGAAGGAACTTCGGAAGCAGCTTGCCGAAGTCCAACAAACAAAAGATACTTCGGGAAAGAAGGCATCTCCTTTTTCCGCGGAGATTCTCAAAGAAAAAGCTGACCCCACCAAGAAGTTGCCCCACATAGAAAGCTACGATGGATCTGGGGATCCCTATGACCACAGTCAGGCGTTTGACCGACTGATGGATTATTATGATTTTAGCGATGCTGCTAAGTATCATACCTTTGTCATCACACTCCGTAAAGATGCTAGACAGTGGATGGGGACTTTGCCTTCGAATTCGATATCATCTTGGGCGGACATGTGCAGTAAGTTCCATGCTCGCTTTGGGAGCAACAAAAGGAGGGGAAAGCCAACCGGCTCATTGGCTCAGGTTCGACAATATTCGAACGAGTCTTTGGGCCAATATGTAAAACGGTTCCGTGAAGCAGTCGGCCAAGTGACAGACCTGAATGATCTGCAAGCCATCGGACTGTTTCAGAATGGGTTAGATCTGGTCAAATCAGAAAAGTTGGTGAAGAAGTTGATGCTTCACCACCCGAAGAGTCTCGTTGAAGCCTTCGACAAAGCAGAAGGCTATATCGTGGTAGAGGAGGCCATAAATAGTCTCAAACGACCATCTTCAGATCGGCATAAGGAGACAGATCGAGACAGAATAGACGGGGACCAGAAGAAGAGTGAAGGGAATAAAGACCGCTATGATGGTGGGTCAAAGAAGTACAATAACAACTGGAGACAGGGGGTGGTCTTTCGTCCGCTCCTGCCTAAAGAGTTAATAGGACGTACACTACACTCAATACTGATAGGACTGTCATCGTGGACCAAATCAAAAATCAACCTATTTTTGAACCACCTCGAGATAACATTAAGCCCGGTAAAGGTAACTCTCATAAGTATTGCGAATATCATCAAGCTTCCGGTCATGATACGAATGATTATGCTAGTCTGAAGGACTTTATCGAGAGGAAGGTTCAAGGTGGAGCCTTATTTCAGTATGTGGCTGCCAGAACGACTCAGCAAGCTCAGCAGAGGGATAGAGAGCCTGTTCAGGTGGCTCAGCCAGTTCAGCAAGCATTGCCAGCTTTTGGACAGCCTGCAAGGCATGTGGTAGATGTCATCACCGGGGGTACTTCTGGAAAGCTTGTTGGAAAGAAGCATCGGTTACCTAGATTCTATTATGTATGCGGCGATGGTACCCTCCCAAGACCGATGACCCTATCCTGGTATGGTAATTTCCTTTACTGACGAGGATTACCCTTCAGAAACCATCGAACCGCATGAGGGATCATTGGTGCTGACTGCGCAAGTGGGTTCGGTGGATATGAAGCGAATGATGATTGACAACGGGTCTTCTGTGGATATTCTATATGCCCACGCTTATCAAAGGATGCATCTGGATGGGCAAAAGATGGAGATCGGACAGGAGGCTCCTTTGTACGGCTTTCAAAGAACGATCCAAATAAGGTGGTCGGAACTATTGAACTCTGGGTCATCTTTGGAACTACCCCAACAGTAGAAATAATTTCAAATTTTATGTCAGTGCATGTAGATTCTCGCTTATAATGCCATTCTGGGAGGCCTACTTTAACCGCTTTTATAAGTCAGAACCTCAATCCTCATTTCAAAATCAAATTTCCTACTACCATGGGGTTGGTGAGGTGAAAGGAGATCTAGATCTGGCCAGAAGATGTTATAGAAATGCTGTGATCACTTCGGGAGTGGGGGTATCGAAGCAAAAATAGACCATGGCGATAGAGATCGAGCCCTTCACTGAGAGAAGTTCAGAGCCATTAGTCATGCCAGCTGGGGAAACAGAGGAGATCGAGCTCATTCCTGGCAAGGCGAACAAGATAGTAAAAATAGGTTCGGGTCTGCCGGAACCTCTCCGGACGAACCTCATGGAACTCCTACGATGTTATGTTGACATCTTTGCGTGGGAACCTCAAGACATGCCGGGAGTGAGCAGGGAGATTGCTGAGCACCGATTAGAAGTGGACCCGTCAAAGAAACCAGTTCGGCAGAAGAGGAGGATCTTTGCGCCTGAGCGCCAGCGAATCATCGATGAAGATATTGCTAAGCTGTTAGCTGCTGACTTCATCTTTGAGATCGACTACCCGCAGTGGATGGCAAATGTGGTGCTGGTCCAGAAGCAGAATGGGAAATGACAAGTCTGCATCGACTATACAGATCTAAACAAAGCTTGTCCTAAGGATTTCTACCCGCTGCCCCACATCGACCAACTCATCGATGCGACTTCGGGGTATGCTTTATTGAACTTCATGGATGCATTCTCTGGGTATCATCAAATTTCCATGTGTAAAGAGGATATACCGAAGATGGCATTCATTACGCATCGTTCGGTATATGCCTACAAGAAAATAAACTTTGGCCTAATCAATGCCGGGGCCACATACCAGAGGATGATGAATTACGTCTTCAGATATCAATTGGGCAAGAATATGGAGGTGTATGTGGATGACATGATTGTCAAAAGCATGCAGGTGCAGAAACACTTGGACGATTTAGAAGAATGCTTTCAGATAGTTCGTCATCACAATTTAAGACTGAATCCTACTAAATGCACCTTCGGATTAGGGGCTGGCAAGTTTCTGGGTTATCTTGTCAGTCAGAGAGGAATCGAAGCCAACCTAGAGAAGATCCAAGCAATTTTGAACATGTAGACTCCTCAGTCATTTAAAGATGTCCAACGTCTGACTGGAAGGATTGCAGCTTTGAGGAGGTTCATGTCCAAGTCGGTAGAAAGGTGTTTATCATTTTTTCGATATGTTGAAAGGGCTGAAGAATGCAAAGACGTTCCAATGGACTTCAGAATGTGAGGACGCCTTTCAGAGCATCAAGTCTTATTTGTCTTCGGCACCTTTGTTGGTGAAGCCCCGCTCCTGCAGAGCCTCTGTATTTGTACTTGGCAGCTAGTTTATTGGCCGTAGGAGCAGTTTTGGTGCGAGAAGTCGGGGGTAAGCAGCACCCGATTTACTATGTAAGCCATGTCCTTCGGGATGCTGAAACAAGGTACCCAAACATTGAAAAGTTTGCTTTTGCTTTAATAATTGCTAGTCGAAAGCTTAGGCAATACTTCCAGGGTAGGTTCTTAGTAGTCTACACGGATCAGCCTTTGAAGAAAATTATGGGAAAACTTGAGGTCTCAGGGAGATTAGCTGCATGGACTATGGAGTTGTCCCAATTTTTTATTGAATATCATCCCCGAACTGCCATCAAGGGACAGGCTTTGGCTGATTTTGTGGTCAAGTGTTTGTTTTTTGAAGCGGATGAAGCTGTGGCAGAAGCTGAGGGGTCTGACAAAGTAGTTGTAGTCCTTCAACAGAAGCAGAGCTCGTGGACACTGTATGCAGATGGGTCTTCTACTTTGGACATCAGTGGAGCAGGGATCATTTTGACAAGTCCAGAGGGATTCAAAGTGCAGCAAGCCATCAGATTTGACTTCAGAGCAATGAACAACGGTTTAGTATGAGTATGAGGCGGTTGCTTTCATGGTTACGATCGTCAAGAGTCTTGAAGTACAGAGAATAGTCATCTTCAGTGATTCTCAGTTGGTCGTCAAACAGCTCTTGGGGGAGTATGATGCCCGAGGTCCAAGGATGGTCAAATACCTGGCATAATTGAAATATTGGCTCCAGTATTTTCAATCGTATGAATTCCAGGGAGTAGAGCATAGTAACAATTCCATTTTCGATGCACTCTCGAAGTTGGCCACTACGGATGCTAATATTTTTGATGGACCCGTTTACTTGGAAATTCTCCAGCATCCTAGCGTTCATCATGAATCGGTAATGTGCATTGATCGTACCAACTACTGGTTGACTCCATATCTGGAGTATCTGGCAGATGGAGTCCTTCCTTCCTGGATCGATCTCGCCAAGAAAATCAAATATAAAAGTGCTAACTTCGCTTTTGATAGATGGAGATCTTTTTCAAGGGCCTTCTCGCTCCATTCTTTGAAATGTTTGACTCGTCCAAGTCGAATATGCTCTCCGAGAAGTTCACGAAGGCATCTGTGGCGACCATATGGCTGCTAAGTCATTAGCCTACAAAGTACTTCGTCAGGGGTACTACTGGCCCACCATCTTCAAGGAAGCAACGGAGTATGTCAAGAAGTGTGAGAAGTGTCAACTCAACAGTCTGATCCCACATCAGCCACCAGAAGAACTATACTCGATCCTATCTCCTATACCCTTTCTTGTCCGTCAGGGGTTGATATCTCGGGTCCATTCTCGAAAGCTAAAAGGTCGTCAGTTTTGTTATAGTTGCCATTGACTATATGACCAAATGGGTAGAAGCGAAGCCACTTAGGTTAATAATGGAACATGAATGCTTGAAGTTCATGAAGGAGTCAATAGTGTTTCGTTTCGAAATTCCTAAGGTGGTGATATCGGACAACAGATGTCAGTTTGTGGGATCAAAATTTGAAGCATTTTTGAAGGAGTTGGGATTTCAGCACAGGAAGACTTCAGTAGCTCATCCTCAGTCAAACGGGCAAGTTGAAGTGACCAACATAACGCTATTGAATGGGATCAAGCGTAGACTGGATGAAGCTAAGGGAAGATGGCCAGAAGAATTGCTCAGTGTGCTATGGGCTTATCGGACTACTCCGAGGACTACAACGGGGGATTCACCTTTCAGATGCCTATGGTACTGATGCCTTAGTCCCAGTTGAAATTGGATCTCCAAGTCTTCGGGTCAGTCAATTCAAAGAGATCTACAATGAAGAAGGGCTAAAGGTTAATCTTGATTTGCTTGAAGAAGTCAGAGAAACATCCTTGATCAGATTGGCAACCTATCATCGAAGAGTGGCTAAACATTACAATAAGGGGGTAAAGCTTCGCAGATTTGAAGTAGGAGATTTTGTTCTCAGAGAAGTCGAAGCATCTACACCTCAAAATTTGGGAAAGCTGATGCCAAACTGGGAAGGACCGTATGAAGTCATCGAAGTACCGAAGCCGGGGACTTATCAGTTTAGGGCATTGGACGGATCAGAAATAAAGAATTCTTGGCATGCAGGCAGACTTCGGAAATATTTTTTCGAGAGATCTGATTGTCGAGACAATTAAGTCTATAAATGTTTAAGTCCTCATCAATAAAAAATCCTTTTTTCTCAACAAGTATTGTCTTCGTTGCTATTCATTACATTGGTGTGAGGAGGTTCGGGTGGACTCGCTGACCATTCGATGGTAGCATTAATGGTAGGTGGTTCTTATGGGTTTGTTAGGCCCTTCGTGGTAGGCAAATGCCATCCTTTAGACGTTGTCAGGCCCTTTATGGTAGGCTATTGTCGTCCTTATGGGTTTGTCAGGCCCTTCGTGGTAGGCAAATGCCATCCTTTAGACGTTGTCAGGCCCTTCGTGGTAGGCAATTGTCGTCCTTATGGGTTTCTCAGGCCCTTCGTGGTAGGCAAATGCCATCCTTTAGACGTTGTCAGGCCCTTCGTGGTAGGCAACTGTCGTCCTTTAGACGTTGTCAGGCCCTTTGTGGTAGGAAATTGTCATTCTTTAGACTTTGTCAGGTCCTTCGTGGTAGGCAAATGTCATCTTGTGGGTTTGTTAGGCCCTTTGTGGCAAACAAATTCCCTATGAAGTAGATCTATCTCGCACTTCGGTAACGAATAAGTATTCATTTACTTTATTACCTACATTTTTCTAAGTGTTGAGTTCGAATTGCCTCATTACTTAACTTCATCTTATCTGTTATATAACTTGTTTAGTTATTCATTAACAGTTTAAGTTAAGTTCATAAAAAGTTTGTACATTTTTCAAGTTGGGTGATATTAAAGTATTGACAGAAATTAATAATAAAGGAGTAATAAGGAAAAAGACTGGTATTTCATTAATATATTGTCAATTACAAGAAGGACAAAAAGACACAATTTTTTTTTACAGAAATCCTATAAGCTAAAAAGATAGAGATTCATATTCAGGCTGCTGCTTCGTCTTCGGAGGAATCGAGAATGGTAGGATCAGCCTTGGCCGTGACAAGTTTTGCCTTATCCTTTCTTTGGCATTCATAATAACCTTCAGAAAACATCTGAACTACATTCTCATTCAGCTCATTTGACTTCCGGTATTCGTCCTGGATTTGCTGGCGAAGCTCTTCGGTTAAGGGGGGGACCTAAATCCTCCAAGGCCTTCAACTTACCCTGGAGCTCGAGACGTATGTTCAAATTTCTCTCTTTGTCATCGCGAGCCTGCTCCTGAAGATTGTCAACTTGTATCGCCAAGCTCTGATTGGCTATACATAGTTCTTCATTTCTCAGCCTCAGAGCGAGGTTCTGCGTGTCAAGATCGACGTTCAGACTCGTCATCTCTTGTTGACTAGTCTTCGTCTTCTTTAGTTCTTCTTTACAGATCTTCAACTCCTCCATTCTTTGAGTTAGATCCCTCTGGAGGATTTCATTATTAAAGAGGGCGGTACCGAGGTCACCTCTTTCTTTACTCAAAGCTGACTTCAGAATGATGTTCTCCGTCTCGTCAAGATCATCTTCGGCCACTTTTCTTATAGCGTGGGAGAAGACGCTCAAGACAAAGATTCGCGCATATAGATGTTCACAGATAATCCGTCGGTCAATTCAAAGAGATACATATAAATTCAAATGAACAGACAGATAAATATTTACCTTGGCGTGATAGCTCATGCCTTCCTTGATAAGGTCCATTATTGAACTGTTGCCAAACGATGTTCATCGGTTTCCCTGACAAATGAGTTGAAGAGTTGGAAAGGTAAATTGGCATTAAATTGGGGCCATACAGTTGGAGACCCCATCGCATCATTCTGGAACTCATCAACAGACGGCCTTGAAAGAAATGGCATACGTTCTTCACGGGGAGGTGATGGTGAAGGATCTATGTATATGTTCTCGGGGGATGGAGAACGAGTAGAAGTAGGTTCCCGAGTTAGTGAAGGGATGGAGGATGAATTTGGTTGATCTGGAGTAGGTCCTTCGAGTGGTTGCGGCTGATCATTCGAAGGATGTTTTCTTTTACGAGAAAGAATTGAAGCCTCAAGTTGTTCTTCATGTTCCTCTTCAAAAACCTGAATTTCCGTTGGGCCAGTGGGAACCAGAAGCTCGTCGGCAGTCAGAGGAATTACCTTAACCCGCCTTTTCTTGATACGAAGAGCCTGCATCCGTTCGTTTGCAGGCATATCGATCAAGCTGGAGGTAGAAATTGGTTGGGATTCTTGGGAGATACCTCTTGTCTTTCGAATAACTCTCTTCTTCTTGCGAGGTCGGAGAGCCTCTTCGGCAACTTCAGGTTCTATAGGAAGATCTTCGGCATCTGGGGCCTCAGAAGCAGGAATTTCTTCCTGGGGGGTTTCAGTAGTAGGGGGTGATAGAGCTTTGCCCGAGAGAAACTTTTCCAAGTCCCTTCGGTCCATCGATGAAGGTTTGATCAAAGATACTGCAACAGAAAAATACATTTTGTTAGATCTGTTTACAATAATAAACTCAGAAATTTCATTTCGATAAAAATTTGAGACTTACATTTGTGGTCATATAACCAAGCTTGCTTGGTAAGAAGACTATAACTCCACTCCTTCTTCGGGAAGTTGTCCAGGAGTTCAATCATCTCTTTCACATGCTCTTCGGCTATATCCCCAAAGTCCGCTGATACTTTGTCCAATGTAGTCCAATCAGGGAGAGAGGCTGTAAGACCCCAACTTTTTGAATAAAGATGAATTTTCTATAAATATCATTTTTGAATATTATGGAGTAAATTTGATATAATGTTATAGTTGTGGGTAATATTTATAAATTTTACAGAGTACGCAAGTTGTATATAATATTCGATTGGTCGGGGAATATTCGTTTTAACAGGGAATATTCGTACAACGACACAATCATTGGTGGACCCCACAACGAAAGTATTGTCGGATTGAGAAAACAATAAAAATATTTTATTGAAAATAACGACAGAAGTTTTACCATTAATACTGTTGAACTACTCGGTAGTAAAAGTATAGTAATACGCGTGATTGTATAGTAGCACACGGTATTGATTATTGATGCTTATGTGATAAGTCACTCAGTTTTGTTTTATTGGTGTTATTAATGTAATAAAACAGAAAAGCTTTTTATATAAAACAAAATACTTTTATAAA
Organism: Panax quinquefolius; assembly: GCA_020205615.1. Taxonomy (NCBI): domain Eukaryota; kingdom Viridiplantae; phylum Streptophyta; class Magnoliopsida; order Apiales; family Araliaceae; genus Panax; species Panax quinquefolius. The sequence continues at coordinate 29,626,441 of CM035166.1, forward strand.
GTTATTTGTTTTATTAGACAATAATTAGAATATATTATATTTTATTATGCATAGTGTTTGCATAGTAAAATCTTTTATAAAGTTATTCATTTTATTAGATTATAAATAGAATATATTATATTTTATTTAAAAGATTTTGCTTTAAATATGGACCGTCAGATTAAAGTAAATCAATCTGACCGCTTCATGAGTTAGTTACTATGCAAATCCATTTTTCTATAAATAGAAGCTCATTCCTTCATTATTTTTTACTTAATTCACCGAAACTCTAGAGAGATAAACTATAGAGAGAAAGAAGAAAAGTATTCTGCTACTTCACTACTTATATATCTAGTACTCTTCTTCTTAAGGTAGGGGTATTATTTCTTTTGTATTCATGAAGAGAACTTCATTATTCCATTCTTTATTATTCGTTGAATAACTCAGATACACGGACTTCCCTATACTTGGTGAAATTCTCCTGTTATTCTATTCTTTATTATTCTGTTGGAATATCCTGTCTGTGCGTTTTACGCCGGACCTGGTTCCGTCTTTACTATTCTATTGGAACATCCCGCTTTGCGCAAGGACGTATTACCTGACCGGTTCCGATTATTTAGTATTCTGTTGGAATAACCTGTCTATGCGAAGTACCGCATGCATGGTGATTTCTGTTGTTATTCTATTCTTTATTATTCTGTTGGAACATCCTGTCGGTGCGAATTTCGCTTGACCTGGTTCCGTTATTATTATTCTGTTGGAATAACCTGTTTATGCGAAGTACCGCATGTATGGTGATTTCTTTTGTTATTCCATTCTTTATTATACTCAGTTGGTTAAAGTTTTGACTTCTATACTCCATGAAATTAGTGGAATATCCTTGATATTTGTGCTTCATCCAGTATCTTTTCGCAAAAATATTCTTCTAAGCATTCTTGAATTTTACTCTACAAAGAAGTATCATGTTGACAATTTGGACGTTATTAGTTCCTCAATAGCTTAATTCTTGAACTTGTTTTATTGAATTCTTATATCGTTGTCATCATCCTCATGTTTATATTTTTTTAAAGTCATCTGTGGCCTGTAGTGTATAGATGGACTTGGTATGATTATGACCAGGGATTATTCGGTGTAATCATGACCCTAATGTTACAAATGATGTCGTAAAAGTCCTCATTGGCCCGTAGTACATTGATGGACAGTTGTTGGCATGATCATGACCATTAATGAATACACAAATATTCTTGGCCCGTAGTGCATGGATAGTTGTGGTCGTGATACTAAAGAATATCCTCGGCCAGAAAAGCGGGGTGATTCGATGATTTGGATTATTTATTAAGTCGAGTCCCGATAAAAAAGTGATGAAAACCTTTTAAATCATAGAAGATAGTAGATTTTATTCTCTACTTGACTCTTTTAATGGATTGCTTGTTCCGCTGCGCTTAAACTTGATGTTTGTTATATTGTATCGCTTTAACACTTGTTTAAGGCTAATGATAATTTATTCGCATTATCTTAGTCATAATATTTCTTCTCGGGCTAGTTGAGCTCACCCTTTCTTTCACTATTCTCTTCAGGAAATGAGAATATAGCTGGGACGAGTCGGGGAACGGAGTGATGGACCAGATGATAGTATTAGTAGTCCTCACTATTCTGTTAAATAGCGTGACAATAAATATAATGAGGACCCCATTGAGTTTGTATATTGTCTAGATGATAATATTTGTATTAAAACTCACAGCATATGTTTAGTCGTATTTTACACGACTGTTGTATAATTAAGTTATATTTGAATTTTGTACCATGTATTTGGCGACTCAAGATGAGTGATGTATACCTATTTTGGGGGCGTCACAGTTGGTATCAAAGCTTAGGGATATAATCCCTGGCTAAGATGTGAGAATAGAACTAGGAGGGGAGAGACGGGGAATTCCTTCGCTAGTATGACCTACCTAAGTTTTTTTTGTATTTAATTGGTCTGGTCGTAATATAGGATAATATGTTACTTGTCAATTAACTTTTGTTTTGTGGCGATGATCTGAAAATGACATCCGAGAATGTTGAGAATAGCAATGGAGCACGAGACGACTCGCTTGATTCACCACATATCAATAATCGTGGATAATGTGCATCAGGAAGGAGACAATCCTCATGCAAACAATAACACCGACCAAATGATGAATGATGGAATGTTCATAGGCTTTATGCAATTCATGCAACAAAGAAAGTAAAGCTAGCTCCTATCCAAAATGTAGGTGGAAACACTGGAAACTCTCGAACGGTCACCGCTAAACAGTTCAAGGAGCTGGGACCACCGGAGTTTATTGGAGAGCCAAAACCACTTAAGGCGGAAGCATGGATAAAGCAGATCACCAAGATATTTGATGTTTTGGGATGCTCCGAGAGAGTAAAAGGTTCCTTTCTTGCCTTTATGTTGTGAGGAGAGGCGGATTCATCGGTGGGAATCGATAAAGCGTACTCAACCTGCCACACTGAAAATGTCTTGGGAGAAGTTCCAAGAACTATTCAATGACAAGTACTTTCCTGAAAGTATTCATCACATGAAGGAGGTGGAGTTCATCAAGTTGGAGCAGAATAACATGACCGTGTCGCAGCACGAAGCCAAGTTTGCCGAGTTGTCCCGGTTTGCGTCCTACTGGGTGGATAATGAAGAGAGAATGATGTATATGTTTTTAAGAGGTTTGAAGCCAGAGATACGTCAACATTTTATTTCTCATAAACTGTGTTTGTATTCAGATGTTGTAAATAGGGCTCAGTTAATGGAGCGCGATAATGAGTCAACACAACCAAAAGAGAGCAAATTAAGAAAATGATAATACCAAAGGAGAGCAAGCCATCGTGAAGCGGTGACAACAAGTGTGGAGGGAATCAACAAAGCTGAAATGGTAACCACTACGGTGGTAATCGTGGCCAAAGCAATAAGAATGGACATTTCAAGAAGAGGAGATTCAATAATGATGGAAAGACGTCAAAGACCAAAGACCGTTATTAAGGAAGGAGAACGACCACCATCATCATATGCTTCAAATGCGGAGGGAGGACATATCACCAAACTCGCGCGATGTCAGTCCAAAGCATGTTATAATTGTGGAAGAGAAGGTCACCTAGCCCGATTTTGTCATTCACCAAGACAAGTTCAATTAGGATGGAGGCACCAAAGGCCGTCCCGAAAAAGTCAAGTCATAGTCAAGGAGAGCGTTTGTTGTGACCTCCCGTAAAGCAAGGAACCCGAATGAGATCATCATGGGTAAGCTTATCATAAACTCTAGCAAAGTCTATACTTTATTTGATACCGGTTCTACCCATTCTTTTATTTCTCCTACTTGCGCTCAACGATTAAATTTGACTCCGGAGAAATTAGACGTTGACTTATCTATGGAAACTCCGTTGGGAGAAACCTTCATTACATCCAATCGCTTATAAGTCTTGTTTGGTTCAAATCGGTACCCTCACATTACCCGTCGATCTTATTTCATTAAAAATACTTGCATTTGACGTGATTCTAGGGATTGATTGGTTAACTACTCATCATGCAAAAATTGATTGTTTTCGTAAGGTTGTTAGCTTTCATATTCCTAATCAACCTATTATGCGAATTCAAGCGACAAAATCATTAAAGTCAATCACGGTCATCTCAAGCCATAAAGCTATTCGCTTATTGAAAAACGGATGTCAAGCTGACTAAATCATGTCGTCGGGATCTAAACAAAATACGCCAATTTTGAATGATATTTCTATTGTTAATGAATTTCTTTGACGATTCCTCAAGAACTTCCGGCCTACCCCAGGAGCGTGAAATTGAATTTTGTATCGACCTTAAACCTAGTACAAAACCTATTTCCAAAGCCCCATATCGAATGGCTCCTATTGAACTTCAGGAGTTAAAGACCCAACTGTAGGAATTGTTAGACATTGGCTTTATTCGTCCTAGTACTTCTCCTTGGGGTGCTCCTGTTCTATTCGTGAAGAAGAAAGATGCGAGTATGCGACTTTGTATTGATTATTGGGAGTTGAATCATGTCACCATCAAAAATAGGTACTCATTGCCACGTATTGATGACCTGTTTGACCAGTTACAAGGAGCCAAATTCTTTTCAAAGATTGATCTTCGTTCTGGATATCACCAATTAAAGATTAAAACCGATGACATTCCAAAGACGGCTTTTCGAAACTCTAAGATGACGGGCATTATGAATTCCTAGTCATGTCCTTTGGATTGACTAATGCTCCTGCTGCCTTCATGGATATGATGAACTGAGTATTCAAGGAATATTTGGATCACTTTGTGGTCGTCTTTATTAATAACATCCTTATTTATTCCAAAAGCCGTGAAGAACATGAGCAACACTTGAGGCTGACACTCCAAAAGCTTCGTGAATATAAGCTTTATGCCAAGTTGAAGAAATGCGAGTTCTGGCTTGAGGAAGTAGAATTCCTTGGGCACGTGGTATCAAGTCATGGAATATCTATTTACCCAGCAAAGATTGAAGCTATTCAAAGCCGGGAGCAACCTAAATCAGTGATCGAAGTACGTAGCTTTCTCGGTTTAGCTGGTTATTATCGGAGATTCGTGGAAGGATTTTCTCGAATTACTACTCCATTAACTCAGCTGACTCAGAAAGATACAAAGTTCGGTTGGAGCGAAGAATGTGAGAAGAGTTTTCAAGAACTCAAGAGGAGACTCATTTCAGCACCTGTTCTAACTATACCATCTGGCTCGGAGGGATTTGTCATCTACAGTGATGCTTCGGGCAAAGGGTTGGGATGTGTTCTCATGGAACATGGGAAAGTCATAGCCTATGCCTCAAGACAACTCAAAGAATATGAGAGGAATTATCCTACTCATGATTTAGAGTTGGCAGCTGTTGTCTTCGCACTAAAGATTTGGAGGCATTACTTGTATGGGGAGAAAGTGGAGATCTTTACGGATCATAAAAGCCTAAAATATTTCTTCACTCAAAAGGACCTCAACATGCGACAACGACGTTGGCTTGAACTGTTGAAAGATTATGATCATACCATCCAATACCATCCTGGAAAAACGAATGTGGTAGCTGACGCATTGAGTAGAATATCATATGCAAGTGCGAATGCGATATTGTCAACGCAAAGGCCCATTTTTAATCCTCGATCGAGTAGGAACTGTGGCCTATAGACTTGCTTTACCGCCAAGTATGTCTCGTGTTCATAACATTTTTCACATATCTATGTTACATAAATATGTGAAAGACCCGAACCACATTATTGAGTTAGAACCGGACGAAATAGCGGAAGATTTGACGTATGAAGAGGTTCCTGTTCAAATCTTGGATAAGAATGAACATATTCTACGCTCCAAGGTTATACCTCAAGTCAAAGTTTTGTGGAGAAACCACGATATTGAGGAAATGACTTGGGAGTTAGAATCTGAAATGAAATCAAGGTATCCTTACCTCTTCGACATACCAGGTACGTACCCTAATTTTGAGGGCGAAATTTCATAAGAAGGGGAGGTTGTAAGACCCCAAATTTTTGAATAAAGATGAATTTTCTATAAATATCATTTTTGAATATTATGGAGTAAATTTGATATAATGTTATAGTTGTGGGTAATATTTATAAATTTTACAAAGTACGCAAGTTGTATATAATATTCGATTGGTCGGGGAATATTCGTTTTAACAGGGAATATTCGTACAACGACACAATCATTGGTGGACCCCACAACGAAAGTATTGTCGGATTGAGAAAACGACAAAAATATTTTATTGAAAATAACGGCAGAAGTTTTACCATTAATACTGTTGAACTACACGGTAGTAAAAGTACAGTAATACGCGTGGTTTGCATAGTAACACACGATATTGATTATTGATGCTTATGTGATAAGTCACTCAGTTTTATTTTATTGGTCTTATTAATGTAATAAAACAAAAAAGCTTTTATATAAAACAGAATACTTTTATAAAGTTATCTGTTTTATTAGACAATAATTAGAATATATTATATTTTATTATGCATAGTGTTTGCATAGTGCCTATATAGTGTTTGCATAGTAAAATCTTTTATAAAGTTATTCGTTTAATTAGATTATAAATAGAATATATTATATTTTATTTAAAAGATTTTACTTTAAATATGGACCGTCAGATTAAAGTAAATCAATCTGGACCGTTCATGAGTTAGTTACTATGCTGTCTATTTTTCTATAAATAGAAGCTCATTCCTTCATTATTTCTTACGAATTCACTAAAACTCTAGAAAGATAAACTATAGAGAGAAAGAAGAAAAGTATTCTGCTACTTCACTACTTATATATCTAGTACTCTTCTTCTTGAGGTAGGGGGTATTATTTCTTTTGTATTCATGAAGAGAACTTCTGTTATTCCATTCTTTATTATTACATTGGAATAACTCAGATCACGCGGACTTCCTATATACTTGGTGAAATTCTCCTGTTATTCTATTCTTTATTATTCATTTGGAATATCCTGCTCACATGCATTTTACGCGGGACCTTGTTCCGCCTTTTTTACTATTCTCATTGGAACATCCTGCTTGGTGCGTATTACACGCTTTGACTGGTTCCGTTATTTAGTATTCTATTGAATAACTTTGCTCTATGGCAATCCGCATGCATGGTGATTTCTATTGTTATTCTATTCTTTATTATTCATTGGAACATCCCGCTTGCGGTGCAATTTACTTTGACTGGGTTCCGTTATTATTATTCTGTTGGAATAACTTTGCTTATGCTGCACCGCATGCATGGTGATTTCTTTTGTTATTCCATTCTTTATTATACTCAGTTGGTTAAAGTTTTGACTTCTATACTCCATGAAATTAGTGGAATATCCTTGATATTTGCGCTTCATCCAGTATCTTTTCATGAAAATATTCTTCTGAGCATTCTTGAATTTTACTCTACAAAGAAGTATCATGTTGACAATTTGGACGTTATTAGTTCCTGAATAACTTAATTCTTGAACTTGTTTTAATTGAATTCTTATATCGTTGTCATCATCCTCATGTTTATATTTTTTTTAAAGTCATCTGTGGCCTGTAGTGCATAGATGAACTTGGTATGATTATGACCGGGGATTATTCAGTGTAATCATGACCGTAATGTTACAAATGATGTTGTAAAAGTCCTCATTAGCCCGTAGGGCATTGATGGATAGTTGTTGGCATGATCATGACCATTAATGAATACACAAATATTCTTGGCCCGTAGTGCATGGATAGTTGTGGTCGTGATACTAAAGAATATCCTTGGCCGTAGTGTAGGGGTGATTCGATGATGTGGATTATTTATTAAAATCGAGTCCCAAATGATAAAAGTGATGAAAAACCTTTTAAATCATAGAAGATAGTAGATTTTGTTCTCTACTTGACTCTTTTAATGGATTACTTGTTTCGCTGCAGTTAAACTTGATGTTTGTTATATTGTATCAGATTAACACTGTTTAAGGCTAATGATAATTTATTCTGCATTATCTTAGTCATAATATTTCTTATTGGGCTAGTTGAGCTCACCCTTTCTTTCACTGTTCTCTTCAGGAAATGAGAATATAGCTGGGACGAGTCGGGGAATGGAGTGATGGACCAGATGATAGTATTAATAGTCCTCACTATTTTGTTAAATAATGTGACAATAAATGTAATGAGGACCCCATTGAGTTTGTATATTGTCTAGATGACAATATTTGTATTAAAACTCACAGCATATGTTTAGTCGTATTTTACACGACTGTTTTATAATTAAGTTGTATTTGAATTTTATACCATGTATTTGGTGACTCAATATGGGTGATGTATACCTATTTTGGGGGCGTCGCAGAGGCAATTTCTGGCCCTTTGACGAAGAGCCATTGTTCATGCCATCTTCGGTTGCTGGAGGGAGTGTTGATCAGAGACCGTCGCTCGAAATTCTCTCCGGTTCTTGTAGGTATTTTGCTAAGAACCTTGAACCCCTTCTCTCTTGACTTGGTGATACAGTATATAGAGAAGAAGAAGTCGAGAGTAGGGGCGACGCCTACTTCATGGCAGAAGGCGATGAACACCAAGATGTGGATGTAGGAGTTCGGGACTAGTTGGGCGAATCCGACGCCAACAAACCCCAGGAGTGTGACCAGGAAAACGTGCAAGGGGAATCGAGCCCCTTTTTCTAGAAGTGTCAGAGGCATGGAGGTCCGGTCGTCCGGGCACTGGTACATCCTCTCAGTGGCAGTGGGACGGCGAAATTGGTGGGTCGCCCGAACCTAGTAACGTTCATATGCATTCTGAACGTCCTTCTCAGTCAGAGTTGATGCAGTGTTGGCATGGGTGAACTGTTTTGCACTCTGGAAGAAGATGGAAGGGTTGGGAAGAGGCTTTTTCGGTGTGCTTTTGCTTGGGGTACCAGTGGGGTTAGGGTTTGATCCCGAAGCGGCCTTGCTAGGGCTGGGTGTAGGAGGAATGGTGGTAAGAGGAATGGCCTGGATTGGAGTGGCGTTAGCAGAACCAGAAGACGCCATTGTTGATAGTTTGAAGAGAAGAGTAAGAAATCTGAGAAAGAAGGAAGTCTAAAGCTTGAAAAGGCGTCTGAAATTTGAAATGGCAAGTAAAGTTGTCAATTTGGGGAAAATTACCTTTTATACTGACGGTTGCACGGTGCACGAGGACGGCGCATTAATTGGAGGTAATGATGTGGGAGGGTGTTGGGTAAAATCAATACGCTCAAAACACGCAAGTGTACGTGGTCAACAAGTAATATAGTAGTGAATAGAGTATCGTTCCCACGAAGATAAATTAGCAAGAATTTTAACTTCACAATTATCAATTTTCTATTAACCCTAATTTTATTAAACTAATCAATTCAATGGTTTTAAATTATAAAAACTAAGTTAATAAATAAACAAACTATCACAAAACAGTCACCAATATCAAAATCCGGAATTTCAAACAATTAATGGAGAATTAGACTTATGATTTCACCCCGAGCTTCACTCTGATTTGCAAACCTTTATTCCAACTCAATTTAATATCCCAGTTTATTAATCAAGAACACGAAAGTAATAATAGCCACCTCTCGATGCACTAATACCGTATTAACATCAATCCACAATTAAGATAGAAATCCGTTAAACACCTAAATTAACCAACTCACTATATCTCTATGTGAACTGCAATTAAAGAAGGTTTAAGTTCAAGCTCTCTATACAATTACATGTGATGTCAAGCGTATCTCTACCTTAACAATAATCAAAAATCTGCTATTGACAAAATTCATGACTCATGCTATATTAACTAGGTCTAGATTCGAATCTCCTCTCTCGATTCCATTCAAATCCACAAAAAATTGTTGATCAGGCAATTCATAAATTCATGCTCGAATTAACATAGATAAACTAAAAATATATTATTGAATTGGAAATCAAAGCCTTAGAATCATCGTTTCGCCCAAAGATCCATCACAAGTCTAATAAGAGAATTAGTTCATAACGAATGAATTAAAAACTGAATAATATACTGAAAACATCCTTCCAATTACAAATAAGACTTAAGAGAAGAAGAATATTGAAAACCCCTTCATGTAGACTCGATTTGCAATCGTCGTGACAATCTCTGAAAATTACTCCTCCAAAGTTGCACTTGAATCCTAGAAATCCTCTTGAATTATGCTCCGTGTGTTGTATGATTGTTGTTTATCAAAGTAATATCCAGCTCTCCCTATTCTGGCCAAAAAATCCCTCATATAGAGTCCAGGCGCCTAACAGAATCCCAAAAACCGTGCACTAGCAGACATCAAAACCCGAAAGCAGACACTTGAAATCGAGACCCACCTCTACGCAGATATAGTATAAACTTAAAAACGCCATTTCGTGGCATGCATGCTCACTATAAGAAATTTTTTGCTTTCATGAGTTTTTCCACTTTTGCTCCAAAACTTCGCTATTTTTCACCACTTGCATCCATGACCACCCTACACATAAAATAACATGAAACGAGTAAAAACAAACACAAAACACGAAGATAACTATGAATTTAAGCTTGAAATGAATATCGATTCGTGTATATAAAATCCACTTATCAAAATCCCCCAAACTTAAACCGTGCTAGTCCTCGAGCACAAAATAAACTACATGCTATGCAATGTAATGAAATGAAATAACATTCTAAATGCCTAAAAATCCAACAATATCGCATAAATAAACTTATCCCATCGGCCTCAGAAAAAACAAGCAACTTTACAATACGAATTACCAAAACCAATCCACACTTTCGTATTAATTCTCAAACCTTGAACAATTATAACTGCTATAGCGTGCGTGTGTGATTAACATCTAAGATAACCAATACGGACCCAAATTCAATACATAAACAACTTCTTAGAAGGAATCATACAATGTGAACTTAAAAATCTCAAAGATAGGCACAACTCAACTAAAACTAAACAAAACCAAATTCAAGGGTACATGCAGGATACTTATACTTTCTTCTCTCTTTTTTTTCACACGGGGGCTTTTTGCGCTTCTCCCGTCATTATTTTCCTTTTCTTTTTCTTTTGATAGATGGTTGGTGAGTGCGTTTTACGCTCCATCTCACGCTTATGTTTATGGGGAGTGTTTCTCCTCAACCCACCACAAGACTCAACATGTTTTATTCTTTTTTTTCCAAAGCTTATATACCCCACGTATACTCCCCCAAACTTAGGTTATTGCCTAATTTAAGCCTTTATTTCCTATCCTTGTCGTTTTCTGGTTCACCCTAGAATTATCCTTTAGAAACTATTTATGTATCAATTTGAACTGATGGTCAACAAAGATGTTATTAGTGCTAACCTTTTTATAACAGTTTCAAACAAGTTCAAGAGTCGATTCATATCAGAAATTATATCACAATTCTAATAATCCATACTATATTGGTTAACTTGTTCACAATCTCTTCATTGGCCCACGAATACCATGAAAAAAAATGCGACACCGTTGGACATATGCAAACACACTATTAAACTATTTTTTTTTTAATAACATTTATGACAACAATGCAAAATCCTAACTACTATGCAAATACCTAATCTATAATGTAAAATTAGATATGAAAACAAAAATAACAAAATGCATGCAACTAAACAAATAAATCCCCCAAACTTAAATAAGACAATTCCCTCATTGGATAAAAAGTAAGTGCATGAGGACTTCCCTAGAATTGTCTAAGTTTGGGGAGGTGGTTGGTGCTCTTCTTCATCGGAATCACTTGGAGGAAATCGAGGTAATGGTCTGGGTTGTTGATATGGAAATTGAGCCGCCGGGTTGAAACTTTTGAGTGTGGTGTTGAGTGAAGCAAACGATGCGTTCATGGCATCAAACATATGATCTTGGCGCATCGCCAATCACCGCATTTCCCGGCATGCTGCCCTATTGTGCGCATTCATCAAATTTTGGAACTCAAGGAACTGCGGACTAGATATTGCTTCGGTCTGCGGTACCTGCTCGGTTCCTTGATCTCCCATCGCTTCATCCTCATCCCCGAGGTATCTTGACATCGACTTCGCCTTTCGGCGCTGATGGAAAAATAAAACCAGCACCTTGTGGATGTGACTCTCCTCCTCCCTAAACCCGAATACCGCATGCAATCATTTTGGAATCAAGCAAAGCGAAGCGGCATTTGAGTGGGCTCATCATCGAATATCTCACCCCGTTGCGGACTACTCATATATAAGTGATGGGTGTGGCAAACCGCTCAAAAAATTTCCACGTAAAGCAATTCGTGGATTGAGAAATTGATAATGGCCCCGACATTAATAATGAAATCTTGCACAATGGCGTATAACAGTAACACCTTCTTTTTTGGGACGTCCGAAGTGCATTGGGATGAAAGCAATTTCGCGCATAAGAATGCGTACCATATTTTTCCATACCGGCTAAGGTCCTTGCTATTGAACACCGTTCCTCCCTTTCTACCTTTGATCCAAGATGTGCCCGGCTTTTTCATGTTTCTAATAACCTCCTCATAGTCAAGGTTAGAATCCCTCATTTTTGCATACTGACAATGTTGTGGCACCCACAATTGATAGTAAGCATTAATGGCATCGTCACTGAATGGAACCATGCGACCCCGCACAAACGCTTTGAAAGGAGCTTTGTCTTCGGCGTTTGTATAAAATTCTTTGACAATGTTGACAACGGCGGGCATCGGATGTTCAGTGAAGTGAAGCCACCCCTTTTGGTAAATTTGAGACATCATCTCCCCATCATTCCCCTCGGGGGCCAATCCCCGCTTTGGCATAAGTGCTTTAGTTAGCATGTAATCATACCGATCGGCGGCGGCAGAACTCACAAATTTTCGGCGATCATAGGTTCGTGGCGGTTGAGTGGCGCTTGAACTCTTCCTTTGTTGGCGTTTGGATGTCAGTTGAGAAGCCATTGAATTTTAGCTGTTAACACTTGCTAGCAAACACTACCTTCCCTAAAACTTGGTTCAGTCAGTTTGTCAAACACTTGGTGTGCACTGACCCGCTCTTCCCCCAACTCGGGTGCACACTAGTATGCACACAAAAAAGTGCCATCATGTTTGATGATAAAGCATATACTTTGTAACAATCTTATTCATTTATTAATAAAAAAAGTATTAATTTATTAAAGGCTTTTAATTATCTACATGATCTTTGTTTTATAATATGTGATAAACCCGTAGTTTTTAAGCAATGCTTTTAGAATAATGATGATGATCATTCTAATGAGATCTAAATTCTTAGAAAGCTTAAAACTAAAATAGTTCCCAATCATTGGATTACTAAATTGGGGATTAGTGAATCCGGATAGATTGGTACATCGTTGCTTGCTCGTTGGATGAGGATGATTGATCTCATGATCATTTGTGTGGAACACTAAAGCAAGTATGTAGGTGCTTATTAGAGAATAAGTTCAACTGAGCGTTGGCTCATTAAGGAATACCTAATGGAGTTTTATTTGCTGTCGATAGGAATTCTGTAGTGATAGTAGTCTGAAGTAATCCTTGGACTTGAGATCATCATAGTATCTTGTGTATGATGAGTTATACTTTGACTTATTCCTTAAGACCCTTAGGGTATATCAAAGGGTATGCTTGGGTATAATAAGTTGTACATGGAGATAATGTATGATCGATAAAGAATCTACCACTTCTAATAAAGAAGAAAATGTCTATGTGATTCGATAAATGACAACCCAGTGAGTCCTTGGCGGCGAATGAAATTAGAAAGGAGTTTCTAATTTGCATTATTTGGAGTTGTGCATTTAAGGATCGAAAATACATATAATTAAATAAAATAAGACTTGTGATAATTCCATGTCTTATATTTAATTGGGACATTGTATGGTGGAAGGATTGAATTATCGGTAACTATTTACTCGAAAGGTTCTTTAATGATTAATGTTGAAATCTATATTATCACGGAAAGTCGTTGATGTTGGGGAGGCTTATCCTATTGTAGAATAAATATTATTTATTTAAATAAATTAATTATTTAATTTATTTATTTAAATAAGATTAAATTATTCTAATTGATTTATTCACAACCGGTTTAATATGGAGAACCTAAAGGGTCACACCATAAAAGGAAGAATAATTATTTAAGAAGTTAATGGCATAATCGTAATAATATGTTATGTATATTTAATTTAATCTATGGTGATAGAATAAATTAAATAGCTTAATATTATTATTTAATATTTTAGAAATATTAAATATAAATTAATAAGAGAGTCTTATTAATATTATTACAATTATTATTATTTTAATTTCTAAAAGAGTTTAGGAATTAATTTAATATAAGTACTCTCATTTATTCCTAATAAGATTAGGAGGGAAAATTAATTAAAGGTTTAATTAATTATCCTAATAAGATTAGGGAGCTTAATTAATTAAAAGAATTTAATTAATTAAATAAAACCCAATTCCTTAATTGTTAAGGGGTTGGTTGCCCACATCTATAAATAAGAGGAGTCTTATTATGGGTGGTGATGGGTTGTTGACTTTTCAACATACGTACGTAATTCCAATTTGTTGGAGAGTACGCCTTTTTACATAGAGATAGAAAAACTAGGGTTTGAGCCAATACCCATCTTCTTGAATTTTCTTCTTCCTTGGTGGATCACCTCTGAGGCCCAAACATTTGGGTGGCTAACGTTGATCGAAGGAAGGAACCAAACCGGTGGATTCAAGTTGAGCGAAAGGATTTGGAGGTGAACTTGTACACGAGGAAGCTCGATCTTGAGGTATGATTTTATTCTTTATCTTTTCGTTTAATTAATAATTGTGCATAAAGGGTGATCCGGGTTATATGGTTTGTAAATTTTTAAACTCTCGATTTTTACACGCGCTTAGCACTTTTTTTGCAATTTGATTGCGTTATTGAATATTACAAACCTAACGATGGCATCGAGCCAAACCTTTATCACGAATTATTAATTGTTTTAATTTGATATGTATATTGATATGTATTTAGAACAATTTAATTGGGCATAATTTTATTGTATAAAATTTAATAAAAAAAAAAAAAAAAAAAAAAATAAAAAAAAACAAAAAAAAAAAAAAAAAATTAAATTTTTTTTTTTTAATTTGGAATTATTTTTTGCGGTTAATATTGATAAAAAAAAAAAAACATTTTATATAATTTAAAGTCAAAGCCACACATATAATCAAAAAAGAATCAAAGATTTCTTTTTTTTGCAAAATAAAAAAAAAAAAAAAAAAAAAAAAAAAAAGGAATTAATACAAATAATTTAAATTGTATTTATATATATACTTATATATATATATATATATATATATATATATATATATATATATATATATATATATATATATATATATATATATATATATATATATATATATATATATATATATATATATATATATATATATATATTTTATTTTAATTTTAAATATAAAGGTTTATTTTAATTTTAAAATATAAATTTTATTTTAATTTTAAAATAAATAATTAAAATAAAAGGTTTATTTTAATTTTAAAATAAAAGTTTATTTTAATATTAAAATAAAAGATTTATTTTAATTTTAAAATTAAATTTCATGCTAACTAATTAGAGTTGGAATTGGATTCCATGATAACTAATTGGAGTTGAAATTGGATTTTTCCTTAAATAAAGGAGTTTATTTAGATATGAAATAAGATTTCATATTATTCAAAATAAAGAGTTTATTTGTGAATAGAAAGAAGAATCCATTTTCCTTAAATAAAGGAGTTTATTTAGATATGAAATAAGATTTCATATTATTCAAAATAAAGAGTTTATTTGTGAATAGGAAAGAAAATCCTAATTTCCTTAAATAAAGGAGTTTATTTAAATATGAAATAAGATTTCATATTATTCAAAATAAAGGAGTTTATTTGTGAATAGGAAAGAATATCAAAAATGTTTCCTTTAATAAAAATTTTTTTTTTACATGGAATTGGATTCCATAATTAATTAAAATAAAAGAGTTTATTTTAATTAAAGATTTTTTTATTACATGGATTTGGATTCCATAATTAATTAAAATAAAGGAGTTTATTTTGATTAAAGATTTTGATTAAAATAAAATAGTTTATTTTATTCAAAATTGGATAAATTAAAATAAAATAGTTTTATTTTGATTTAAATTTGGATTAAAATAAAGGAGTTTATTTTGATTCAAAAATAGATTTTATACTAACTAAATTTGCCCATTAAATGATATCATATATATATATTAAATGTTTATTATTCATAGATGAATGTTATTTATTGATGCATATGGTGATGTGTATGATAATAAATGGGATTGATTATGGACTATTGACGATGTGATTGGATTTTATATTTTAGTTGGATGCATGAATGTATGGGTTTTATTAAATGGGGTTACTGCGTACCTCGTCTTCTTTAATTTTTTTTCTTAATGTAAATTCTATCTCCTCTCCATGTACTTCCCTTGGCTAGCGATCAAGGTTTCTATTTATTTTAAATAGTTTTGTAATAGGAATAGTTAGAATTAATTTTGAAAAATTAGAGATCGAGGAACAAGGCGCTTGAAGACCCGTTTGTAATGGAGCAGGGTTTAAATGTAATAGTTATATTTAAATATTATTTCTTGCACCCCTAGGGTTTGACCTTTTGGTTCACTTGGTGGCTCTAGTGAACCAAACTAGAATAAAGTCCATAATCAATCAAGGTAGAATATAGTATTCTATATGTGCATGCTTATACTATATATATATATATATATATTAAACATGCTTGTGTGTTCATTAATATAATATTATTTTATATATATATATATGTGCTGCAGCTAAACAAGATGAGACAAATTAATAACAAACCCCTCAATTTTTTATATTAAGTCTAAGCGTTCAAAGATATTTGGAATATCGAGCGTCATTAAGCCTTCTAGCATGATAAAATTAATAGAGTATTAAATATTTAATATGAGTTTGTTGTGTCACCACAAGGCAAGTATTAAGTATTTAAGATGTTAATTTATCACATTTGATGCTTATAAAGAAAATTGAACAATATTGTTTTGTTGTGTCACCACAAGGATGATATTTTTCTTTTTTGAATATATGGAGTGCTAGGTTGGACTTAACTTGGATAATTTTGATTCGGATGTGCCACCACTTGATCAAAATAATCTAAGAGGCAAAATCTGAGGAGTTGCATAGTTGATGTAATTGACAAAAGTTGTCTACTATTTATTTATATATAGTTTGTTGTGTCACCACAAGGCTATATACATTTGAAATGGGATCCTTATTCTCACTAGCAAATCTTTAATTAGATTTTGCGAACTATATAAGTGAGGTAATATAGTTTGAAAGAAAATAGTGGGAGATACCAATTTAAAACAAGACCTAATTTATTTTGGTAATTAATAAAAGAATGTATGTTAAAATGTTGTTAATTACAAATTCATTTACAAAATTTTACAATGTCTAAAATTACTATCCTTTGCGAAGCATATTAGATGCTAAATTAATCGGGCCAAAATTAAGCGGATTGGTTAAGGAATTTGAGAATAGTTCTCATGGTGAAAAGCTATCTTATGTCATTAATCGCTTATCCTGCAATGGTTGCGAGATAATGCCTCTGAGGAAGACATTGCTACTTTTAGAAAGTGGCAAGATGATGCCTGATTGGCTCGATGCATCATGCTCGCATCCATGAGTAACGAGCTTGGTGTCGGCGTGAAACTATGGATGCTCTCTACTATATTCCTGCACATCAAGTAGTTGATGATGGTGAGGAAAGTAGGGCCGATAGATATCGAGATATCTAAGGAGCTCTTAGATCTAGAATGGCCAATGGCACTATAATGCAGAACAAAAGTTCTTAACATAATCAATTTGATTGATCGATTAGGACAACTGGTTTTTGTCATGGATGGAGAGTTGAGCGAAGATTTGATCTTGCACTCACTCCGGACTCCTTTCACAATTGTTGTGAATTTTTCATATGAACAAGCTAGATATCGACCTCGTTGATTTGCTTAACATGTTGAAAAATGTTGAGAGTCACTTTCAACCAAGAAAGATCAAGTCTTCTTGGTAGGGGCCAAAGGATCTTACGAAAGAAGAAGAGCGATTCAAAGAAGGTAAATAGAAAGCGTAAACAAAGGATAATAAGAACAAAAGCGTATGGATAGCAAAGGAGTTTGCTTCCCTTGCAATAAGCACAGACAACTTGGAAAAAAGCTGCGAAGAAGCATCTTGCGAGGCTAACGAAAGAAGCTTAGTGAAGTTTGATTTACAAATACAATTTTGTTCATGATTGAAATAAATTTTTCTTTAAGTCGAGGTTCTACTTGGGTATTGGATCTGAAACTTTGGTTATCATAAATATAGATTTATGAAGGGACCAAGCGAGTAGAAAGCTAAACAAATATAAGTAATCTATGTGTGGAAATGAAGCAAAGTTTGCTTGCATTAGCCATAGAAACTTATAGTTTAGCAATGCCTACGGGCAAATCTATTAAGTCGATAAGTTGTTATTGTATTCGGTTCTTGTTAAAAATATTATTTCCATTTTATTGTTGGACAATAAAATCTTTGGTATTATAATTAAGAACAATTGTTGTTACATTTATAATAATAATGTTTTGTATAGAAAATGGAATATTACTTAATAAATTTTGTATACTTGACTTACATGAAAATAATTTTGCATATTGAACAAATTAGTATAAGAAAAGGAGATGATCATTCAAAGTTGAATGTGTGTATTTGTTGAAATACAAGTGTGAATTATTTGAAAGGTTCAAAAAATTGAAAGTGAAACAAATTGGCAAAGTATTAAGATTCTTTGATTAGATCGAGGAATAAATACTTGTGCAATAAGTTTCTAGATCATCTCAAATGGTTTTCTCATAATGGACACATCTCGATATGCAATAATTGATTGATGTATCTGAATGAAAAATCGTACCTTGTTGGACGTAGTGCGGTCCATAATGATTTTCTGACATTCCGGTATCCTTACAGGATAATGTCCTAGAAATGGTGCATATATCTACGAAAATGGTAACCTCAAAATCCATTTAAGACTCCATAAAAAGTTATGGATGGGAGGATTCTAATCTTAAGTATGTTAAGATAAGGGGTTGTCGAACTTATGTGAAAAGGTTTCAAAGGATAAGCTTGGGACAAGATTTGACAAGTGTGATTTGTGGGACATCCTAAAGTAAGTTTAGGGTATATGTTCTATAATCCTACTTAGCAAAAGGTGTTTGTTCTGAAACACGCTTGCCTTCTAAGATAAAAGGTGTTTATCATTGAAGGGGCTAGTGGGAGGATAATAGATCTTGAAGAGTTCAAGAACCACAAAACACTATAAAGTCGAATAAGAGGAACACATAGATAGACCTGTTGTACCACAATAGAGATAAATAAATGCGGAATAGTACCAAAGATACCTAGGAGGTATGGATTCATCATGGATGATGATGATGAGGTACACATCATAGAAGATGATGATCGAGTTACATTCGATGAGGTAAGAGTAAGACTTAGAAATGGATTGAAGCAAGTTTCTCAAATATGGAACATGTTTTGATGAAAAGGGTTGATTTTATCAAAAATAAGAATGGACCTAGTGTGTACAAAAATTTCTAGTATTATATTATATGTTGATATACTACGGATGAGGAATGACATACCAATGCTACTGATCGGTAAAGATAAAGTTGTCTAAACATTCCTCCATGAATGATTTGGGAAGAGTATCTTAATTGGGGATATAAATCTATATAGATAGATTTAAAGGATGCTCGACTTAACCCGAGGAGTATATTCATTTGATGCTAAAAAGTCGTTTAGCATGGCAAACTCAAGAGATGTCTCATGTTGATGAGCCGTGGAGTGTATCTCTCTTAATAGTCCCCATAGACTCCAAAAAAGAGAGATCGCATGAGTGACAATCATGTATGCAATGAAATATCTGAGACACGATGTTGATCGGTCGTATTATGGAGAAGTTCACTATGAGTCGGTGAAAAACATCTTAAAGTGCTTAACTTAGGCACTAAGGATGTGATCATATTCATGGTGGGTCTAAATTAAAACTAGAGGCTTAACGAGACTCAAGTTTTTCGACGACCAAGATGACGAAAAAATCCACTTTAAGGTAAAGCGTTATCTTGAGCAGTGGTGCGATGAATTGGAAAGGTTCCAAGCGACAAAAGAGTTCTTTGGTTTAGTGATAAAGACAAAGTATATAGCTATAAATGAAGGCTGCAGTTGATTGTTTGGATTAAAAGTTCATTCTGAAACTAGGAATAGTTCTAAGTCTCATCTTGGATCTAAACATGTGTTGTGGCACTTTCATTTGATTATTAGAATCATTGAAAGATGGGAAATCACTATAGAGATAGTGGACTCTCATGAACAACATTACATATCCATTAACTAAAACTTATCCAACGGCGGGATAATCGTCACTTAGAGAAGAAGAGTATAAGATACCATGGCGATTGGCTTTAGTGCAAGTGGGAGATTGAAAGTAGTATGCACACAAGCCCGATCATGTTTGATGATAAAGCATATACTTTGTAACAATCTTATTCATTTATTAATAAAAAGTATTAATTTATTAAAGGCTTTTAATTATCTACATGATCTTTGTTTTATAATATGTGATAAACCCGTAGTTTTAAGCAATGCTTTTAGAATAATGATGATGATCATTCTAATGAGATCTAAATTCTTAGAAAGCTTAAAACTAAAATAGTTCCCAATCGTTGGATTACTAAATTGGGGATTAGTGAATCCGGATAGATTGGTACATCGTTGCTTGCTTTCGTTGGATGAGGATGATTGATCTCATGATCATTTGTGTGGAACACTAAAGCAAGTATGTAGGTGCTTATTAGAGAATAAGTTCATTTGAGCGTGGCTCATTAAGGAATACCTAATGGAGTTTTATTTGCTGTCGATAGGAATTCTGTAGTGATAGTAGTAGTGAAGTAATCCTTGGACTTGAGATCATCATAGTATCTTGTGTATGATGAGTTATACTTTGACTTATTCCTTAAGACCCTTAGGGTATATCAAAGGTATGCTTGGGTATAATAAGTTATACATGGAGATAATGTATGATCGATAAAGAATCTACCACTTCTAATAAAAGAAGAGAAATGTCTATGTGATTAGATAAATGACAACCCGATGAGTCCTTGGCGGCGAGAATGAAATTAGAAAGGGTTTCTAATTTGCATTATTTGAGTTGTGCATTTAAGGATCGAAATACATATAATTAAATAAAATAAGACTTGTGGTAATTCCATATCTTATATTTAATTGGGACATTGTATGGTGGAAGGATTGAATTATCTGGTAACTATTTACTCAAAGGTTCTTTAATGATTAATGTTGAAATCTATATTATACGGAAAAGTCGTTGATCATTGGGGAGAACTTTATCCTATTGTAGAATAAATATTATTTAAATAAATTAATTATTTAATTTATTTATTTAAATAAGATTAAATTGTTTCTAATTGATTTATTCACAATAGGTTTAATATGGAGAACCTAAAGGGTCACACCATAAAAGGAAGAATAATTATTTAAGAAGTTAATGGCATAATCGTAATAATATGTTATGTATATTTAATTTAATCTATGGTGATAGAATAAATTAAATAGCTTAATATTATTATTTAATATTTTAGAAATATTAAATATAAATTAATAAGAGAGTCTTATTAATATTATTACAATTATTATTATTTTAATTTCTAAAAGAGTTTAGGAATTAATTTAATATAAGTACTCTCATTTATTCTAATAAGATTAGGAAGGAAAATTAATTAAAGGAGTTTAATTAATTATCCTAATAAGATTAGGGAGCTTAATTAATTAAAAGAATTTAATTAATTAAATAAAACCCAATTCCTTAATTGTTAAGGTGGGTTGCCCACATCTATAAATAAGAGGAGTCTTATTATGGGTGGGATGGGTTGTTGACTTTTAACAACATCGTAATTTCAATTTGTTGGAGAGTACGCCTTTTTCTATAGAGATAGAAAACTAGGGTTTGAGCGAATACCCCCTTCTTGAATTTTCTTCTTCCTTGGTGGATCACCTCTGAGGCCAAACATTTGGGTGGCTAACGTTGATCGAAGGAAGGAACCAAACCGGTGGATTCAAGTTGAGCGAAAGGATTTGGAGGTGAACTTGTACACGAGGAAGCTCGATCTTCAAGGTATGATTTTATTCTTTATCTTTTCGTTTAATTAATAATTATGCATAAAGGGTGATCGGGTATATGGTTTGTAAATTTTTAAACTCGATTTTTACGCTTAGCACTTTTTTTGCAATTTGATTACGTTCATGAATATTACAAACCAAACGCGTACACCAACGCAAGCAATTCCTTTTCCATGGTAGTGTAATTCATTTGAGTCTTTGTGAGTGTTTTGCTTGTATAGTATATGGCGTAAAACACCTTGTCTCTTCTTTGTCCCAAAACAACCCCAACCGCATAATCGCTCGCATCACATATAAGCTCGAATGGCATTTTCGGTTCAGGTCACGACAATCACGAAATTTGTAGTTAATTTCTTCTTCATAGGTCAAACGCGGACTTGCATTCAAGTAAAAGTTTGAAAGTAGCATCCTTCTCTAAAAAGATCGCATAGAGGTTTTGCAATCTTAGAAGTCTTTTTATGAACCTCTATAGAACCCAAAGATGCCCCAAAAAACTTCTAATACCCTTTAACCGAGCTCGGTGGAGGTAATTTCTCGATCGTATCATGCTTTGCCTTGTCTACCTCAATCCTTAAGTCGACACCTTATGGCCCAAAATTATGCCCTCTTGACCATGAAGTGGCATTTTCCCAATTAAGTATGAGGTTTGTATCCTTACATTCTTTTGCCGAAAACCATGACCCGATTCTCTAGGCAAGTATCGAAAATTGTCTCCATAGGCGAGAAATCGCTCTATGAAGACTTCAACATTCTTCTCCACCATATCTCAAAAAATTTCCATCATACACCGTTGGAAAGTTCTTTGGTGTGGCGCCCCCCAAAATTAGGTATACATCACCCATCTTGGGTGCGCCACTTACATGGTGCGAATTTAAATACAACTTATCAACATAAGCGTAGGTATACAATACGACATAAAGCGTGAGTTTAAATACAAATATCATCTACTAGATATTATACAAACTCAAAAAAAAAAGTCCTCATTACAATTATTATCACACTATTTCACGAATATAGTGAGGACTACTAATCTTATCTTGGGACCATCACTCATTTCCCAGACTAAATCCCGGCTATATTCTCATTTCACGAAGAGCGGTGAAAGAAAGGGTGAGCTCAACTAGCCCGATGAAATATTATGACTAAGATAATGCGAGAATAAATTATCAATAGTCTTCAACAATGTTAAACGATAAAATACAATAGAACAACCGGTTTAAGCTGCGGTGAATATCGATCCATTAAAAAGTCAAGTAGAAAATAAAATCTACTATCTTTTAGGTTTTAAAAGGTTTTCATCAACATTATAAATGAGACTCGACTTTAATAAATATTCCACATCATCGAATCACCCCTCACTTTCTGACGAGGATATTCTTTAGTATCACGACCACAATTATTCATGCACTCTCGGGCCAAGAATATTTGTGTATTCATTAATGGTCATGATCATGCCAACAAGCATGTCCATCGATGCACTCTGACCCTTTGAGGATTTTACCACATCATTTGTAACATTACGGTCATGATTACACCGAATAGTCTCTGGTCAAAATCATACCAAGTCCATCTATGCACTTCTGAATACCGGATGACTTTAAAAAATATAAACATGAGGATGATGACAATGATATAAGGATTCAATAAAACAAGTTCAAGAATTATTTTATCCGGGAATTATTAACGTCCAAATTATCAATATGATCTTTGTTTTGTAGAGTAAAATTCAAGAATGATCGAAGAAATATTTCCATGAAAAGATCTTTGGATGAAACGCAAATATCAAGGATATTCCACTAATTTCATGGAGTATAGAAGTCAAAGTTTTAACCAATTTGGGTATAATAAAGAATAAAATAACAAAAGAAATCACCGTAAATGCGATAGGCCGCACTGCAGGCGAGTTATTCAACGAGAATAATAAATAACGGAACCCGGTCCCAGGCGAAAAGCATGCATGACGGGATGTTCCAACAGAATAATAAAGAATGGAACCCGGTCCGGTAGCGTAAAACACCACGAGAGCGGGATGTTCAACCGAGAATAATAAAAAGATGGAACCGGTCGGTGTAAAACACACGGACGGATGTTCCAGCGAATAATAATAAAGATTTTAAACCGGTCCTGTAAAACACATGAGACGTGATGTTCTAACAGAATAATAATAAAGATTTTAACCGAGTCGGTTGTAAAACACACGAGCGAGGATGTTCCAGCGTAATAATAATAAAGAGCGGGAACGAATCCGTGTAAAACACCTGACGAGGATGTTCCAATGAGAATAATAGAAGAATGTCACCAAGTATAGGGTAAACCACGTATCTGAGTTATTCCAACGAGAATAATAAGCAATGGAATAACAATGATTCTCTTCATGAATAAGAAAGAATAACACCCCTTACATTTGGTAGAAGATTGAATCTTTATGGCGGTGTAGTAACAAAATACTCTTCTTCTTTCTCTCTTATTCTCTCTATACTTTCTCTCTCTCTATAAGCTTGAATGAATTAAATGAAAAATAATGAAGCCCTAGGCCTCTATTTATAGAAGATTTCTAGCTTAGCACTTTTCTTAGTGTGAAAAGGCGAGTGGCTTGACGACTAATGATGTGAAAAGAAAAGTGGTTTGGCCTTTTGTAATGTGTGTGAAGCGACAAGTGGTTCGACCTTTGGTAAAGGTAATTACTATTAACGAAGGTAAATACTATTGACGAAAGGTAAATACTATTCACAAGGGTAATTACTATTGAATTACTATTAAGGTAAATACTATTCACAAGAGTAATTACTATTGGCGAAGGTAATTACTATTGACGAAGTAAATACTATTCACAAGGGTAATTACTATTGACGAAGGTAATTACTATTAACGAAGAGACTCTTAGATGATGACATATATGAGCCCCCATAAAATAATCAAACTTACCACAAATCATTTTTTTTTTCATCAACACATATTTAATCTTTCAACAATTATTAATCATTTATAACTTGTCGTCTCGATTATTGATTTAATACTATAACATATTATCTGAGATGATCTTGTGACAATAATTGAATCAATAATATAAGAGATATGATCGTGAGAATTCTTTGTAGCAATAATTGAGCATAGGTGAGTGACTTCTCACGTAAGCATCGATAATCAATCTGAGTGTCTTCTTATCTGCACTCCAGTATTCTTTGTACTTTTACCACCGGGTAGTTCAACAGTTTTAACGGTAACACCTCCGTAGTTATTTTTATAAAATATTTTTGTTGTTTTCTCGATCAAATGAATAATTACATTGTGGGGTCCACCAATGATTGAGCCATTGTGCGAATATTCCTAAAAAGAGATATTCCCAGACCAAACGAATATTTTATAACAACTTGCATACTTTGCAAAATTTATAAATATTACCCACAACTATAATATTATATCAAATTTATTCCATAATATTCAAAAAATAATATTTATAGAAAAATTCATCTTTATTTATAAAAGTTGGGGTCTTACAACCTCCCTTCTTATGAAATTTAAGCCCTCGAAATTAGGGTGCGATACACGGTATGTCGAAGAGGTAAGGATACCTTGATTTCATTTGATTCTAACTCCCAAGTCATTTCCTCAACATCGTGGTTCCTCCACAAAACTTTGACTTGAGGTATAACCTTGGAGCGTAGAATATGTTCTTTCTTATCAAAATTTGAGCAGGAACCTCTTCATACGTCAAATCTTACGCTATTTAAATCAGGTTCTAACTTCGATAATATGGTTGGGTCTTTCACATATTTACGTAACATAGATATGTGAAAAAGCGTTATGAACACGAGACATATTTGGCGAAAAGCGAGTCTATAGGCCACAGATTCCTACTCGATCGAGGATTAAAATGGACCGATGAATCGAGGATTAAGTTTTCTCTCTTTCCAAATCTTGTAACTCCTTTCCATGGAGCGACTCTTAACAACACATGATCTCTATATCGAATTCCACGTCCTTTCGATGAAGATCGGCATAACTCTTTTATCGATTTTGTGAGGTTTTTATCGTTGTCGGATCGTTTGAATCTTTTCCGTAGTCATATACGTACCAACTCACGGTCCCAACAACGTTGCTTCACCCACCTCATCCCACATCTTTGGAGAACGACACTTTCTTCCATCTGAATGCTTGAATGGAGCCATGCCGATACTTGCTTGATAAGCTGTTGTTGTAGAAAACTCCACCATGGTAAGAACTTGTCCCAACTCCCCTTGAAATCAAGGACCAGAGTCTTAATAGATCTTGAAGAGTTTGAATAGTCCTCTCACTTTGTCCGTCCAAATCGAGGATGATATCTGAGAGCTAAATCGTAAGTCTGTGCCCATAGCTTTTTGCAAACTAACCCAAAATCGTGAAGTGAATCTTGGGTCTCGATCGAAACTATGGATATCGGCATACCATGCGATCTTACAATCTCGTTTATGTACATCTGACGAAGGCGTTCAAGTGTATAAGTTTCTCGTATCGGTAAGAAATGAAGCGGACTTGGTCAATCTATCAACAATGACCCAAATCGCATCAATGCCTTGAGAAACTTTAGGAAGGCCCCAGTGCTTGAAATCCATGGTAATGTGCTCCCACTTCCATTCGGAATTTCAAGTGGTTGCAATGGACCTTTTGGTACTTGATGCTCACTTAACTTCGTTGACAAGTTAGACACCTTGAGATAAGCAGCGCTATCTCTCTCTTCATATTGCCCCACCAAAATGTATGGCGAATATCATGATACATTTTGGTACTCCCAGATGGATTGCAAATGGTGTGTTGTGCGCCTCCATCATGATATTATACTTTAAATCGAGGTCGTTAGGAACACAAAGTGCAGGAGTTGACTCAAGTATTCTTTCTTCATCGATTCTTGCTTGAGCGTAGCACCTTCTTGCACTTTTTTCCTCATCGCGCATCGACTCCAGTGCAGTAGCTTGGCGACTTTAACTTTATCGATTAAAGTCGGTTCTACTCTTATACTCGCTATCATCACATGCGTCCCTGGAGCCTTTAACTCTATCTCCATCCTTTTCAAGTCACACAAAATGGGCCTTTGCGTTGACAACATCGCTTTCGTGCTTGCATATGATTTTCTACTCGATCGTCGGCTACCACGTTCGCTTTTCTAGGATGGTATTGGATGGTATGATCATAATCTTTCAATAGTTCTAGCCAACGTCGTTGTCGCATGTTGAGTTCCTTTTGAGTGAAGAAATATTTGAGGCTTTTATGATCCGTAAAGATCTCCACTTTCTCCCATCTACAAGTAATGCCTCCAAATTTTAAGTGCAAAGACAACGGTACCCTTACTCTAGATCATGAGTAGGATAATTCCTCTCATATTCTTTGAGTTATCGCGAGGCATAAACTATAACTTTTCCATGTTGCATAAGAACACATCCCAACCCTTTGCTAGAAGCATCACTTTGTAGATGACAAATCCCTCAAGGCGGATGGTATTGTCGAGCAGTCTTTGAAATAAGTCTCCTCTTGAGTTCTTGAAAACTCTTCTCACATTCTTCGCTCCAATGAACTTTGTATCTTTCGAAGTCAATTTGAGTCGATGGAATAGCGATTGAGAAAATCCTTCCACGAATCTCCGATAATAACCAAATTAAAACCGAGAAAGCTACGTGCTTGGTCATTGATTTAGGTTGTTCCCGACTTTGAATAGCTTGATCTTTCTTTGGGTCAACGGATATTCCATGACTTGATACCACGTGCCTGCCCAAGGAATGCTACTTCTTCAAGCGAACTCGCATTTCTTCAACTTGGCATAAAGCTTATATTCACGAAGCTTTTGGAGTGTCGACCTCAAGTGTTGCTCATGATCTTCACGGCTTTTGGAATAAATAAGGATGTCATCAATAAAGAGCGACCACAAAGTGATCTAAATATTCCTTGAATACTCGGTTCATCATATCCATGAAGGCGGCGGGAGCATTAGTCAATCCAAAGGACATGACTAGGAATTCATAATGCTCGTCTTAGGAGTTAAAAGCCGTCTTTGGAATGTCGGTGGTTCTAATCTTCAATTGGTGATATCCTAACGAAGATCTATCTTTGAAAAGAATTTGGCTCCTTACAAGCTGGTCAAACAGGTCATCAATACGTGGCAATGGATACCTATTTTGATGGTGACATGATTCAACTCGATAGATAATCAATACAAAGTCGCATACTCCCATCTTTCTTCTTCACGAATAGAAACAGGGAGCACCCCGAGGAGAAGTACTAGGGCGAATAAAGCCAATGTCTAACAATTCCTGCGATTGGGTCTTTAACTCCTCGAAGTTCAATAGGAGCCATTCGATATGGGGCTTTGGAAATAGGTTTTGTCTGGGGTTCAAGGTCGATACAAAATTCAATTTCACGCTCTGGGGGTAGGCGGGGAAGTTCTTGAGAATCGTCGGAAATTTATTAACAATAGGAATATCGTTTAAAAGCGGCGTATTTTTATTTAAATCGTGACATGAGCTAAGAAAGCTTGACATCCGTTTTTCAATAAGCGAATAGCTTTATGGCTTGAGATGACCGTGATTGATTTTAATGGTTTGGTCGTTTGAATTAGCATAATAGGTTGATTAGGAATATGAAAGCTAACAACCTTACGAAAACAATCAATTTTGCATGATAAGTAGTTAACCAATCAATCCCTAGAATCACGTCAAATGCAAGTATTTTTAATGAAATAAGATCGACGAGGTAATGTGAGGTACTGATTTGAACCAAACAAGACTTATAAGCGATTGGATGTAATGAAGGTTTCTCCCAGCGGAGTTTCCACGAGATAAGTCAAAGTCTAATTTCTCCGGTCGAAATTTAATCGATGGCGCAAGTAGGAGAAATGAAAGAATGGGTAGAACCGGTTATCAAATAAAGTATAGACTTCATTAGAGTTTATGATAAGCTTACCCGTGATGACCTCATTCGGTTCCTTGCTCTTTGGGAGGTCACAACAAACGCTCTCCCTTGCCTTCTGGGTTTTGAATTTTACGGGATGGCCTTTGGTGCCTCCATCCTAGCTTTGAATTTATCTTGAAAAACAAAATCGAGCTAAGTGACCTTCTCTTCCACAATTATAACATGCTTTGACTGGCATGGCGCAGTTTGGGTGATGTGTCCCTCTCCTCGCATTTGAAGCATATGATGGGTGGTCTTTCTCCTTCCTTAACAATGGGTCTTTGGTCTTGGCGTCTTTCCATCATTGTTGAATCTCCGTTTTCTTGAAATGTCCATTCTTATTGTTTTGGCCTTGATTACCACCAAAGTGGTTACCATATCTCGTCTGTTGATTCCCTCTACGCTTGTTGTCACCGCTTTGATGACTACTCTGTTGGTATTATAATTTTTGCTAATTTGCTCTCTTTTTAGTTGTGTTGACTCATTATCGCGTTCCACTAATGAGCCCTATTTACAACATCCGAATACAAACACGGTTTATGAGAAATAAGATGTTGGCGTATCTCCGACTTCAAACCTCTTAAAAATATTAGCGCCATTCTCTTTTCATTATCCACCAAGTGGGGCCTTGGCCGTGATAACTCATAAATTTTTGCCTCGTATTGCGACACGGTCATATTGTTTTGTTCCAACTTGATAAACTCCACCTCCTTCATTATGGCGAATACTTTCGGAAAGTATTTGTCGTTGAGCGACTCTGGAACTTCTCCCAAGATATCTTGATCTGACGGAGTTGAGTCGTTTCTGGAATTCCCACCATGTCTGCCTCTCCGCATGACATAAAAGCGGCGAAGGGAACCTTTTGCTCCTCGGAGCATCCCAAGACATCAAATATCTTGGTAATCTGCTTTATCCATGCTTCCGCCAGAAGTGGTTTTGGCTCTCCCTTAAACTCCGGTGGTCCCAGCTCCTTGAATTGTTTAGCGGTGACCTTTGAGAGTTTCCGTGTTTCCACCTACGTTTTGGGCGAGTCGCTCTACTTTCTTTGTTGCATAAATTACATAAAACCTCTGAACATTTGATCATTCATCATTTGGTCAGTGTTGTTGTTTGCATGAGGATTGTCGCCTTCTTGATGCACATTATCCTGATTATTGATATGTGGTGAATCAACGATCGCCTGCGCTCCATTGCTATTCTCAACATTCTCAGATGTCATTTTCGAATCTTCGCCACAAAACAAAAGGTTAATTGACATGTAACAAATTATCCCTATCTTCCGACCAACCAATAAAATAACACATAAACTTAGGTAGGTCATACTAGCGAAGGTATTCCCGTCTCTCCCCTCTAGTACTATTCTCACATCTTAGCAGGATCATATCCTAAGCTCGATACCAAGTGGCGCCCCCAAAATTAGGTATACATCACCCATCTTGGGTGCGCCACTTACATGGTGCAATTTAAATACAACTTATCAACATAAGCGTAATATGCAATCGACATAAACGTGAGTTTAAATACAAATATAAATACTACTAGATATTATACAAACTCAAAAAAAGTCCTCATTACAATTATTATCACACTATTTCACGAAATAGTGAGGACTACTAATGCTATCTTGGGGACCATCACTTTCGTTTCCCAGGCTAAGTCCCGGCTATATTCTCATTTCACAGAAGAAAACGATGAAAGAAAGGGTGAGCTCAAGTAGCCGGTAAAGAAATATTATGACTAAGATAATGCGAATAAATTATCAATAGTCTTCAACAATGTTAAGCGATAAAATACAATAGACAACCGGTTTAAGCTGCGGTGGAATAAGCAATCCATTAAAAGAGTCAAGTAGAAAATAAAGTCTACTATCTTTTAGGTTTTAAAGGTTTTCATCATTTGTTATAAATGAGACTCGACTTTAATAAATATTCCACATCATCGAATCACCCACTTTACTGACCGAGGATATTCTTTAGTATCACGACCACAATTATTCATGCACTACGGGCCAAGAATATTTGTGTATTCATTAATAGTCATGATCATGCCAACAACTGTCCATCAATGCACTACTGACCTTGAGGATTTTACCACATCATTTGTAACATTACGGTCGTGATTACATAGAATAGTCTCTGGTCATAATCATACCAAGTCCATCTATGCACTCTGACAGAATACGAGATGACTTTAAAAAATATAAACATGAGGGATGATGACAATGATATAAGATTCAATAAAACAAGTTCAAAATTATTTTATCCGGGAATTATTAACGTCCAAATTATCAATATGAATCTTGTTTTGTAGAGTAAAATTCAAGAATGATCGAAGAATATTTCCATGAAAAGATCTTTGGATGAAACGCAAAATATCAAGGATATTCCACTAATTTCATGGAGTATAGAAGTCAAAGTTTTAACCAATTTGGGTATAATAAAGAATAAAATAACAAAAGAAATCACCATGCATGCGATAGGCCTTACGCAGGCGAGTTATTCAACGAGAATAATAAATAACGGAACCCGGTCCGGCGTAAAAGCGCATGAGACGGGATGTTCCAACAGAATAATAAAGAATGGAACCGGGTCCGGCGTAAAACACACACGATGGGATGTTCCAACGAGAATAATAATAAAGATGGAACCCGAGTCCGGTGTAAAACACTGACAGTGAGGATGTTCAACGAGAATAATAATAAAGAGCGGAACCAGTCCCGTGTAAAACACACGAACAGGATGTTCCAACAGAATAATAATAAAAAGATTTTAACCAGGTCGTCCGTGTAAAACACCACGAGACGGATGTTCCAACGGAATAATAATAAAAATTTTACCGAATTCCGGTGTAAAACCTGCGAGCGGGATGTTCAATGAGATAATAATAGAAGAATGTCACCAAGTATAGAGAATGTCACCAAGTATAGGGTAAATCACAGTATCTGAGTTATTCCAACGAAATAATAAGCAATGGAATAACAACAGTTCTCTTCATGAATAAGAAAGAATAACACCCTTACATTTGGTAGAAGATTGAATCTGCGGCGGTGTAGTAACAAAATACTCTTCTTCTTTCTCTCTTATTCTCTCTATACTTTCTCTCTCTACATAGCTTGAATGAATTAAATGAAAATAATGAAGCCCTAGGCCTCTATTTATAGAAGATTTCTAGCTTAGCACTTTCTTAGTGTGAAAAGGCAAGTGGCTTGACGACTAATGATGTGAAAAGAAAAGTGGTTTGGCCTTTGTAATGTGAAAACGACAAGTGGTTCGGCGCTTTGGTAAAGGTAATTACTATTAACGAAGGTAAATACTATTGACGAAGGTAAATACTATTCACAAGGGTAATTACTATTAATTACTACAATAAGGTAAATACTATTCACAAGAGTAATTACTATTGATGAAGGTAATTACTATTGTGAAGGTAAATACTATTCACAAGGGTAATTACTATTGACGAAGGTAATTACTATTGACGAAGAGTCTCTTAGATGATGACATATAGAGCCCCCATAAAATAATCAAACTTACCACAAATCATTTTTTTTTCATCAACACATATTTAATCTTTCAACAATTATTAATCATTTATAACTTGTCGTCTCAATTATTGATTTAATACTATAACATATTATCTGAGGATGATCTTTGTGACAATAATTGAATCAATAATATAAGAGATATGATCGTGATTCTTGTAGCAATAATTGAGCATAGGTGAGTGACTTCTCACGTAAGCATCGATAATCAATCTGGTGTCTTCTTACTATGCAACTACGCGTATTCTTTGTACTTTTACCACCAAGGGTAGTTCAACGGTTTTAACGGTAACACCTCCGTAGTTATTTTTATAAAATATTTTTGTTGTTTTTCAATCCGACAATAATTACATTGTGGGGTCCACCAATGATTGAGTAGTTGTGCGAATATTCCCTAAAAAAATATTCCCAGGCAAACGAATATTTTATAACAACTTGCATACTTTGCAAAATTTATAAATATTACCCACAACTATAATATTATATCAAATTTATTCCATAATATTCAAAAATAATATTTATAGAAAAATTCATCTTTATTTATAAAAGTTGGTCTTACAAGGTGCATGCGTTGCATAGCCTAAATGACATCCTCCACGAATGCAAATGTCTTGTAAGGGCATGTAAATGTTGTCTTTTCTTGATCCTCGGGGAGTGATGGCGATCTCGATTATAGCAGAAGTATCCATCCAATAAACAATAAAACTCATATCCTGCTAACTTTGCTCTAACATTTGATCGATAAAAGGTAACGGGAAATGGTCTTTTCGGGTTGCCTTATTCAATCTCCTATAATCGATGCACACCCTCCAACCTGTCACTGTCCTTGTTGGAATTAACTCGTTGTCCTCATTTTGTATCACCGTCATTCCCCCTTTCTTCTGCACACAATGAACCAGACTAACCCATTTACTGTCAAAAATTGGATATATGACACCGGCATCCAATAATTTCAGAATTTCCTTCTTGACCACTTCCTTCATGATTGGGTTAAGTCGACGTTGATGCTCCACCGATGGTCTTGCATCCTCCTCCATCAGAATCTTGTGCATGCAAAATGATGGGCTAATGCCCTTTATATCTGTAATCGTCCATCCAATCGCTGATTTGTGATCCCTAAGCACCCTCAACAACTTTTCTTCCCGCATTAGAGTTAAGTGCGTGAAAAATAATTCTGAGTAAAAGAATTTGAATTGCCTAAATACGCATACCTGAGATGTTTAGGGAGTGGCTTAAGTTCCAATGGTTGTGGCTTCTCCAACGATGGTTTCAATTTTTCTGCAACTGTCTCCTCAGTGTGTAGAGGTTCAATCGGTGCTCTGAATTGGCTAACTCGTGGCAACGAGTCTTGCATCTGTAATAAGTCCACAAATTCCTGGTCGTCTTTTTCTTCATCCCCCAATAAAGTTGTTTGTAACGGATCGTTGATCAAACTTTTACTCATATCTTCGCTGGTAATTTGCTCAATTAAATCCATTCGAAAACACTCTTCTTCGTCCGTGGGGTATTTCATGGCCTTGAACACATTGAATTTTATTTCTTGGTCTTGGACTCTCATAGTAAGTTCTCCTTTTTGAACGTCTATGAGTGTCCTTCCCGTGGTCAAGAAAGGTCTCCCTAGGATGATCGGGATGTTCTTATCTTCGTCAAAATCCAGAATGATAAAGTCCGCTGGGAATATAAACTTATCCACTTTAACCAGAATGTCCTCTACAATGCCTCTCGGATATGTGACTGACCTATCCGCCAACTGCAATAAAATATTTGTAGGCTTTGGTGCGGGTAAACCCAATTCTGAGTATACTGACAATGGCATCAGGTTTATACTCGCCCCCAAATCACATAAGCACTTGTTAAACGACATTTTCCCGACCGTGAATGGGATAGTAAAGCTCCACAGGGTCTTTGAGTTTTGGTGGTAGCTTCTTACATAACCTTTTTTCTACACTCTCTTTAGTGCCACTGTTTCAAATTCTTTCCATTTCTTCTTCCTCGACAGAATTCCTTTTATAAACTTCGCATAACTCGGCATTTGCTCTAGGGCCTCTGCGAATGGGATGTTAATCTGGAGTTTCTTGAACACATCTAAAAACCTTGCGAATCGCTTATCGATTTACATTTTTGGACCCTCTCTTTGAAAGCAATGGTGGAGGAAAAACAATCGGCTCATTGTTTAACTTTATTTCCTCATTTTTGTTACCCTCCACCACGTTACTGTCATCAACTTTTTCCTCCGGTGTTGCTGAATTTTTTGCACTATTTCCCCCGAGATGTTTTCCACTTCTTAACATAACTGCTTGACATTGCTCATGATTACCCTTTGGATTTCTCTCGGTGTCGCTAGGTAATGTTCCTTGTGGTCTATTATTCAATGCTAACACAATTTGACCTATCTGGTTCTCTATATTTTTGATAGCCATAGCTTGATTCTTCATAGCCAAATCGTTGTTAGTCATGTATTTTGCCCACGCTTCCTCCGCATCGATTTTCCTTTCCTGCTGTTGAACTGGTTGTGGGTGACTCTGAAAACTAGGGGGATATGATGGTCGTGGAACATGAGTTTGCTGGTTATTGCTCCATGAGAAATTTGGGTGGTTCCTATTCCCCTAATTGTAGGTGTTTTGGTATATATTTTGTGGAATTCTGTTATAACTGCCTATGAATTGGGCGGATGCTAGCTTAATCGCGCACTGATCTGTCGGATGATCACCCGCACACAATTCACATACTACCGTGATCTTTTGAACTTGAGCCCCTGTCATAGTATTAACCTTATCATTCATAGTATCAAACTTCTTAGACAGTGCAGAAATCTGTGCTTGTATAGCTGACACTCCATCTAATTCCAAAATCCCAGCCGCCTTCGCCTGTGTCAATCTTGCTATGGGCCACTGGTAGTTATTTGCCGCCATTGTTTTGATCAAATTGTAGGCGTCCTCGTAACTCTTAGCCATGAATGCACCGCCCGATGCCGCATCAATGCTAGTTCTGACATTCCCATGTAGCCCGTTATAGAAGGTGTTCATTTGTAACCACTTGGGCAATCCATGATGTGGGAACTTTCTAAGTAATTCCTTGTATCGCTCCCATGCCTCATATAGTGACTCCCCATTCTGCTGCTCAAACATCGTGATGTCATTCCTCATTTTAGCAGTCTTCGTTGGAGGGAAAAATTTGGCAAGAAATTTTTGAGCCAAGTCTTCCCATGTAGTGATCGATCTCGGCGGTAGAGAATGTAACCAACTCTTCTCCTTGTCCCGTAAAGTGAATGGGAACAAGCGAAGTCTTACTGCCTCATCCAACACCCCATTGTACTTGAATGTGTCGCACATTTTCAGAAAATTGATTAAATGCTCATTCGGATCGTCATTTGCCATTCCCCCAAATTGATGTGAATTCTGCATCATCTGAATGGTCCCAGGCTTGATTTCAAAGTATTCGCAGCTATTGCAGGCCTAATAATGCTCGACTGCAGATCAGTCACCCTAGGTGTTGCAAAATCCCTCAACGCTTTCTGGTCGTCAGCAGCCATCGTTTCTTCCTTATCAGAATTTTCGAATTCGTTCCTCGTTTCCTCGATCCACTTACTCAACCTCTGAAATATTTTTTCAATGTCGTCCTCAAAAGGAAGCAAGTCTGGATGTTTGGATCGCGTTTGCATAAACCAATATCAAAAACCTGAAATAGGAGAAACAAGAACAAAAAAAATGTTTAAGTAAAACTGGACTAATTGAACTGATATCGTAAAAAATATTAAAATCTCGGCAAAATTGTCCCACAAGAATCGGCGCCAAAAAACTTGTTGGGTAAAATCAATACGCTTCAAAACACGCAAGAAGTATACGTGGTCAACAAGTAATATAGTAGTGAATAGAGTATCGTTCCCACGAAGACAAATTAGCAAGAATTTTAACTTCATAATTATTAATTTTCTATTAACCCTAATTTTATTAAACTAATCAATTCAATGGTTTTAAATTATAAAAACTAAGTTAATAAATAAACATACTATCACAAAACAGTCACCAATATCAAAATCCAGAATTTCAAACAATTAATGGAGAATTAGACTTATGATTTCACCCTGAGCTTCACTTTGATTTGCAAACCTTTATTCCAACTTAATTTAATATCCCAGTTTATTAATCAAGAACACGAAAGTAATAATAGCCACCTCTCGATGCACTAATACCGTATTAACATCAATCTACAATTAAGATAGAAATCCGTTAAACACCTAAATTAACCAACTCACTATATCTTTATGTGAACTGCAATTAAAGAAGGTTTAAGTTCAAGCTCTCTATACAATTACATGTGATGTCAAGCGTATCTCTTCCTTAACAATAATCAAAAATCTGATATTGACAAAATTCATGACACGTGCTATATTAACTAGGTCTAGATTCGAATCTCCTTTCTCGATTCCATTCAAATCCACAAAAAATTGTTGATCAGGCAATTCATAAATTCACGCTCGAATTAACATAGATAAACTGAAAATATATTATTGAATTGGAAATCAAAGCCTTAGAATCATCGTTTCGCCCAAAGATCCATCACAAGTCTAATAAGCGAATTAGTTCATAACGAATGAATTAAAAACTGAATAATATACTGTAAACATCCTTCCAATTACAAATAAGACTTAAGAGAAGAAGAATATTGAAAACCCCTTCACGTAGACTTGATTTGCAATCATCGTGACAATCTCTGAAAATTACTCCTCCAAAGTTGCACTTGAATCCTAGAAATCCTCTTGAATTATGCTCCGTGTGTTGTATGATTGTTGTTTATCAAAGTAATATCCAGCTCTCCCTATTCTGGCCGAAAAATCCCTCATATAGAGTCCAGGCGCCTAACAGAGTCCCAAAAACTGTGCACCAAAGAGACATCAAAACGAATGCAGACACTTGAAAACCGGATCCCTCAAGCGGGGTATAGGCTTAGAAACGTCCGCCCCGATGGGCATGCTCACTGCTAAGGAAATTTTTTGCTTTTATGAGTTTTTCCACTTTTGCTCCAAAACTCCGCTATTCTTCACCACTTGCATCCATGACCACCCTACACATAAAATAACATGAAACGAGTAAAAACGAACACAAAATACGAAGATAACTATGAATTTAAGCTTGAAATGAATATCGATTCGTGTATATAAAATCCACTTATCAGAGGGGAAGAGGTAGCGTCCGGTTTTGGGTTTAATGGGTTAACCAGAGTGGGCTTGTGTCCATTGGATCTTCATTTTTCATCCTTAATGTTGATGGGTATGTGCCATTTGGGCTTCTGGTTCTATTTGAATTAATGACTGTTGCTTATCAGTTGGGCCTCGATGAGATTCCTCTTAGCCCCTTTTGATTTATTACAAATCCCTTTCATTATGGACTTATATTATTCACAGTCTTCCATTAAACATCCTGTTTAATAAAAGACTGGGGGACAATGTTGGGCCATAATACTTTTCGTATTGGGCCAGGCCGAATGGGCTCCTCCCTTGGACCGATGTATTTTACCTTAGTCTTTAACACTAATATACAACAATTAGAAAGTATTTACAAAAATAAAACACAAACAAAATAATTACAAAAATAAAACAACACAATATAAAGTTGCTAAAATCATGCATATACGTCAGTTACAGACTCTTTTATACGTAAAAAAACCGCTCATAATCTCCTACATTCAAGCAACTGAACAAAACATGCAACTTTGATATCGGAGAAATCCAAATCTTCTGGCGCGACACAGCACTGAGATCGGAGAAGACGGAACTTTTCGTCGCGATGGCACGCTGAGATCACAAAATAACATACAAAATCAACAGCAACTTCAAGTTCAGTAACCAAAAACAATCGAACTACCGTGATTATTGAAGTTCAGTAACAAAATCACAGCAACTTTGATAAAAATCTGAATACTGGGGTAAGTGATTCATATGCATATAGTTACCTCTGTTTTCTACGAATTCCTATATTGATAACATTTCTTAAGTTTTTCTTTAAAATGGTTACTACAAATACTGTGTAGCATTATATAGTTCTTGACTAATCTTTGACTTGGTTCTTGTAAAAAATTATATTGCAGACTTGGTTACTGTGTAAAATTATCTAGTGACTAATGCTGACTTAATTGGTTACTGACCAATGCTGAATTGGTTACTGACTAATGCAAACTTAATTACTGCAGAGATTTATGTAAAGATTTGATCTAGTGAGAATTTGGTAATTTTTGTCAAGTTTGGAGTGTCGGATTTTGGCATTTTCGGAGCCTAATTTCATTGGAGACGGGTTAAAGATCAAAAGTCACAAGCTTTGCTGGTGAACTGCAGGGTTTTTTTTTGATCAAATTCCATCATTTAGGCCTTCAAAATTGCATGTAAAAATGTGGTTTATATTCTGGTTACTAAGATTATGTAATTTGGTTACTGTCTAATATTGATTTGGTTACTTTACAATGTTTATTCAGTTGTTAGACAATGGAGACTGACCGTAACCAATACAACAAATTTAATTGTTTACAGTAATATATAATTATTTACTGTTAGTAACCATTAACCACATGGTTGGTAACATTTTTGATGGTGTACATTAAACAAAATTGATATTGATTAATATTTTAATTTTTGATTCCATCATGAGTTATCAATATAAAGTAAACATATACAAGCTTTATAATAGTCTTGATACAAGCTTATAACAGTCTTGATACAAGCTTATAATTATCTGGTTACTAACAAGCTTGTAACTATCTATGATAGTTATCTGGCTACTAAGAAGCTTGTAACAATTGATGTTTATCCTGATACAAGCTTGTAACTATCTAGTTACTAATAACAGTAACCATAATGTAACATAATAAAACAGTAACCATATAATTATATGATAGTAACCAGAACAGGTTTTAATGGTAACCAAAACAGAAACATCATGTAATGAAACCTAGTTTAAGCAATCCATGTATACTAAACAATTACATATTAACCAGAATAAAAAAAATAAAAGTATCCAAAATCCCACATTGAGGACACAATAATAGTAGCCAAACCATAAGGTAACAGTAACCAAAACATAATAAAGAAGTAACCAAATTGTTATATGAAAGTAACCAGAACATGTAAGATGTGTTTGTGAAAATGAAAGTAGAAATAGAATAGCATAAACCTTGTAGAATATATTTGAAGAAATTTACAAAAATAATACATCAATGTATACTAAGAAAATACATGATTTATTATGACTTGGGTTTATTATTTACAAAAATAATACATCCACAAACTAATGATGCCTTAAACTTCTTCAACCTGCCTTGGGTTCAATTTCTTGTAATAATCAAGGGACTTTCCATGTCACACCAATGTATAACTTTTCCAATGAATTTTATATTGCATTCCTCATAGTAAAGATTTCATAACTGCAAAAAAAAAAAAAATTAGATTTACAAATATTAGTAAGCAAAACAATATTTATATCATAAACAGTTTACCAAACAAATACATTATAATCAAAACAACATATAAAAGTAACCAAAATCTCAATTGAGGGAAAAAGAATGGTATCCAAATCATAAGCTAACAGTAACAAAAAATATACTAATGAAGTAACCAAACAGTTATATATTAGTAACCAAAATATATATTAATGGTAACCAATACATAAACAACATATAGACCAAACAAAGTTTAGTCAACCCATATATTAAGCAAATATATGGTAACCAGAACAACAAAAACCAGTAAGCAAAATCCCAACTCAAGGAAACAAAAATGGAATCCAAATCAGAAACTAACGAAAGAACCAAAAATATACTAAAGAAGTAACCAAATATTTATATGATAAGTAACTAAAACATGTTTTAATGGTAACCAATACATAAACAACATGTGTACACCAAAACCAGTTTAATCGACCATGTATACTAAGCAAATACATGGTAACCATAACAACATAAAAAAAGTAACCAAAATACCAAATCAAGGGCACAAACATGGTATCCAGAATCTCAAGCTAACAACAACCAAAACATAATGCGTATAACCAAACAGGTTATATGATAAATAATAATAACAAAATAATATTAATTATAACAAATACCACATTTCCATAAAAATATTTATAATATGTGCTCTAATGAACTAATTCCAACATAAATAACAATAATTTTTACATATAACAACCAAAAGATTAATAATAAACTACAAAAACTCTAACTATACCTTGATTAGAGATTCAATTTTTCTCCCAAAAATAAAAAAGAAAAAGCATAAACTTTATAAAGTAGCACAATAATTCAAACCCGAGTGGCAAAATCTTTGAGAATGCCATCTTTGCTGATGTCGTGCTCGAGGCAAAGTTGCTTCCAAAACTCCATTCCGATCTGGTTCCCGCATTGTCCCACTTGCAGTGTTATAATTTATTTCGGCATTTTCCTCTCCTTTTTTTCTTCTTAGGATTTTGATCGAGGAAGACAACTTTCGGATTTTCTCTCTCTCCCTCCTTTGGCGAGGACAGTGTTTTAAAAAGATAGATCCGGAAAATAATTAGAGAAAAAGAAGGGTTAACAACAGATATTCACGCGTTTCCTTAAATTAAGGAATTCTAGTTGTACTAATATTATAAATAAATATGAAAAAGTGTATTATTTTTGTAATTATTTTATGAATGTATGATTTTTGTAATTACTTTTAAAAATGTACTATAATATGTAATTGTTCATTTTATCTTTTGGACCGAATAGATTGGGCCGAGTTATTTGATTATTCTATTGGGTTATTTCGTTTGAATCTGGTCAGATGGGTCATCTTTATTATTGGGCTTAGTCATTGGATCGATCCATTATGCAAATTGTCTCTTATCCTATCTTTGACCGGTAATCATGACAAAAGATAACAGTTGACTGTTATCTCTGTCACCGTCTGCATGACATTAATGAGGATGTGACTGTAATAGCTGGCGGTGGACAAAGGAGATGGAGTAGCAGGTGAATCACCGGACGTGGGAGAGGGCTGTGTCAGGGATAGTGGGTGGCACGGTAAACCGGGTCTGGAGTGCATATGGGGCAACGATCACACAAGAAAGGTGGGTAACAAATCACTAAACAAAACTATTATTCTCTCTCAAGCACTAGACATTTTTTTCCTCCATTGTTAACTTTGTGATCGCCGATATCGATTCTCACGGAGCTATCCCCCCACGGTCGGTCAAGTCACAAAACTTTTTGGCTGACTTGTTAAACTATGCAGGATATCGAACACGTCATACATGATTGGGACGTGAGGAAGATCTTGGCGTTAGAACCAAACATAGTATAGTAAGTGCTCTTTAACATTTTGTATACCCAGACAAACTCAAGCATCTAGAAAATATGTTTAAGTTTCCTACTGCACACACAAGGCTAGCAAAAACTTGTGCGCGTAGTCGATATATTATAAGTAGAATGTAACTGTCAAAAAGCAAGAACTCAGAGTCGAGTTTATATAAGGGAGCTTCAGTGGAGTTCGATTTGATATTTATTTGAACCGAATCAAATTTAAGTAATATTAAAAGAGAGTGATTTTATTTGGATTTTATTTATTTATAAAAATGTTATCCGCAATCTCATTTATTTTTTAATTTTTTTTTAAAATGACATAATTTTAATAAAAGTATATTATTTTAAGAGAGATATTATTTAATATGTATAGTTTAAATCCGTTCTCAATTTGAGTTTTGTTCATGAACAACTCAATATGTTTCGAGCTCTGATCAAGATATTTTGGGGAAAATTTATTAAAGGCCAACCTTTTTTTGCTTGGCCCCACAGATTTTCTTTTTTCTTTGGAAACCTACTGT
Source organism: Panax quinquefolius (assembly GCA_020205615.1). NCBI lineage: Eukaryota > Viridiplantae > Streptophyta > Magnoliopsida > Apiales > Araliaceae > Panax > Panax quinquefolius. The sequence goes on from CM035166.1 coordinate 29,668,421, forward strand.
AAATATACAACACAGGAAAATCTAAGTAGGCCACACAAGCATAGTGAAGGTAGATTTTTCTTAATGATTGGAAAAAGAAGTTAAACGTATGGATATACTTTTCTCACAGTATTCCCTAAAATTAGGCTTTTCAAAGTATCTTAAAACTAGAAAACTAATATTTTGTATGTGAAAGATAGTAGAAGAGTCGGAGCCCCCATATATTTCAAACTCGGATTCTAAAACTCAAAAAGGAAAAGAAGTATAAAGGAGAATTTATATGTATTTATTGAACTCTAAGCGACAAAATTAAAATTCTTACTTTATGGATTGTACAATGTGAACAATAATTATGTGGGTAACTTTTTGTTTTGATATGTTTCTCTAACAAAAGTTAACGTGTTTTTATAGCAAGATATTTTTTTTTTTTTTCAAGAAAAATGATATATATCATGCGAATATTTATATCGACTATTTGATTGTTAGTTATATGTATAACTATTAGTATTAACTTTTTATAAAGAAATATAATAAGTGGGTCCTCTTATAATTTTTATCAATTCATGTGTTGATAAGTTTTACAATTGTAAGTAGGTAAAAATTTATCGTAATATATAGGAGTACTCTTCTTTCAATACTAAAATATAAAAAGTAATATTAAGAGTCTCAATTTTTTATCTCAAATAAGTCTTAAACGACATGATATTAAAGATTTTAATGTTAATTTATGACATAACCCATCATATGAGATTTACCCAATCAAATATTATGATGACACATTATTTAAAATATTTTTTGAGATAAAAAATTTAAGATCCTTAACACCACCCAAATATAAATGATAGACAAAAATACTAGGGTCCTTTACATAAGTATACAACAAATAAAAAATAATTACAAGAAAAGTGCATCAACTAAATAATTACAAAAAGAGTGTAATTAGGATTCATATTACAAAAAACTAGTACAATTCACATTAATAAAGAAACCTAAAATCAAGGAAAATAACTGCCATAATTTCAAATTCAAATTCAAATATTTGGGATCTAACAACAAAAATAAAATCAAAATAATAACAGTTGACAGTGGACATCAGTTCACAGATGCAGTACGAATTTATTTCCTTGGTCTAAAAGTTTAGCAACCAATTTCGTGAAGGTAAATAAAAAATAGAACACTGCATAGGAAAGAGAGATAGTAGCGTGATGTGTAATGTAATATTGATAACCAAACCTTCGTACCAAGGTACCCAAACATTTATACCAAGGTAACCAAACCTTTATACTAAGGTAACCTTTTTTTTATGAATATTTGGTTACCCACAAAAACTAAAATGGTTACATTTGTATCAAGGTTTGGCTACCAACTGCACCACATTCAAAATAATTTTATTTTTTAAAAGCGTGGCAATATCTTTATACTAACACTAACCAACGACGACCAGCACCGCCTCAACCCCACCCTCATCGCCTCCATCCGCTCGGCTCTCTCCCAAGCCAAGTCTCAGTCCACCGGCGGCTCGGTTCTAATCACCCTAGCCCAATGCAAGTTTTTCTCCAACGGTTTTGATCTCAAAATTGGCTCAATCCTCCGGCTCCGTCTCAGGCGCCCACGACCGCCTTCTCTACATGGTCAATTTATTCAAGTGGTGGTCGCCGATCTGATTTCTCTCCCCATGCCGACGATCACCGCAGTTACCAACCCTTCATACCAATGTAACCAAACCTTCATAATAAGGTAACCAAACCTTCATAACAAGGAAACCTTCATATTAAGGTTCGGTTACCTTGTTATGAAGGTTTGGTTACCTTGGTATGCCTATTTGGTTACCAACATATTAAGGTTTGATTACCGGTAGAGTTGGAGAACGGATCGGTGGTGGAGGGGAAGCAACGGGTGGTGGAGGGGCCTCCATCGCGGCTAGTGACGGGGTCTCCACCGACGGCCATCTTGGATCGATCTGGGGGAGGAGGAGAAAGGGGGCGGGAGGAGGCGGAAGGGAGGAAGAGGGAGGGAGGGAGGGAGGGAGGGGTGGGGTGGGGTGGAGAAAGGGGGCGGGAGGAGGGGATGGCGGTGGGAGGCGGATGGAGGTGGTGGGGCATGGGCGGGGAGGAGAAGGAGGCGGAGGAAGGGGAAGGAGAGGGTGTGGAGGCGGGCGAGGAGGAGTAGTGGCGAGGGGGGCAGGGGGGGCGGTGCCGGTGGAGCCGATGGTGAGGGCGAATGTGAGGAAGAAGATCATGATCATGCAGAGGAGGAAGAAGGCGACAGACCAGAATGGAGGTTGATGAGAGAGAGATAAAATTTAAATCCCTACAAACATGGCCATTATCAATAACTCATTAAATCACTCAACTAAATAAAAGGGATAAGATTTCACTCTTTGTAATTAAATATTGCATATGCACTCTTTTTGTAATTATTTTATTTGTACACTTTTTATGTAATTATTTTTTAAAATGTAATAGAAAATGTAATTGTCCCAAAATACTATGTGCAAGATTGCATAATGTGGCCCAGTTAGTTAAATAGACTTTTGTGACAACCCGAATTTTATAAATTATTAAAATAAGAATTTAATAATTAAAATTCTTATTATGAGATGTTTTGAGTTTGAGTATGTATATATATGTGTGCTATATATATTGAAATATATGATCTAGTGTGAAGAGAAATATATATTCATATATTGGGAAAGTGAGGTTTAATAGTTAAGTTAACTATTGAAGAAATTAAATGAATTTTGTAATTAATTTAAATATTTATTGAATTAAATAAATATTTTAATTAATTTATTTATTGAGATAAATATATGGTTGATAAAGTTATGGTGAATTAAGTTAGTAACTAAATTGATTAATATAAATTAAATTGAATAATGTTAATTTTATTTGAAGGATTTAATTTAAGGAAATAATTAAATTAAATCAATTGCTTAATATTTAAAAAATAATTAAATTAAATAAAATGTTGTTTTGATCTAATTTATTAATTAAATTAGGTATGTAAAGATTTATTAAGTATATTACAATGAGAATTATAATTATTATAATTATAAGTTTGAATTAATTAAATTAATTTAATGGTGTGACATGAAACTATATAATATAAAGATTAATAAAATAATCTAGTTTGGGGGATAGGTGGTAGCCAAACAAAGTCTTGTGGCCTTTGGCTTACTGTAACTTACGCCTATTGGTTTTGCTAACTGATATTAACGATTATCAGTTGGCTTATTTTTATTTCACGTATTCTTCAATAGCCTTAGAGTAGAGTTTAAAAAAATAGCTTGGAAGCAAGAGAGAGTTCTCTGTGATTTTCAAAAGGAAGGAGGGAAGTTGCTAAACCTAATTATCATCATCTTGTTGCTAGCATGTAATCAAAGGAATAATGTATAATTATTCTAGTGTAAACCCTTGTTTTTGAAATTTTATTGCTAAATCATGTCGGATTGATATATATATATATATATATATGGTGTTATAATCTATTAATTGTCGGTTGTGAGGGCAATTTGATGATCAAATTCATGAGAGTTGGGTTGTAGTAAAAGATTTCAAATAAAAGTGTTTATGTTATAGAATATGGCTTAGAAAGTACAAAATTTCATGGTTAATACTTGTTGTAATCTGCGAATTGGTGATGGATTATGTTAGTATGTAAAGAAACGAAAACAACGTAGTTTAAATCGTGTTAATTGGTTAAGAAAAGAAGTCGTGGTGATCGAATTCGCTAAAAGTGTAAAAAATAAAGAAATTTAGAAAATTAAGGTTTTGATTCTTCAAATATGTGTAAATGTAATGTTTATGTATTTGGAATGGTGTATAGCATGTTTATTGATGTTATTACATAAGTTTAGATGTTAAGTTTCATGAATTTATGTAGGAATTGGGTTGGTTTTGGGAGTCAGGCCTGAAACAGAGCTGCTGCAGTTTCTGTCTGTAGATGTATATTTAACCAACCTAATATACATCTAAAAGGATGTAGATGCAAGATTGTAAGAACTTGACTAAATGTTATGTAACCATTTGAATGAAGTAATTTAAAAGCATTAGATGGAAGTTGATTTAATTAACTTTAATAAAGATAATACATTAATATAATGTAATATCAAGCTATGACGACTTAACCAAATGCTAAGTGTCTACTAAAAGAGAAGTATAAGGAAAATACAAGACGAATGTTAACTAAAGTAATGTTAACAACCATTATATGTCTAAGGTGATATAAAGGCAAGGTTAAAGACTTAACTGAATGTCAAGTGTCAATTAAAGTGGAATGTAATGACAAGGAAAAGGAATTTTAATGTAATTAAACTGATTGAACAAAGAGATGTCGTAACAAGACTTAATCACTAGATTGAACATCAAGTGACGATTAGAAGGAAATGTTTTGAAATAAAAGGATAAGATGAAGAGTCAATGCAATCTAATTGATTTCAATGTGTATATGTAACTGATGCTTGTATATATGAACTTCTAAGCTATTGTAGGATAAACGCAAAGATGGTCATGAGTTGGTAAGCAACGAATCAGACAAGTCTTTCAGTTCCTATTTACTATGTGAACTTGGTGATTAACTGTTTTAAATCTTTATTGCAAATAACATGATGTGTTATATATATGTTGAAAGTATAAAAAATTAAAGTCAATCTATGACTACGTTGATTGAATAACGCATGATGATTGAGTAAAAAACTCAATCTTTATATTTGTTGTATGAACTGTAACATGTATGTTATGTTAGTACAATGTTTATGAGATATATGTTGATGCATGTTATTATATGCTACGTGATGCGTGAAAACTGTTAGATTTTGCTGGGTTGTCGAGCTCAACCTTGCAAATAACCATTTTTGCAGGTTAAGGATTGAAGATAACACTATGTGCTACTTGAATGAAGTGGATCAGAAATAATATACGAAGATGTATATTTTAGCTAAAGTTGCTATTTCCTTAAACCATGATTAAGACTCATGAGATGTATTAAATGGTTTATGATGTATAGTTTTATGTTGAGTTGTAAAGCTAATGTTAGAGTTATTTGATATATAAAGGTTATCGGATTGAAATGTTAAATTTTACATAGTAACAGTGATAAAGCGAATCATAAAATAAGATTGATTCAAAGACATGTAGATGATAAAGATTTTGATTCAGGGAATTAAAGTAAGAAGACATAAAAGTTTAAATTATTCCGCATTATATAAAGTTTAACATCGAATAATGATGAAAAATCAGAAGGTAGATGTGTTATTAACGACCGAAGTTAATAATTAAATTGTATGAATTTTGGGGTCGTTACAGTTGGTATCAAAGCTGTAGGTTATAAACCTTAGGTAGAAGTACCGTAGGCTATAACCTTAGAGAAGGAATGTGAAGATAATGAAAGAATAAGCTCAAATAGAGTTTGAACAATAAGAAGTAATTTAAGCAACGTATAAAGAAGGGATTAAAACATGCGTAAAAGGATTCAAAGAAGAATCTTGCAGAGTTTTAAAGAATATGAATGTGGGGTTACCCAACTCCAATAATAAGGATGTAAGGTGATAACAAATAGACAATGTCTATAAGAAGAGAATGGTAAAGAAGTTAAGAATACAAGTAATAGTTAAGTATGGTACAATTGTACTCTTTAGTAGTTGATGTATGGTATCTGGGCTAAACGATTCCTTCATAGAGCGGAGGTATATACGAACTAGCAACTCGGATCCTAGTTTGTTGGTTGTTTGTGGGAAACCACTCAGCGTACCATATTGAAACTATTAGAGACTCGATATGTACCAAGTATAGAAAGTGGATACGTATGATGAAAATGTAGAACTTGAATGAAATGTTGAACGATATAAATGAAGTTGGGAATTCTTAAAGCAGGAATTGTTATATAAACAAGAAGGTTCAAAGAAGAATATTGAAGAGATATAAAGATAAGAAATGGGAGTTACCTAACTTCAATAGCCAAGATAACGAATAATGTCGTAAATGAAAGAAAAGAAAGGGGATCGTAAAATAAAACGATCACGAGTTAAGAATTTTTTTTAAGGGAGATGATTATCACGACGTGATCTGTTTAAGTTATAAAAGGAAGATGGTTTGTAATGTTTGAATAATTATAACTTGATACTATGAAGGTAATGTACTATAAAATAGTACAAGATAAACTCATGAGGAGTTATAGATAATTGAAAGTAGTATACACACAAGCCAATCATGTTTGATGATAAAGCATATGCTTTGTAACAATCTTATTTATTTATTCATAAAAAGTTTTAATTTATTAAAGGCTTTTAATTATCTATATGATGCTGTTTTATAATATGTGATAAACCCATAGTTTTAAGCAATGCTTTTAGAATAATGATGATGATCATTCTAATAAGATGTAAATTCTTAGAAAGCTTAAAACTAAAATAGTTCCCAATCGTTGGATTACTAAATTGGGGATTAATGAATCCGGATAGATTGGTACATACGCTGCTTGCTCATTGGATGATGATGATTGATCTCATGATCATTTGTGTGGAGACACTAAAGCAAGTATGTATGTGCTTATTAGAGAATAAGTTCACTGAACGTGGCTCGCTAAGGAATACCTAATAGAGTTTTACTTGCCTGTCAATAAGAATTCCTATAGTGATAGTAGTACAAGTGATCCTTGGACTTGAGATCATCATAGTATCTTGTGTATGATGAGTTATACTTTGACTTATTCCTTAAGACCCGTATGGTATATCAAAGAGTATGCTTGGGTATAATAAATTGTACATGGAGATAATTTATGATCAATAAAGAATCTACCACTTCTAGTAAAAGAAGAGAAATGTCCTATGTGATTCGATAAATGACAACCCAAAGAGTCCTTGACGGAGAATGAAATTAGAAAGGAGTTTCTAATTTGTATTATTTAGAGTTGTGCATTTAAGAGTCGAAATACATATAATTAAATAAAATAAGACTTGACAGTAATTCCATGTCTTATATTTAATTGGGACAATGTACGGTAGAAGGATTGTATTATATGGTAACTATTTACTTAAGGTTCTTTTATGATTAATGTTGAAATCTATATTATCTGGAAAGTCGTTGATCGCTAGGGAGGCTTATTCCTATTGTAGAATAAATATTATTTATTTAAATAAATTAATAGTTTAATTTATTTATTTAAATAATATTAGAATTGTTCTAATTGATTTATTCACAACCGGTTTAATATGGAGAACCTAAAGGGTCACACCATAAAAGGAAGAATAATTATTTAAGAAGCAAATGGCATAATCGTAATAATAAGTTAAGTATATTTAATTTAATCTATGGTGATGGAATAAATTAAATAGCTTAATATTTATTATTTAATATTTTGAAAATATTAAATATAAATTAATAAGAGGAGTCTTATTATTATTATTATTATTATTATTTAATTCCTAAAGGAGTTTGAGAATTAATTAATAAAAGTACTCTCATGTATTCCTAATATGATTGGGAGCCTAATTTATTAAGTGAATTTAATTAATTAAAATAAAACCCAATTCCTTAATTGTTAAGGAGGGTTGCCCGCATCTATAAATAAGAGGAGTCTTATTATGGGTGATAGGAGTTGTTGACTTTTTAACAACATACCTGATTCTAATTGTTGGAGAGTACGCTCATTTTCTATGAGAGATAGAAAAAATTAGGATTTTGCCAAACACCCATCTTCTTAGATCTTTCTTCTTCCTTGGCGGATCACCTCTAGAGGCCAAACACTTGGATGGCTAACGTTGATCAAAGGAAGGAACCAAACCCGGTGGATTCAAGTTGAACGCGAAAAGAATTGGAGGTGAATTTGTACCTGAGGAAGCTCGAATCTTCAAGGGTATGATTCTTGTTCTTCATATCTTTTCGTTTAATTAATAATTGTGCATAAAGGATGATCCGGGTGTATGGTTTGTAAAATTTAAACTCTAATTTTTACACGTTTCCACTTATTTTGTGCAATTTAATTGCGTTCATGAATATAACAAACCTAACAGTGGTATCAGGGCCAAACCTTTATACAAATTATTAATTATTTTAATTTGATATGTCTATTGATATGTGTTTAAAACAATTTAATTGGGCATAATTTATTGTATAAAATTTTTTAAAAAAAAACAAAATCAATTCGCATTTTTATAAAAGGTTCTATGATTTCGGTAATTTTTCATTTTTTTTCTACGCTGTGCTTTATGCGAAATGAGTATACCGTTTTTTTTGTTTAAATTCAAGGGGATTCGAGAGTCATGGTTTTCAAAAACCGTTGATCATGTACTGCAGAGTTGTTTAGTTATAATAGTTATATTATATTTGATATAATATATAGTTATATTATCAGCAATAGTATGATTATCATATATATAAGGATCCTGTTTCTTCCAACGTGGATGTTGTATATATATAATGTCTCTTACATTATATGCTTCAGGAACATTTTGGTAATACTTTTAAAAGGTTACAGGAAATTATATGATAAGTTTACATGAATCCCTTTGGAATAAACTTCTTTTAAAAAGTGACGTGGCCAACATGTAGATAATATGATAGTATATATCATATAAAAATCCTGATGGAATCATATATATATATATATATATATATATATATATATAGATAATTAAATATTTTAATATTAAAATAAAAGAGTTTATTTTAATATTAAAATCAATTTCATGCTAACTAATTAGAGTTGAAATTGAATTCCATGATAACTAATTGGAGTTGAAATTTGATTCCATGTTTTCTTAAATAAAGGAGTTTATTTAGATATGAAATAAGATTTCATATTATTTAAAATAAAGGAGTTTATTTGTGAATAGAAAGAGAATCAAGTATTTCAAAAATAAAGGAGTTTATTTAGATATGAAATAAGATTTCATATTATTCAAAATAAAGGAGTTTATTTGTGAATAGGAAAGAGAATTAAATATTTTCTTTAATAAATGAGTTTTATTTTTTTCTTGGAATTGGATTCCATAATTAATTAAAATAAAGGAGTTTATTTTGATTAAAGATTTTGATCAAAATTGGATAAATTAAAATAAAAGAGGTTTATTTTGATTTAAATTTGAATTAAAATAAATGAGTTTATTTTGATTCAAAATTAGATTTTATACTAACTAAATTTGCCCATTAAATGATATCAATATATATATTGAATGATTATTATTCATGAGATGAATATTATTTATTGATGCATATGGTGATGCGTATGATAATAAATGAGATTGATAATGGACTATTGACAAATGTTATTGGATTTTATTTTAGTTGGATGCATGAATGTATGAGTTTTATTAAATGGGGTCTGCGTACCTTGTCTTCTCTAATTTTTTCTTAATGTAAATTCTATCATCCTACTATGTACTTCCCCTTGACTGCTGATCAAGGTTTCTATTTATTTTAAATAGTTTTGTAATAGGAATAGTTAGACTTATTTTGAAAAATTAGAGATCAAGGAGCAAGGAGCGCTTGAAGACCTGTTTGTAATGGAGCCCGGGTTTAAATGTAATAGTTATATTTAAATATTAATTCCTGCACCCCTAGGGTTTGACCTTTTTGGTTCACTTGGCGGCTCTAGTGAACCAAACTAGAATAAAAGTCCATAATCAATCCAAGTAGAATATAATATTCTATATGTGCATGCATATACTATATATATTATATATTATGCAAACATGCTTCGCATGTTAATTAATATGACTCGTATTTTATATATATATGTGCATGCGCGCTAAACAAGATGAGACAAATTAATAACAAACCCCTCAAATATTTTATATTAAGTTGTAACGTTCAAAGATATTTGGAATATCGAACGTCGCCTTCTAGCATGATAGAAACAATAGAGTATTGAATATTTAATATGAGTTTGTTGTGCACACTTAAAATGAAGTATTAAATATTTAAGATATTTTATTACATATATCGTTTATAAGGAATTGAACATTATCTTGCTTTCTTTGTGCACACACAAGGGTCAGAGTTTTCTATTCACTTATATGGAAATGCTGGGTCTGACTTAACTTAAATCATTTTAGTTCGGATGTGCACACACTTGACCATTATGATTTAAGAGGTAAAATACAAGGAGTTACATAGTTGATGTAATTGACAAGAGTTGTCTACCTATTTATTTATATATAGTTTGTTGTGCACACACAAGGCTATATACATTTGAAATGGGATCCTTATTCTCACTAGCATATCTTTAATTAGATATTGCCGAACTATATATATTGAGGGTAATATAGTTTGATGAAAATAGTGGGAGATACCAATTTAAAATAATACCTAATTTATTTTGGTAATTAATAAAAGGATGTATGCTAAAATGTTGTTAATTATAAATTCATTTACAGAATTTTACAATGTCTAAATTACTATCACTGCAAAGCATATTAGATGTTAATTAACCGGACTAAATTAAACGGATTGGTTAAGGAAATTGAGAATAGTTCTCACGGCTGAAAAGTTATCTTATGTCCTTAATGAAAGTAATATGCACACAAGCCAATCATGTTTGATGATAAAGCATATACTTTGTAACAATCTTATTCATTTATTAATAAAAAGTATTAATTTATTAAAGGCTTTTAATTATCTATATGATCTTTGTTTTATTATATGTGATAAACCCATAGTTTTAAGCAATGCTTTTAGAATAATGATGATGATCATTCTAATGAGATCTAAATTCTTAGAAAGCTTAAAACTAAAATAGTTCCCAATCATTGGATTACTAAATTGGGGATTAGTGAATCCGGATAGATTGGTACATACGTTGCTTTGCTTCATTGGATGAGGATGATTGATCTCATGATCATTTGTGTGGAGACACTAAAGCAAGTATGTAGGTGCTTATTAGAGAATAAGTTCATTGAGCATTGGCTCGCTAAGGAATACCTAATGGGGTTTTACTTGCACTGTCAATAGGAATTCCTCAGTAGTGATAGTAGTACAAGTGATCCTTGGACTTGAGATCATCATAGTATCTTGTGTATGATGAGTTATACTTTGACTTATTCCTTAAGACCCTTAGGGTATATCAAAGGGTATGCTTGGGTATAATAAGTTGTACATGAAGATAATGTATGATCAATAAAGAATCTACCATTTCTATTAAAAGAAGAGAAATATCCTATGTGATTCGATAAATGACAACCCAGTAGTCCTTGGCCAAGGCAGAATAAAATTAGAAAGGAGTTTCTAATTTGCATTATTTGGTGTTGTGCATTTAAGGATCGAAATACATATAATTAAATAAAATAAGACTTGATAGTAATTCCATGTCTTATATTTAATTGGGACATTGTATGGTGGAAGGATTGAATTGTCATTTAACTATTTACTCAAAAGTTCTTTTATGATTAATGTTGAAATCTATATTATCCGGAAAGTCGTTGATCGTTAGGGAGGCTTATCCCTATTGTAGAATAAATATTATTTATTTAAATAAATTAATTGTTTAATTTATTTATTTAAATAAGATTAAAATTGTTCTAATTGATTTATTCACAACCGGTTTAATATGGAGAACCTAAAGGGTCACGCCATAAAAGGAAGAATAATTATTTAAGAAGTTAATGGCATAATCGTAATAATATGTTATGTATATTTAATTTAATCTATGGTGATAGAATAAATTAAATAGCTTAATATTTATTATTTAATATTTTAGAAATATTAAATATAAATTAATAAGAGGAGTCTTATTAATATTATTACAATTATTATTATTTTAATTTCTAAAAGAGTTTAGGAATTAATTTAATATAAGTACTCTCATTTATTCCTAATTGGATTAGGAAGAAAAATTAGTTAAAGGAGTTTAATTAATTATCCCTAATAAGATTAGGGAGCTTAATTAATTAAAAGAATTTAATTAATTAAATAAATCCCAATTCCTTAATTGTTAAGGTGGGTTGCCCACATCTATAAATAAGAGGAGTCTTATTATGGGTGGTGTGGTTGTTGACTTTTACAACATACGTAATTCCAATAGTTGGGAGAATACGCTTTTTCTATAGAGATAGAAAAAATAGGGTTTAGCCAACCACCCATCTTCTTGAATCCTTCTTCTTCCTTGGTGGATCACCTCTAGAGGCCAAACACTTGGGTGGCTAACGTTGATCAAAGGAAGGAACCAAACCTGGTAGATTCAAGTTGAACGCGAAAAGGATTGGAGGTGAACTTGTACCTGAGGAAGCTTGGATCTTCAAGGGTATGTTTCTTTTTCATCCTTTTCGTTTAATTAATAATTGTGCATAAAGGGTGATCCGGGTACATGGTTTGTAAAATTTTTAAACTTTGATTTTCCACGTTTCCGCATTATTTTTGCAATTTGATTGCGTTCTTGAATATTACAAACCTAACAGTGGCATCAGAGCCAAACTTTTATGCGAATTATTAATTGTTTTAATTTGATATGTATATTGACATGTGTTTAGAACAATTTAATTGGGCATAGTTTTATTGTATAAAATTTATTAAAAAAAAAAAAAAAACGGTACAATTTTTTTTTCTGTCATTTTTTTTTTTGAAAGCTGATTCACGGATTAGCAGGTCATGCGAAAAGAAAAGGAGCTTCATGAATCAATAGCATGGCATGTCCACGTGATTAATATAATATATATATAATGACCCAGCAACTTTTTTTTCAAGGGATTTTTGCATGCTTAAGGTGATTACGAAGCAGGTTTCGGCAGGAGCTTAAATTGGATCACGTGGCCCATAAAAAAAAAAAAAAAAAAAATTAACATGGATTCAAACAAATAAAGGAAATTTTAGTTGCCTTATATTATATATATATATATATATATATATATATATATATATATATATATATATATATATATATATATAAAAATTTATATTATATATAACAAATACCGTATATATATATATATATTTAATTATATACTAATATTATATATATATATATATATATATACAATTAATATAATATATATATATTAATTATTTTATAATTAAAATAAAAGTTTATTTTAATTTTAAAATAAAAGTTTATTTTAATATTAAAATAAAAGGTTTATTTTAATTTTAAAATTAGAATTTCATGCTAACTAATTAGAGTTAGAATTGGATTTTATGATAACTAATTGGAGTTGAAATTGGATTATATGTTTCCTTAAATAAAGAGTTTATTTAGATATGAAATAAGATTTCATATTATTTAAAATAAAAGAGTTTATTTGTGAATAGGAAAGAGAATCCTAATTTCCTTAAATAAAGGAGTTTATTTAGATATGAAATAAGATTTCATATTATTCAAAATAAAGGAGTTTATTTGTGAATAGGAAAGAGAATCCGTGTTTCCTTTTAGAAAGGAGTTATTTTTTTACATGGAATTGGATTCCATAATTAATTAAAATAAAGGAGTTTATTTTGATTAATGATTTTGATTAAAATAAAATAGTTTATTTTATTCAAAATTGAATAAATTAAAATAAAATAGTTTTATTTTGATTTAAATTTGGATTAAAATAAAGGAGTTTATTTTGATTAAAAATTAGATTTTATACTAACTAAATTTGCCCATTAAATGCTATCAATATATATATTAAATGTTTATTATTCATAAGATGAATGTTATTTATTGATGCATATGATGATGTGTATGATAATAAATGAGATTGATTATGGACTATTGACCAAATATGATTGGATTTTATTTTAGTTGGATGCATGAATGTATGAGTTTTATTAAATGGGGTTCTGCGTGACTCGTCTTTCTCTAATTTTTCTTAATGTAAATTCTATCTCCTCCTATGTACTTTCCTTGATCACGATCAAGGTTTCTATTTATTTTAAATAGTTTTGTAATAGGAATAGTTAGAATTAATTTTGAAAAATTGGAGATTAAGGAGCAAGGAGTGCTTGAAGACCCGTTTGTAATGGAGCCCGGGTTTAAATGTAATAGTTATATTTAAATATTATTTCTTGCACCCCTAGGGTTTGACCTTTTGGTTCACTTGGTGGCTCTAGTGAACCAAATTAGAATAAAAGTCCATAATCAATCCGGGTAGAATATAGTATTCTATATGTGCATGCTTATACTATATATATTATATATTATGCAAACATGCTTCGCATGTTCATTAATATGATGCGTATTTTATATATATATAATAAATGCTAGCGCTAAACAAGATGAGACAAATTAATAACAAACCCCTCAATTTTTTTTTATTAAGTCCTAAGCTTTCAAAGATATTTGGAATATCGAATGTCGCCTTCTAGCATGATAAAATTAATATAGTATTAAATATTTAATATGAGTTTGTTGTGTCACCACAAGGCAAGTATTAAGTATTTAAGATGTTAATTTATCACATTTGATGCTTATAAAGAAAATTGAACAATATTGTTTTGTTGTGTCACCACAATGATGATATTTTTCTTTTTTGAATATATGGAGTGCTAGGTCGGACTTAACTTGGATAATTTTGATTCGGATGTGCCACCACTTGATCAAAATAATCTAAGAGGCAAAAGAAAAGGAGTTGCATAGTTGATGTAATTGACAAAAGTTGTCTACCTATTTATTTATATATAGTTTATTGTGTCACCACAAGGCTATATACATTTGAAATGGGATCCTTATTCTCACTAGCAAATCTTTAATTAGATTTTGTCGAACTATATAAGTGAGGGTAATATAGTTTGAAGAAAATAGTGGGAGATACCAATTTAAAACAAGACCTAATTTATTTTGGTAATTAATAAAAGAATGTATGTTAAAATGTTGTTAATTACAAATTCATTTACAAAATTTTACAATGTCTAAAATTACTATCACTGCGAAGCATATTAGATGCTAAATTAACCAGACCGAATTAAACGGATTGGTTAAGGAATTTGAGAATAGTTCTCATAGCTAAAAAGCTATCTTATGTCCTTAATACGTCTATCCGTGCAATGGTTGCAGACAATACCTCTGAGGAAGAGATTGCTACTTTTAGAAAGTGGCAAAATGATGCACAGTTGGCTCAATGCATCATGCTCACATCTATGAGTAACGAGCTTCAGCGTCAGCATGAAACTATGGATGCTTCTACTATATTCCTGCACATCAAGTAGTTGATGGTGAGGAAAGTAGAGACGAATAGATATCGAGATATCTAAGGAGCTCTTCCGATCTAGAATGGCCAATGGCACTATAAAGATGCATAAAAGTCCTTAACATAATCAATTTGATTGATCAATTAGGACAACTGATTTTGTCATGGATGGAGAGTTCAGCTAAGATTTGATCTTGCACTCACTCCCGGACTCCTTTCACAATTGTTGTGAATTTTTCATATGAACAAGCTAGATATCAGCTTTGCTGATTTGCTTAACATGTTGAAAAATGTTGAGAGTCACTTTCCAACCAAGAAAGACCATGTCTTACTGGTAGGGGCCAAAGGATCTTCTGAAAAGAAGAACGATTCAAAGAAGGTATATAGAAAGACAAAAACAAAGGATAATAAGAATAAAACTGATACGGATAGTAAAGGAGTTTGCTTCCACTGCAATAAGCATGGACACTGGAAAGAAACTGCGAGAAGCATCTTGCAGAGGCTAACCAAAGAAGCTTAGTGAAGTTTTGGTTACAAATACAATTTTGTTCAAGATTTAAAATAAATTTTTCTTTAAGTCAAGGTTCTACTTGGATATTGGATATCGACTTTGGTTATCATAAATATAGATTTATGAAGGACCAAGCAGAGTAGAAAAGCTAAACAAATATAAGTAATCCTATGTGGGAAATGTAACAAAGGTTGCCATATTAGCTATAGAAACTTATAGTTTAGCAATGCCTACTAAGCAAATCTATTAAGTCAATAAGTTGTTATTGTATTCCGGTTCTTGTTAAAAATATTATTTCCATTTTATTGTTGGACAATGAAATCTTTGGTATTATAATTAAGAACAATTGTTGTTCTATTTATAATAATAATGTTTTGTATAGAACTGGAATATTACTTAATAAATTTTATATACTTGACTTACATGAAAATAATTTTGCATATTGAACAAATTAGTATGAGAAAAAGAGATGATCATTCAAAGAGTTGAATGTGTGTATTTGCTAAAATACAAGTGTGAATTATTTGAAAGGTTCAAAGAATTCAGAAGTGAAACAAATTGGCAAAGTATTAAGATTCTTTGATTAGATCAAGGAATAAATACTTGTGCAATAAGTTTCTAGATCATCTCAAATGGTTTTCTCATAATGGACACATCCTGATACGCAATAATTGATTGATGTATTTGAATGGAAAAATCGTACCTTGTTGGACATGGTGCGGTCCATAATGATTTTACCGACATTCCAAAGATCCTTCTGGGTCATGTCCTAGAAATGGTCACGATATCTACGAAAAGGTAACCTCAAAATCCTACCCCAAGACTCCATAAAAGTTATGGATGGGAGGATTCTTAATCTTAAGTATGTTAAGATAAGGGGTTGTCCAACTTATGTGAAAAGGTTTCAAAGGATAAGCTTGGGACAAGATTTGACATGTCTGATTTGTGGGACATCCTAAAGTAAGTTTAGGGTATATGTTCTATAATTCTACTTAGCAAAAGGTGTTTGTTACGAAACACGCTACCTTCTAAGATAAAGGTGTTTATCATTAAAAGGGGCTAGTGGGAGGATAATAGATCTTGAAGAGTTCAAGAACCACAAAATACTATAAGTCAAATAAGAGGAACCTAGAGATAGACCTATTATACCACAACCGAATCAGAAATCTGAATAGTACCAAGATACACGGAGCTATGGATTCATCATAGATGATGATGATGAGGTACACATCATAGAAGATGATGATCCAGTTACATACGATGAGGTAAGTGTTGTAGGCACTCAGAGAAATGGATTGAAGCAAGTTTCTCAAATTTGGAACATTCGTTTTGATGAGGCAATCAAAAGAGTTTGATTTTATCAAAAAAATAAGAATGAACCTAGTGTGTACAAAAGGGTCAGTGGGAGCATAGTGACATTCCTAGTACTATATGTTGATATATTACGGATAAGGAATGACATACCAATGCTACAATCAGTAAAGATAAAGTTGTCTAAACATTCCTCCATGAATGATTTGGGAAGAGTATCATTATTGGGGATGCAAATCTATATAGATAGATTTAAAAGGATGCTCAACTTAACCCAAGGAACATATATTCATTTGATGCTAAAGTCGTTTAGCATGGCAAACTCAAAGAGATGTCTCATGTAGATGAGCTATGGAGTGTATCTCTTAATAGTCCCCCCACGACTCTCGAAAAGAGAGGTCGCATGAGTGACTATCATGTATGCAATGAAATATACGAGACCGATGTTGATCACCATATTCGGAGAAGTTCACTATGAGTCGATGAAAAACATCTTAAAGTGCTTAACCCACTAAGGATGTGATCATATTCATGGTGGGTCTAAATTAAAACTAGAGGGCTTAACAGACTCAAGTTTTTCAGATGCACTAAGATGATGTAAAATCCACTTTAAGGTAAAGGGTTACCTTGAGCGGTGGTGCGATGAATTGAAAGGTTCCAAACAAAAAAAGAGTTGTTGGTTTAGTGATAAAGACAAAGTATATAGCTATAAATGAAGTTGCAAGTTGATTGTTTGGATTAAAAGTTCATTACAGAACTAGGAATAGTTCCTTAGTCTCATCTTGGATCTAAACATGTGTTATGGCACTTTCATTTGATTATAAGAATCATTGAAGATGGGAAATCACTATAGAGATAGTGGACTCTCATGAACAACATTACATATCCATTAACTAAAGCTTATCCAACAAAGGGGATAATCGCCACTTAGAGAAGAAGAGTATAAGATACAATGGCGATTGACTTTTAGTGCAAGTGGGAGATTGAAAGTAATATGCACACAAGCCAATCATGTTTGATGATAAAACATATACTTTGTAACAATCTTATTCATTTATTAATAAAAGTATTAATTTATTAAAGGCTTTTAATTATCTACATGATCTTTGTTTTATTATATGTGATAAACCCATAGTTTTAAGCAATGCTTTTAGAATAATGATGATGATCATTCTAATGAGATCTAAATTCTTAGAAAGCTTAAAACTAAAATAGTTCCCAATCATTGGATTACTAAATTGGGGATTAGTGAATCCGGATAGATTGGTACATACGTTGCTTGCTCATTGGATGAGGATGATTAATCTCATGATCATTTGTGTGGAGACACTAAAGCAAGTATGTAGGTGCTTATTAGAGAATAAGTTCAATTGAACGTGGCTCGCTAAGGAATACCTAATGGAGTTTTACTTGCTTGTCAATAGGAATTCCTGTAGTGATAGTAGTACAAGTGATCCTTGGACTTGAGATCATCATAGTATCTTGTGTATAATGAGTTATACTTTGACTTATTCCTTAAGACCCTTAGGGTATATCAAAGGGTATGCTTGGGTATAATAAGTTGTACATGGAGATAATGTATGATCAATAAAGAATCTACCACTTATTAAAATGAAGAGAAATGTCCTATGTGATTCGATAAATGACAACCCAAAGAGTCCTTGGCCAAGGCAGAATGAAATTAGAAAGGAGTTTCTAATTTGCATTATTTGGTGTTGTGCATTTAAGGATCGAAATACATATAATTAAATAAAATAAGACTTGATAGTAATTCCATGTCTTATATTTAATTGGGACATTGTATGGTGGAAGGATTGAATTGTACGGTAACTATTTACTCAAAGGTTCTTTTATGATTAATGTTGAAATCTATATTATCTGGAAAGTCGTTGATCGCTAGGGATGCTTATCCCTATTGTAGAATAAATATTATTTATTTAAATAAATTAATTGTTTAATTTATTTATTTAAATAAGATTAGAATTGTTCTAATTGATTTATTCACAACCGGTTTAATATGGAGAACCTAAAGGGTCACACCATAAAAGGAAGAATAATTATTTAAGAAGTTAATGACATAATCGTAATAATATGTTATGTATATTTAATTTAATCTATGGTGATAGAATAAATTAAATAGCTTAATATTTATTATTTAATATTTTAGAAATATTAAATATAAATTAATAAGATGAGTCTTATTAATATTATTACAATTATTATTATTTTAATTTCTAAAAGAGTTTAGGAATTAATTTAATATAAGTACTCTCATTTATTCCTAATTGGATTAGGAAGGAAAATTAGTTAAAGGAGTTTAATTAATTATCCCTAATAAGATTAGGGAGCTTAATTAATTAAAAGAATTTAATTAATTAAATAAATTCCAATTCCTTAATTGTTAAGGTGGGTTGCCCACATCTATAAATAAGAGGAGTCTTATTATGGGTGGTGTGGTTGTTGACTTTTTACAACATAATGTAATTCCAATAGTTGGGAGAGTACGCTTTTTCTATAGAGATAGAAAACTAGGGTTTAGCCAACCACCCATCTTCTTGAATCCTTCTTCTTCCTCGGTGGATCACCTCTAGAGGCCCAAACACTTGGGTGGCTACCGTTGATCAAAGGAAGGAACCAAACCCGGTAGATTCAAGTTGAACGCGAAAAGGATTGGAGGTGAACTTGTACCTGAGGAAGCTCGGATCTTCAAGGGTATGTTTCTTTTTCATCCTTTTCGTTTAATTAATAATTGTGCATAAAGGGTGATCCGAGTATATGGTTTGTAAAATTTTTAAACTTTGATTTTCCACGTTTCTGCATTATTTTTGCAATTTGATTGCGTTCTTGAATATTACAAACCTAACACTTAATACGCCTATTCCTGCAATGGTTATAGAAAATGCCTCTGAGGAAGAGATTGCTACTTTTAGAAATTGGCAAGATGATGCACAGTTAGCTCAATGCATCATGCTCGCATCCATGAGTAACGAGCTTTAGCGTCAGCATGAAACTATGGATGCTCCTACTATATTCCTTCATATCAAGAAGTTGATGGTAAGGAAAGTAGGACTAATAGATATCAGATATCTAAGGAGCTCTTCCGATTTAGAATGGCCAACAACACTACAGTACAAACACAAGTCCTTAACATTATCAATTTGATTGATCAATTAGGATAACAGGTTTTGTCATGTATGGAGAGTTGAGCCAAGATTTGATCTTGTACTCACTCCCAGACTCCTATCACAATTGTTGTGAATTTTTCATATGAACAAGATAGATATCAGCCTCGTTGATTTACTTAACATGTTGAAAAATATTGAGAGTCACTTTCCAACCAAGAAAGACCAAGTCTTACTGGTAAGGGTCAAAGGATCTTCTGAAAAGAAGAACGATTCAAAGAAGGTAAATAGAAAGGCAAAAATAAAGGATAATAAGAACAAAACTGATACGGATAGCAAAGGAGTTTGCTTCCACTGCAATAAGCCATGACACTGGAAAAGAAACTGCGAGAAGCATCTTGTACAGGTTAACCAGAAGAAGCTTAGTGAAGTTTCGGTTACAAATATAGTTTTTGTTCATGATTGAAATAAATTTTTCTTTAAGTCAAGATTCTACTTGGGTATTGGATACCGGCTTTGGTTATCATAAATATAGATTTAAGAAGGGACCAAGTAGAAGTAGAAAGATAAACAAAAGATAAGTAATCTTGTGTCTGGTAAATGAAGCAAAGGTTGCTACATTAGCTATAGAAACTTATTGTTTAGCAATGCCTACGGGCAAATCTATTAAGTCAATAAGTTTTTATTGTATTTCAGTTCTTGTTAGAAACATTAATTCCATTTTATTGTTAGACAATAAAATTTTTGGTATTATAATTAAGAACAATTATTGTTCTATTTATAATAATAATATTTTGCATAGAACTGAAATATTACTTAATGGATTTTGTGTACTTGACTTATGTAAAAATTATTTTGCAAATTGAACAAACTAGTATAAGAAAAAGAGATGATTATTCAAAGAGTTAAATGTATGTATTTGCTGAAATACAAGTGTGAATTATTTGAAAGGTTCAAAGAATTCAGAAGTGAAACAAATTGGCAAAGTATTAAGATTCTTTGATTAGATCAGGGAATAAATACTTATGTAATAAGTTTCTAGATCATCTCAAATGGTTTTCTCACAATGGACGCCTCCTGATACGCAATAATTGATTGATGTATCTAAAAAGAAAAATCATACCTTGTTGGACATGGTACGGTCCATAATAATTTTATCAAAATTCTATTATCCTTCTGGGGTAATGTCCTAGAAATGGTTGCACATCTACGAAAAAGGTAACCTCAAAATCCGGCCACAAGACTCCATAAAAATTATGGACATGAAGGATCCCTAATTTTTAGTAAATTAAGATAAGGGGCTGTCTAGCTTATGTGAAAAGGTTTCAAATGATAAGCTTGGGATAAGATTTGACAAGTATAGATTTGTGGGACATCCTAAAGAAAGTTTAGGGTGTTAACTAAAATAATGTTAACAACCATTATATGTCTAAGGTTATATAAAGGCAGGGTTAAAGACTTAACTGAATGTCAAGTGTCAATTAAAGTGGAATGTAATGACAAGGAAAAGGAATTTTAATGTAATTAAACTGATTGAACAAAGAGATGTCGTAACAAGACTTAAACACTAGATTGAACATCGAGTGATGATTAGAAGGAAATGTTTTGAAATAAAAGGATAAGATGAAGAGTCAATGCAATCTAATTGATTTCACAGTGTATATGTAACTGATGCTTGTATATATGAACTTCTAAACTATTGTAGGATAAACGCAAAGCAGTAAGATGTAGTTGGTAAGCAACGAATCAGACAAGTCTTTCAGTTCCTATTTACTATGTGAACTTGGTGATTAACTGTTTTAAATCTTTATTGCAAATAACATGATGTGTTATATATATATATATGTTGAAAGTATGAAACATTAAAGTCAATCTATGACTACGTTGATTGAATAAAGCATGCTGATTGAGTAATGAACTCAATCTTTATATTTGTTGTATGAACTATAACATGTATGTTATGTTAGTACAATGTTTATGAGATATATGTTGATGCATGTTATTATATGTTACGTGATGCATGAAAACTGTTAGATTTTGTTGGGCTGTCGAGCTCAACCTTGCAAATAACCATTTTTGCAGGTTAAGGATTGAAGATAACACTATGTGCTACTTGAATGAAGTGGATCAGAAATAATATACGAAGATGTATATTTTAGCTGAAGTTGCTATTTCCTTAAACCATGATTAAGACTCTTGAGATGTATTAAATGGTTTATGATGTATAGTTTTATGTTGAGTTGTAAATCTAATGTTAGAGTTATTTGATATGTAAAGGTTATCAGATTAAAATGTAAAATTTTATATAGTAACAGTGATAAAGTGAATCATAAAATAAGATTGATTCAAAGACATGTAGATGATAAAGGTTTTAATTCAGGGAATTAAAGTAAGGAGACATAAAAATTTAAATTATTCTGCATTATATAAAGTTAAACATCGAATAATGATGAAAAATCAGAAGGTAGATGTGTTATTAATGACCAAAGTTAATAATTAAATTGTATGAATTTTGGGGTCGTTACAACTTTCCCAAGCAATTAGTGCGAGGTAAAATACATGTCGACGTCGGAAAAAATTTTTTTAGAATTCTTTTTTAAGTCTTTCTTACCTTTTATGTTTTCCTACGTGTTGAATTTTATTTAAAAGGGTGAGTTTGACAAGAGTCCGACACAAAATGTCGACGATTTTAAAAATTCAGAGTCGCCAGTTGGTAGTAATGAAATGGTTGTACCAACTTAACCGAATTTGAAAATGTTTGCAAAAAGACCCAATTATTGGACTCTATTTAATAGACCTTAAAAACTGAGATTCATATAGTTCGGGGGCTTGATTAAGCGGGGGGAAGGTGTTAGGCACCCCTCTACTTCCGGGAAAATACGGTTATCGCGTCTTTTCAATTCACTAATTTATTTGAAGTGTGTGTGCAGTTAATTGGGCCTAAGTGCATTATTTGAAAGTAGTGCTATGCCTCGTTTGCACCTATATACAAAGGGTTTGATTTATATAAAAGTTCAATTTTAAACAAAATATACATAAATGATGTTTTGAAAATAGGTTTTCAAACCCTTATGCTCACATAGTAATTGAAGCATTTGATACTTCCATTTTATTCCGTATTCGGCTTATTTTGATTTTATTCTCGAGATGCGAAGTATCTTCGACAAAATAATATACATATACGTGTCGGGCTCCTTATGGGCATGAAAGTCATCGAAGTGACCCGAGCACCACAAATATGATTTACAAGCTAACTGTACAACTGAAAAGGTCCATCATGGGAACCAGATCTAGATCCGTCAGCTGGATCTTAGATCCCATAGCTCCTAGACTCACATAATGTGACATGGATAACCTGCATAGCAAATATAATAAAATAAAATAAATATTTAATCTAAACATCGCAAAATAAAGGATTCATCAGTTAAATCCATGCATGTACGTAGCCAAGCTTCCTGTTTCCTCTAGATACAGATCTAGGGACGCGTGGTTGCTTAATATTTGCAAAACTAGAAAGAAAACTAGATTTAAATAAATCTTATCCATTCTAGCTCAACGGTTCCAGTTTTATAACTTTTGAACCGGTTAAAAGTTAGATATGGCTAGACTTAAATAAATCTAGTCCACAAACATCAATATCACCGCTTTACATTGAATAAACAGTTAAAACAGATATTTTGATAGACGTAAACAATTAATATATATATATATATATATATATATGATTATATATATATCAAAGCAGGAAAAGGCCACGAATTAGCAATCCAAGCACTATTAAACAGTATAATTCGAATTTAAATCAGCAAGTCGTGGATATATATATATATACCAAAGCAAGAAAAAGCCACATATTTGCAATCTAGGCTCAACTGTTCGATTTCAGCACACACACACACACACACATATATATATATATATATATATATATATATATATATATATAAACGAGTAAAAGCTTCAGATCTGAAAGGATCTTACAGTGTGTAGCGAGAAGAGTTTTTAATCATTTTTGAAGCTTGAAAACTCCGTTTCTACTGGTTAAAATTTGATATGTTGTAGTATATATGTATATAAGTGTTTACAAATAAGAATATCAAAGTTTGGAACACTATAAAAGGGGTTAAGAGCTGAAATGGAGGAAATTCCATCTATTTTTTTGTTGATGGGGGGGGTCTATTTATAGACCAAAGTAGCCAAATGGATCTTCCATGACGATTCTTGGGTCTACTTGCGATTGCCCGGTTGGGCCCAAGCCTCATGGGTCTCGTTGTCTCAAAGTACGTGCACTCGAATCAACGTGCTATCCGCTCGAACCTTCATAACTTTCAATCCGGGAATTTGATGGAGGCGTGCTATACCTTTTTGGAAAACCCTTGACAAGAGCTACACAATGACATGAGATTTGACATTTTCTGAATCCAGAAAGATGGGTGAATGACCAGATCTTCAAGTTTTCGCAGTTCATCCGTGGAGCTGTCTTGTGCTGTTTTCACTCGGGATTGATGTTATGGTTTTGCATGACTTCTTTTGTAGTGATTTGGGCTGAATTGATGTTGAGTTGACAAAATTACTATTTTTCCCCTCCCGGGTTGGTTTCGGGCTTGATGCAGTTGTAGCTATCTTTTCTTAGGGTTGCCTCCAAGATTGGATTGTTGTTGAATTTTGACAGTACTCAGGGTTATCTCTGAGGTTAGTTTGATCTCCCGGGGTTGTCACCGGATTTTGACTTGATCTCCCGGAGTTGTCATCGGGATTTTATTTTGTAACAATCGAGAAAATCGGAATAATTGTAATATAATTTTATTTGATTAAATAATGAATAAAATTATAATATATGTTATTTATAACGAGTAAGCAAGATGAATGTTATTCTATAACCTAAAAGTGGAATAATGTCGTAGTATTCTGGCTACATGATAGAATTAAGGTGTTTGAATTTCTAAGACGAAAATAAAAGCTTTCCAAGAAATTCTTCGAAAAATACTATTCATCCATTTCTGCTCGGGACCTATTTTTGAACTTCCGGGAAATACGTAATGATAGAACGATAAGGAAGGATGGGTTATGTAATAATAATTTAGTTATGACACGCAATTTTTCGCCTACGTACTAAATTCAAGAATGTTAAGGAAAACGATGATTTGAATGAATGGCGATCATATAATAAGAAAGTATTTTATGAGGTAATGAATACGAGTATGATACGAAGTATTATACAAGTATATACGAAAGATGATATATTGTATATGATGAATGAGTATACGAACTAGTATACGAGGAGAATACGAGAATTATACGTTAAAAGCTTAAGCCATTTGTAATGGACTAATAGGATTTGCTCATGTATTTGGCAAGCCCAAGTGAATTATTGTTAAGGCCCAAAGATAAGTAATGTAAGCCCAACGTTAGGTCCAAGGTTAATAAAACCTAAGCCCGAACTAAGAACCAGACCCGTGGATCCAACCGATGGGTCATCGGGTGGAAAAACCCATGGGGCAACCCATGTGGGCCCCCATGGTGAGTCATGGCTGGCCAACTAAGGAGGTGGGATAGTTTCCTTTGGAAGTTTGGTTGTGGAGGTGGGAATAGTAAGTAGGTGGGACGAATGGACCATTTTGCCCTCACTTTTCCAAGTCTATAAATAGGAAGCTTGATTAGTCACTTGTTGCTTGTTTAAATTCCACCAACACTTAGCACAATTATATTGAGAGAGAAGAGAGAGTTAGTTTTTCTAATCCAAGAAGAAGAAGAAGAAAGTTAGAACATCAAAGGTAATGAACCTCTAACCATTTATCTTCATCTCTTCATTGATAGTTTTGATAGAGAAGTGGATATTGGTGGAGCATGTATCAGAAAGAGTAACAGGATGGCTATTAGTGGACTTAAACATTAATAATCATGTTACAAGAGGAATCATAATCATAGATATATGAACTAATGAAAAACACATGCAAATTTATCATATGTTATTGATGGACAAGTTTAAAACCATCGTGTATAAGATTAGATGACAAATTCTTGGTTAAGATGATAAATGTATAAATGATAGAATGAATCCATTTTGAACGGAGTAAAAATCTTAAGTAACGAAGTTATGGCGAAATTTAGGGGATTACACTACAAGAAAAAGGTCTATCAGCGACCAAATATATCAATGACGATGCATATATCCTGGCCGTCACGATAGTCTTACTAGCTTAATCCAATATCAACGACCAACCTATAATCCGATTAAGCTAAGTGATATCCGCGACCACGATCACCATCGATCGTCGCTTAGAAACAAATTTCCCACCAAAAATTGGCGGAAATGTTGGTAGCGTAGTTTTTTTATGACCCATTGTAATCGGCGACCACATACGATCATTGATAAGTCCATGTCATTAAAAATCGCACCGCGATGCGGTCATAGAGATATGATCATGATCATCCTAAATGAAATCGATGCGTGCATTCGCCGACACGTAACATAGAAGGAAAAAAAGAGGAGTCACGAAATAGAGAGAAGAGGAGAAAGGGGGAGAGGAAGAGGAGTTCGGTCATCGCCGCCACCACCAGCCACCGGCCACCTACCACCTGCCTAAGGAGATCAAAATTTTCAAACGAGTGAGTTTGATTGAATCTTCTAAACAGGTATTTATCTTCATTCATTGTAATTTCTTGAATCGTGCTTGAAATTGTATGTGAAATTCTTTGGATTTGGCGATTGTGTGCATGAATACACCGTGTATTGGGTAATTCGCTTAGTCACCTATCAAATTGGGTAATTTATTTTTGTTTCAAAATAGGTTTTGTCATCAAATCTGCAACCCTAACTGGGTATTGGGTAATTCGTTTAGATTTTTGTTGTAATTTGTTTTAGTATCACAATTACTCCACACAAATAGAATTTGATTATTATTGCTTGCTTACCATTGTTGTTACTTAGTGAACTATTATGGAAAAAAGTCCACAAACAAATTATCTCATTTAGAAAACAAAATGGAATGTAATAACCGAAATTTAAATATAGTCATATATATATATATATGGTTAGATTAGATTAAATAATTGGTATGTATTTATATTTGTTAGATTAGATTAAATACTATTAAATTCTTCAAGTAGTTGTTCGATTTGATTGGGTTTCCAAATTTTACAATTTTATTTGTTGAATGTGGTGTGTAAGTGCTTTGTATTGAAATTTGTATTTCTCTTGGTTTGTGTCTTGGGTGCCTAGAAATGTCATATATATGCATGTCGTCGCAGTGCATGTGGCTAGTCCATATTGTAGGGAGACTCGCTAATTTTTTTTTGAAGTATTATAAGTATAAGTTTGAAAAATGTTCATAAGCATTATAAGTATAAGTTTGTAGTTGAATTTTTTTACCTCTTTTATTGTGAACATTTTAGGTTTAAAATATATAATAACTTTTGGTTATAGGAAAGCTATGCCCATTATTGAAATAAAATGAGAAATTGAATTGTTTGAATACGCGAGTAGCTTAATTTTAGTAATTCTCAATAAATTGGGTTCTGCTTTATATAGAGAACCCGGTGTCGCTATCAATTGATATAAATATATTGGTGATCCACTAGAGCCTATTAAGGGCCGTGGAGTCGATGGGTTGGGATTGGGGTCATGAGGGCCACGCCAAGCTTAACCTTGCTCACACGGCCAAGCCAAGCTTGGTTGTCGAAGACGGTAAGCTATTGGGGGTTGTTAAGCCAAAATAGGTAGTGCTATGGAACTGTTAGTGTAACAGTAGAAGGTAACTAGACACACTTGGTTAATAAAGAGACGCTTTTGGCTATAATGTAAAAACAAGGGCATTTAACACTTATGTATACAAGAATAAAGCTATAAAATGTTATAGAAGCTATAAATTGCTTAACCAAGTCAGTGACTATCCCAAAACATAAAAGATTATAAAAGGGACCGTGAGGGGTATAATCTTAAAACATGTTAGCCGAGGCCTTAGATGGACTCTTCAATTCTTGGCGAAGCCTTAGATGGAGATAGTTTTCTTAAGAAGAAACATTTCAATGCATCCAATACCAACCAAATATGTATTACATCGATATAGAGCTAGAATGAATGAAATACCTTACGACGACGATTAACAATAAAAACAAATTTAAAACAAATTAAAATAAAATAACATGATATAATATAAAGTTTCTCATACTGCATTAATTTGCATTCATTCGTTAACATTGAGTATGCTTAAATGTTAATCATATGCTTACAAGTATGCTCAAGTCATATGGTTACAAGTATGCTCAAGTCATATATGCTTACAAGTATGCTCAAGTCATATGATTAATAAGCTCATGTTGTCTGTAGAGGTACCGTGGAATCATGGACCTCTATTCGCATCAGAAGTTGGATGGCACGACGAAAAGTCAAGTGCCCGATAGTGCTACTGATTGAATTTAGAGTCAAGGTTGCCAAGTGTTTTTGAGTATGCGATAGTCTCCCGTAATGTATGAATGGTAAGTCGCAGATACGATGTCCATGTTTAAAGTGTAAGAATGTAAATTATATGGACAGAGACATGGTAAACTATCATTTACTTATTTCTGGGTTCATGAGAAATTACGAAGAATGCTGGTGGGCACATGGGCGTAGAGAGATGGTGGCATCACACAAGTACACAATTCGGGCAAGAGTACTCATCGTATGAATGAAATGGTCCATGATATCATAGGCCGATTTTGATTGGGAGCAAGGCGAGAGCAACCTATGAATTCTCGATGCCAAAGACTTCTTTAAGTTGTTAGACGAGGGTAGCAAGCCATCAGTGTCATGGTTGCACCAAACACACTACATTGTCTCTGCAGCATATACATTACTTAACATTAAGGTCGATCACAACACGAGCCATGAGTGTTTTGAGTCACTCTTGAAGGCAATTAAGAGTATGTTGCCGACTGACGAGAAATTACCCGCAACTATTACTTTTGTAAGAAAATGGTGAAGAAGTCAGGTCTTGATACCAAAAGATCGATGCATGTCCCAACGATCGCATGTTGTTTTATAAGGAAAATGAATGTATGACAAGGTGCACGCTTTTGCATACCATGATCGGCTTAGGCCTAATAAAGAGGGTGTGACTACAAAAAATCAAGTATACCGCTTTAGATTCTAAGGTATTTTCCAATAACACATCGACTAAAAAGATTGTACATGTCTTCAAGATCACCAACATATGAGTTGGTATGCGAAATCTCCAAATAAAGATGGAGAACTAAATCATCCCGCAGATGAAGGGCGCTTTGAAAGATTTCAACTTAGCACATCCCGAATTTGCATTGAACCTAGAAATGTGAGGCTTGGATTGTCCACCGATGGTTTCAACTCCGTTTAGCCACTCAAATTGCTCCGCACTCATGTTGGCTCGTGATTGTTACTCCGCATAACTTGCCTCCTCGATGTGTATGTAATAAACAATACCATACTTATTTCTTTCACTCGTGATTCCCCGGTCCTAAGAGTCCCGGAAAGAACTTAGATGTTTACTTGAGACCTCTTATAGACGAAAGTTAAAGGTATTGTGGGAGGATGGAGTACGACTTGGGATGTTGCAACGAAAACAAATTTCAACCTTAGGCAAATGGGCAAGCATGTGGACTATAAGTGACTTCCCACCATGGTATGTTAATGGATGGAGTACACACGGAAGTTGGCTTGTCCGTATTGTATGGAGCATACAAAGTCGCTTAATCTATCAAAAGGTTGAAAGCCTTGTTGGTTCGATCACATCGCTTGGTTCTACCGAGAGATCACCCGCTTCAAGAATAGAGAACACTTCAGAAAGGGAAAGTAGATAATGATATGCCCGCATCATGATTGTCGGAACGGAGATGCGAGATCGAGTGATGAGATTGCTTGTTATCCCATTTGGTAAGGTTGATGCGACAAACATAATCAATGGGTTTGGTGAATCTCATAACCGGGTTCGAGAAGCATCTTTTGGGAATTGCTTTATCGGGTCTACAAATTTGATTCGGCTATAATCTAGATGTGATGCATATTGAGAAGAATGTGTTTGACAATGTGTTTAACATCGTGATGAATGTTACGGGGAAGACAAAAGATAACGATAAGGCACGCTTTGGACATGAAAGATATTTGTAAGTCGTTCCGGATTAGAACTTTATGAATCTCCTAATGGTAAGATTGTCAAACCGCATGCAAGGTACACATTGTCCAAAAAGCAAGTTAAGATGTGTGCACATGGGTTAAGTCTCCAAACTACCGATGGATATGCGCCAAACATTGCAAGGTGTGTTACGGTGGAAAATTGCAAGGGATGAAGAGTCATGACCACATGTATTCATGGAGAGACTCATGCCTATAGATTTCGGGATCCGCTTGATAAACTAATATGGGATGCTTTGACGGATCTTAGTCGCTTTCTTCAAAGACTTGTGTTCAAAATCATTGAATGAGAAGGACATGTTTGTACTTGAGAAGAACATCATAGAGATCACGTAAACCGGAAAAATATTCCCACCGGGTTTTTCGACTCCACGGAGCATTTGCAAATCCATCTTCCCTATGAAGCTCGTGTTGGGGTCCAGCTCAATATAGATGGATGTACCCTTTCGAGAGGGTGATGGGAAACCTTAAGAGGAAGGTGAAGAATAGAGCTTATGTCGAGGGGTCGATATGCGAGGCATACAGCTTTTGATGAGATATCTACGCTTGTCTCGCATCATTTTCCTGACGAAGTCTCGACAAAGGCCAATCGAGTATCGAGACATGATGATGGGGAAATGTTGAACTAAATGGTCGGCTCTCAGATTTGGTCTATCGGCCGCCGCTTATGGAAAAAGGGAAGCGATATTCCTCTCTCGAGCAAGAATTACATGCCGCACATACTTACATTCTTCTCAATTGCAGAGATCGATTGAAATTTGTGAGGTACACATGTAAACTTGATATTTTATCTTTAAAGTTGAAAATTTATTCCAATATGTTAATGTTTATAACATGGTATAGATTATACGATGATGAGTTAAAAGTGAAGCATGCCGACATAACCGATAAAGATATTCAAATCAATCGGATAAAACTTTGCACTTTGGCTAAAGGACAAAGTAAGTTCAATTTTTAAAGACGTAGTGTATATATATATATAATATATATACTCCATATGTTAACTATGACTTCATTTAATAAGATGGAGTTTTTGTAGGCTTTGGACCGAGGGATCAACGATTCCTATTAATGTACAAGTCCTAGCTATGGGACCGCATAAGGATCAAGTCACCGCAATGGTTACAAAATAAATGGTTGTGAATTTCACACAAAGGCATATGGGCGCGATAAAAGAACAACGAACTCGAGAGT
The DNA here is from genome assembly GCA_020205615.1 of Panax quinquefolius. Lineage (NCBI taxonomy): Eukaryota > Viridiplantae > Streptophyta > Magnoliopsida > Apiales > Araliaceae > Panax > Panax quinquefolius. Next base: position 29,699,779 of record CM035166.1, read on the forward strand.
GTGTCCAAGGAGATTGTTACAATGAGCTTGGTCGTGCCTTTTATGGGGAGTTGGAGGAAATCGTAGAGTTGTCGTATAAGGGCACGACGGGGTCATATTCACTTGTTTAAGTGCCGCTTGGTTTGATTCGTAAAAGGGATACGTGTTGATGCATACGGGAATCGCCGATATATTGACCTCCATATGTCTCAAGACTCCAACGAACCATTTTGTTTTACCAACTCAAACAAAGATAAGTATACTACACTCTTAGTCCTCGTTAGAAAAGGGATGTAACCGCCACTGATCAGGCAAGTTGTAATTTATACTCCCGCCAGTCGTGTAGTAAATTAGTTGATGGGGAGATTTACCAAGAGCGTATGCTTCATAGTCGACTATAATAAATGTGGAGGACGACAATGAAGTAATCCAGCTTAGATGGTGGAGATGAACCACATGAATTAGATCCCGAGTCAATACTTGTGTCGGATGACATTGATAATCGAGGAGGAAGAGTTATCGATCGAATCGACACGTAATCCGGAGCATGATGATGGTTATGAATCAAGCAACACGATATACAAGATGATTCTCAAATCGACATCGACACTTGAACTCATGAAATGTATGTTTAGCAATACATGTTTTTTATATCATTGTCATGTTTATGTACTAAACTATTTAAATGCAACTTTTGTTTATTGTCATTTTATATTCATATATATACATGTTTATATCAATCGCCATGTTTATGTACTAAACTATTTAAATGCAACTTTTGTTTATTGTCATTTTATATTCATATATATACATGTTTATATCAATTGCACATGTTTATGTACTAAACTATTTAAATGCAACTTTTGTTTATTGTCATTTTATATTCATATATATACATGTTTATATTATCACTCATGTTTATTGTCATATATACATGTAATCAAATATGACTCCTAATAACATCTTGAAATTTGTAATATACAGATGGCTTCAAGCAAATAGCAGAAAAAAGCCCATTGGGTAGGGGGCCTAATAATGTGCCCAAGGCCCCTACTAATCCCGATGATCGATTCTTATTCAGATTCGCCTCCTCCTAATAAAGACGTACGTCCCAAGATATATCATTTATATAAAAGCATTTAAGATTCCATTTATTGTATATTGGTAATGTTTTGATTGATATTATATTGGTAATGTTTTGTTTTGGTCTTATTGTATTGAAAATTTTTATATTTCTCTTGGTTTGTGTCTTGGGTGCCTAGAAATGTCCATATATGCATGCCGTCAGTGCATGTGGCTAGTCTATATTATAGGGGAGACTATGACGAATTTTTTTAAGTATTATAAGTATAAGTTTGAAAAATGTTCACAAATATTATAACTTAGATGTAAATTGCTTTAATATATGCTAATTGATGTTGTATATTATAGTGATTTTTCGATAATAAGATCGTCAAGTGCATATCACAAATTGTGTTTACGTAATTGGCCTACACCGTGATTACGTTGAGGCGAAAGACACCTATCGCCCACAAGGATGCTTTGTTTGGGGCGTAATTTCGTATGTATGTTTTTTAATTATGATAAATAATATTTATATAATATTAATATAATATTCAAAGGATAATTATTTAGTAATATTATTATTATTTTTTTATTTGCGTAAACCAGTATAGATGGGAGGACGCAGCAGCTTCAAAGATTCGTATATTATTCTCGGCAAAAGTGCTGGTCCGCACTAAAGGACAACTTGAATAAAGAACGACAAAAAGCCATTCACAATGCCGAGATCGACCATCCGTGCCGTGGAGAGGATTATATGCACGAGCATAGCCCCTAGTGGTGCACCCAAAATCCATATGGGCGAGATGTGTGCCCAATGGAGAGCCGAGAGTCGGGTGAAAAGACGAAAAGACCGCCGCCACCAACAGAGCCCTCGTGTATCCGATGGCGAAAAAGGCTAAAGGAACATACAAGGCGCGCAAAGATTTCACAATTCAAAAGATATCAACGCCTGCATGTATTTACAAGTTTTAATATATTTACAATCATGAATTGTAGAAAATATCCCATTTTACTTAGTAATATTGTGGTTGTTTTTGTATAGAGTCTCGGCCTCAAGGTCACCCTATCCATCGGGTCGGATGTGTACGCGTACCACCCGTGATGGTTCCACCTCGAGGCTATCCAGATAAGCGGTAATAAGTTTTAACAACCTGATCTTGTTTATTAATACTTACAAAATATTATTTTTAACTATTTAAGTGTTAACATGATGACAGGATACTTATAAACGCTTATCGAATGAAAGCTATCCTCAAGGCACTCCACGTCCGCCTATCGATCAAGAGTTGTGGGAGAGGCGTCTGCTTGAAGAAGAAGAACTACATTAAAGGTCAAGGACAACGACGACGCCCATCCTTCAATGGCTCAGTGCAACTCTGCACCCGATCTTCATAACATCGAGTCATCCAAATTGCTCATACTCCTACCGACCGTGTGTGAGAGCTATATGTCAAGATCTTAAATCTTCAAGATATCAAGGCACACCGGGGCTCTCGATCCCGAGGAGTTAGTCAAGCAAGAAGCGCAAAGCAGCAGCAGCAGGATGTGACATGAGGATGGCGACGAGGTATAAAATCAATTTGTTATATGTATTGTCGTAATATATACCAAAGATCAACATATTTATTATATTTGTAACTTATTTTATTATTTTGTTAATTACAGGTGATCAAGGAGGGATGACGCTTGACATAACCTTGTACTTGTATATTCATTATTTGGATGTTTGTATATATGTTACTTAAACAAGTTTTGAAATGTTATTATATTTATTCAAATCATATTGGTTTTAAAGGTTTATATACTAGTTTGGTGTATGTGTTGGTGGACGATGGATGTTTATATTGTTTTGTATGTTGTTTATCTTGGTGTGTATGTGTGTTGGGATAAAGCAGTAGAAAAATGTATAGGTTTTTGGGAATTTCGTAAAAACAAGAAAATCGGGTCAGAATTTTTTTTTTATCAATGATCGATGCGTCACGAAACGTTATTAGCGATGGCACGATGTCGTCGGCCGATCGCGGCGGTTCTTGATAATGGTCGCCGACACGCGGACCACGCCGCCTTTGGCCTCGACCATGTCGACTTCACCAAATGACCGGATTTGTCATTTTGGTCGCTCACGGTGATGATCAGATATCTCGATCAAGCTAATAGTGGTCACGATGTGCATCCCAATGACCAGATTTTATCTTGACGACTATCGGCCGATCGCGTCGCGATCACGATAAAGATCATTGATAAGCCTTTTTGTTGTAGTGTTAGATGATAATCGTCGAAATCGTGAAATTCTCGAAATGAAAGTCAAAAGTCGCCGTTTAACTCGAAAACCTTAGTTTTTGATGGCGTACCGTAGAACTTTGTATTTTAGAGTTGCAGACTCAAGAATGGTCAAATTCTGACTTAAGACGAAGAAATGAGCTATGAATGTTCGCGAAAGTTTAATGAACGCGTAATAAAAACTTAAACTGTGAATTCAGTGTTAATAGATTCGAAACCGTAAGTTGTCCTAATGAAATTTTAGTATACAAGATATGTGTGATAACAGATTTTGAACGAGCCAATTCCGAATTATAACGATTAATTTACGAGCCCGGGAAGGATTGGAATTGAAAAACTTAAATATTTCTTAAGGCTCGGTAAGTAAGTGCAATACGCACGCCTAAGCTTATAAAGTTAACCTTGTGGCGCCATCCTAGGATCCCATACACTGCCAAGTCACGCCGTAACGCAGCATATACTGAAGGGTTTGGCGCCGTAGTGCCTTAACCAAATCCAAGACACAACTAACTCGCGCCGCAGCGCGGAACATACTTAGGAGATTGGCGTCGCAACACCAATACTAGATAAGAGGCAGTGAAGAATATTAATGAATGTAAAGGAAGGGAAGTTGATTGAAGGTGAATTATTACCTTAATTAACTTAAAGTAACATCATTAAGGATGATTAAAACCTTTAGTTTAACGATAAAAGATAACGAAAGATTACTCAAATGTAAACACAAAGTAATACGATAAACCGTAACGAACATTAACTAACCTATTGTGTGACAACCCGAGTAAAACAGGATTGTCTAGAATTTAAGTTAAAGAATTAGTTATTAATAAAATAAATTTTATTAATACTATTATGTGCTATGTGTTTATTAATCGTTCTATAACCTAGGATGATTATAAGTCGGGAGAATTCTGGCTACGAGCTAGATTGAACGAGTAAGAATTTTCAAGACAAAAATGAAAGTTTTCCGGAAACAAAAATATTTTTGGGGAAAAAGACGAAATAGGCACTATTCATCCATTTCTGCTCGGAGATTTATTTTGAAATTACGAGAAGTTATTGATTAAGTATAATCTTGAGACGAGATGGAATATTCAATAATATTTCAGTTATGGCAAAAACAAAGTTTTCGTCTGCGGACTCAAAACCTAAGGGTTTGGAAAAGTGAGTTCCGAGAATTTTAGGATCACGTATAATATTTAGGGTTATTATGCGTGAGAAATACGAGTATGATACGAGTATAGTATGAAGATTGGTACGACGTATAATACGAATATCGTACGAACGATATATGAAGAGAATACGAGAATACGAGAATGGAATGCGTAGAATGTGATTAGTCTTAATGGACTTTGTGTTCATGGACTTTGTAGAATCCAATTAGACTTGGATTAGGTCAAGCCCAATGATTTGAGAAATCAAGCCCAAGATAGGCCTAATAAGAATTAGGGTTAAGGCCCAAACCAAGAAAAGAAATCGCGGATCGAACCGATGGGTAAACGAATGGGTAATAACTATTGGGGAAACCCATGGGGTGAGCCATGGGGCATGTGGGGCGGCCACTTGGCCACCAAGTAAACTTGGTGGCTAAGCCATGAATAGTAAGGAGTTGGGGGCGAAATGACCAAAATGCCCTAAGCTTTGAAAATCTGTAAATAGAAAGCTAAATTTTCATTTTCTAGGATTTTGAAAATCCTATAACTTGAGAGAGAGAGAGAGAGAGAGAACTCGGATGAAGAGGAAGAGGAAGAGCGTGAGCATGAATGCTCGGATCAAAAGTGATCGTGAAATAGAAAAGCTAGCGAATCGCCAGCTTTGTATAACGGAAGAGGATTAAAGAAGAACGGTAATCCGAACCCTAGTTTCTTCTCATATTTTCTTAAGTTTCCATGCTTAAAACATAGTTTAATTAGAATATGGAGAAGATGATGTTAGAAATGATTTCATATGGTTTAAATCTTGAGAAAATAAAGAAATAAGACTTAGAAGTTTAGTTTGTAAATTTCTTAAGGAAGTATAAGATTCGTAAAGGTTTTGAGCAATCCGAATGAATCTTATGAACGAGTAGGTGAAATAAGTATGGAATGATGTTCTATAACATTAAATTCCAAGAAATAGTAGAATCGTAATCCAAAATATCGATTAAAATGAAGAACGAACGAAGAACGCGAAGAACACGCGAAGAACACGTAGAATGTTGTTGATGGACAAATTTAAAACCATCGTAGGATAATTGTTGTTGATGGACAATTTTAAAACCATCGTGTATTAGTTAGTTGAATATTGCTTGGTTAGGACCGGTAGAAACGTTCATGAAGAACGGATTAAAACTTAGCTATAACGAAGTTATGGAGAAATTTTCGTAAAAGACGAACGAGAATTAGAAGGTTAGTAAATGAACCCGAACGTGTAGGGTTTCATAAGAAAGTAAGAGAACGTAGAAAATGTGAGTCGTAGACTCAAGAAAAAACAAGATCCGAGTTTGGATGATCAAATTACGGACGAGCGAGCGAAGAACGTTAAAAGCGTAAAAACGAACGAAGGGTTAAGATTAAGCCAATTGAATGGCATGTTAACGGATTCAGAACGAAGTTCTGTCTGAGGCATATTAAAGTACGTAAGATAAGGAAGAGAATGGCTTTGGAACAATCTCGTTCCGAGTTATAACGAAGAAGTTATGAGATCGTAAAGTACGCGTCTCAAACTTATTGCAAGACTTAGAAATTTTTCTAGGGTTTTGTCTTTGTCTCGTACATATTGCCAACGGATGAGACTTTGAGAAGTAGCGCCGCAGCGTGAGCTCGGGCCTCAGGTTCTGTTAATTGGCACCACAGTACGAGAGATAACAAAGAGTTTGGCACCGCAACGCCAGACCAAGGGAAGAGGGAGACGTAGGTCGCGCGTGCGTGTGAGAGAGAGAGAGAAGGCAGGCCTTACTGTGCAGTGTAAGTGAACAATGCCCGTGAAATGAGATTTTTAATTCTCAATTACTAGGGGATGTGCAAGAAAGAAATAGGAACTTGTAGTTCACATAAAATAACACTTAAGCAAGCAAGTTAAACCTTTAGTAAAGGTTAACGGAATGATTAACACGAGAGTATAAGATAGAGAATGTAAGCGCTAGATTACGTAACCGATATCCGGGGACCGTAGTCGTAATGAACAAACGTGAGGGATTGCGATGATTGTGATTCCTTAGACGTTGAGTGATGAAGGTAATGAATAACATTTCGATGTTATGTCATGGTAATGAAAGATTAGTGTAAAGCGTTTAGACGTTGTGAACACAATGTTGTTGTGATGAACGATCGTTCTTAGCATACAAGGGACCGTATGGCTTCGACATTAAGAAAGAATAATGAACATGGGGTTCATGGGATGGATAGCGATGAATGTAATTGAAACCTTGGGTGAAGGTTGAGTGAGAGATTAAGAGACGGACAACATGAACGTCGAGTATGTAAACGATCCTCGTGAATCATAATCACGTTAGACGAATGTTCTAAGTATACAATGGTTGTATAACTTGGACGTTAACGAAAGTAGTAAGGAAGATATGAATTATCATAAAAAGCGGTAGCGAATAGTAATGAGAGTAATAAAAGTCCGATGTGAGTCGGATAGAGAATGTTAGAATGAATGGCGTGTTAACACACTTAAGCCAACGTGAGGGGTTGAGTGTACGCGATTATTAAATGTGCAGAACCTACACTCCGTGTATGGTTTGACCGTAAGGTAATGAAGAATGTTGTTTAACCGTGAAAGGTGAAGAAACTGAGTTAAAGATAATAACGTATAACGTTAAGAAGCCGAGTTAATAAGTATAACTTGGACAACATTTCGAATCGAATGAACCAGACGTTGTAAGGTATGAATAAGTTAATATAAAACGTTTAACGCTATGACCTCATAGTATTGACATTGAATGATCGTTCTGAGTATACAAAAGACTGTATGACTTAGATGATAAAGAATGAATCCTGAGGTATGGCATTTAGTTGCCAGAAAGCCATAAGGAATAAAAAGTTGACTTAACGAACATTATAGTTTAATGGTTCGGATAAGTTAAGAAAAGTTAGGTGGTGGTACAATCGTAACTTTGATAGTTGACATATAGGAGCTGAGCTAAATAATTCCTTCAGAGAGCGAAGGTATATACAAAACTGGCAACCGATCTAACTCACTGTGTGGGCAGTGTAGATGAGATGGGAACTTGTTTGTTGGTTGTTTGTGGGAAACCACTCAGAGTATCATATGGACTACTAGCAGAGAAGCGTTGTATGCTGAGTACTAGAGAAGTTATAAGAAGAAGATAAAAATGTAAAACATCAAAGATGATGAACGTTTTGAGTAAGACATCTTCGTATGTCGTGAAGCCGTAAACCGGTAATGAAAGTTAGTCGCATAAACTTAGATTACAAGAACACAAACCCTAAGAAGTAAAGTTAAGTAAACCAATGCGTAGTATATGACTAATTGGTGTACGTGTATTTCCTTATGTGTTATATAGGGATTTGGAATGAGTAGTTCAGCGTAAGCTGTAGCTGTGCGTAGGGCAAGTTTTCTAACTTCATTCATGCTATATGAATGCTAGTTTCTTAAACTTCTTAGATGTTGTACTTGAGAAGTTATGTCTATGTGTGAATGTGCGATGTTTGTATAAAGTGGTAGAACATATGAGGCATTGAGCCACAATCTGAACACTTAGGTGTTTCTATGATATGAACTGTTCTGTGATTGAGCCGTTCAATACAAGTATGCTCGGTTTATACATGAACCGTTATTGTTAAGTTTGTGCTAATGATTCTAGCCAGACAGGATATGTATGGAAAAAGGTAGAAGAATGAAAGTAGTGCAAAGAGTATGTCATGAATGTTTTAAGATGATAGGAATCGAGACTATTCCTATTATTCAAGCTGCTTCATAACCTTTGTTCGGTTATTGAAGTTCGGAAAAAATGTTTAAACTCTTGAAGTTGTTTGTTCAACTCATATGACTTCTTTGGGCAATTGAATGCTCACACTTGCTTTAAATGAAAAACATTTTCAAATGAACGACGTTAGAAAGAACTTAAGGATCCCGTAAAGATCAAGCTGATCGGTATCCAGATGAAGTGCCATTCAGTATGTGAATGTGCGTACAGAGCAAGTGAAGACTTGTAATATAGAATGATAGAATTAAACTATAGACTAGTTTAATGAACAGTTATGAATCCTTTATGGCGGATGAAAGTCACTCGTGTAAGATGTAAAGAATAATGTAATTATCATTATTTGTAATGAAAGAGGTTTTAAGGTTTTGAGAACCTGGGATTTTAGAATATATGTTATTATATTTAACTATATAATGACGTGTATTTGGAAGGAAGTGGAATAGTGATACACGGAGTCCGGGTCTAAAAGTAGACCGAATTTTGGGGCGTCACAGGTTGGTATCAAAGCTATAGGTTATAACTCTTAGGTATGTGTACCTAAGACTATAATCGTAGAGAAGAGGATAAGAAAATAATTGAGTTAAATGATTAAGGAAGAATATCACCACGTGATCATAGTAAATCACAGTAATAGATGAGTTGTTAAACGATGAATGATTTATAGCTAATACTATGAATGAATGGTACTACAAAGTAGTACGAGGAGAAGAACTCAGATTGAATTGTAAAGGATAGCATACGAATTAAAGAAAATTCGTATTAAGTAAAGAGAAATTTAGAAGTTGTAAGATTTCAATTGAGGACTCATGAGATGGCTGAGTTGTATGAACCTTTGTTATAGGCAGAGGTTTATGCTTTGGTGTAACAACTACTCAGTTTATTACAGTGATAATCATTGGAATTGGTCACGCTATTAAGATGTATATGACGAGAAGGTGAATCTTTTCTCATGTATATACTTGATAGGTAGAGAACGATAAGGTAGGTACGAGTTCTTGAAACTCGCACTTATGGTAAGTTCGTGACTCATAATAATATGGTATGTTTACGAACGTCTCAGCGAATGGACGCCTAAGGTCTGTCTGGATGTTCTTAAACTCATATTATTGTGGAAAGTTCCTGAACTCATAATGTGTGGTAAGTTGATGGACTGTACTAAGAAATAAGAATGTTTAGACTGAAAACAAAGTATTTTCAGTAGACTTAGCATTGAAGGTGCTAGAGAAGATTAAGTGTTGTCGCAGTAAGACAATGAAGGAAGATGGAGAATATGATATTCCAAATCCTCTAGCTGTGCTAGATTTCAAAGTTTATTGAAATCGTGCTTATGTGTACATTTCAAAAAGAAAAGAATTGGTTCAACTTTTGGAACCAATGGATTTTAAAAGAGCTGTTCTTTGTATGTCTATGCCAATTACTTCGGCTAGACAGAAGTTGATTTTAAAATATCAAAATGAATTTTATATCATCTGTGCATTTGATGCAAGGATGGTAAAAAGATAGAGTTGTTAATGCAATTGAACTTGGTGGGATGTGATCTTAGGATCAACAAACCACTATGGTAAGATGTATAATGACGAAGTCCTCAACGTACTGTGAAGAGTACGGTATCATGACGTCATAAAACGTGTTGAAGTATTGTGAAAAGAATTTAAAGAAGTAGTCGATGTCAATTGATTTAACTAGACGAAATTTTTCAGGAATATCCAAAATTTTTGGTATTTAGTCTGAGGTGAAAAAACCCCCGAATTGGGATATACGATAGGTTGATCACCTACGTATGGAAAGAGGTAGTTTACCTTCTTTGTGATTGTAAACTTACTAGTGGAAAGAAAGGTTTACTACGAAAAGGTTATTTAACCTAGTAAGAGTTCATGGTCAATTTGACCCTCAAAGAAAAGTATGAGATGTTTTAAAGGATATTTTATATTCCTCGCTATTCCTTCTACTTCATGATTCTTGATAGGTTATGGAGGTTAGGAATGATGGAAAGATAAGAACTTCTTTGAAGAGAAGGTGAGAAGAAGAGTAAGCTAAAATTTCGAGGACGAAATTCTGTGAAGGGGAGAATGTGATGACCCGGGTAAGGGTGTGGTTTTAAGAAATTCAGAGGACGGAATTTTTATAAGGAGGGAAGTGTGACAACCCGAGTAAAACAGGATTGTCCAGAATTTAAGTTAAAGAATTAGTTATTAATAAAATGAATTTTATTAATACTATTATGTGCTATGTGTTTATTAATCGTTCTATAACCTAGGATGATTATAAGTCGGGAGGATTCTGGCTACGAGCTAGATTGAACGATTAAGAATTTTCAAGACAAAAATGAATGTTTTCCGGAAACAAAAATATTTTCGGGGAAAAAGACGAAATAGGCACTATTCATCCGTTTCTGCTTGGAGATTTATTTTGAAATTCCGAGAAGTTATTGATTACGTGTAATTTTGAGACGTGATGGAATATTCAATAATATTTCAGTTATGGCAAAAACGAAGTTTTCGCCTGCGGACTCAAAACCTAAGGGTTTGGAAAAGTGAGTTCCGAGAATTTTAGGATCACATATAATATTTAGGGTTATTATGCGTGAGATATACGAGTTATTATACGAGTATAGTACGAAGATTAGTACGGCGTATAATACGAATATCGTACGAACGATATATGAAGAGAATACGAGAATACGAGAATGGAATGCGTAGAATGTGATTAGTCTTAATGGACTTTGTGTTCATGGACTTTGTAGAATTCAATTAGACTTGGATTAGGTCAAGCCCAATGATTTGAGAAATCAAGCCCAAGATAGGCCCAATAAGAATTAGGATTAAGGCCCAAACCAAGAAAAGAAACCGCGGATCGAACCGATGGGTAAACGAATGGGTAATAACTATTGGGGCAACCCATAGGGTGACCCATTGGGCATGTGGGGCGGCCACTTGGCCACTAAGTAAACTTGGTGGCTAAGCCATGAATAGTAAGGAGGTGGGGGCGAAATGACCAAATGCCCTAAGCTTTGAAAATCTATAAATAGAAAGCTAAATTTTCATTTTCTAGGATTTTGAAAATCCTATAACTTGAGAGAGAGAGAGAGAACTCGGATGAAGAGGAAGAGGAAGAGCGTGAGCATGAATGCTCGGATCAAAAGTGATCGTGAAATAGAAAAGCTAGCGAATCACCGGCTTTGTATAACGGAAGAGGATTAAAGAAGAACGGTAATCCGAACCCTAGTTTCTTCTCATATTTTCTTTAAGTTTCCATGCTTAAAACATAGCTTAATGAGAATAGGGAGAAGATGATGTTAGAAATGATTTAATATGGTTGAAATCATGAGAAAATAAAGAAATAAGAATTAGAAGTTTAGTTTATAAATTTCTTAAGGAAGTATAAGATTCGTAAGGGTTTTGAACAATCCGAATGAATCTTATGAATGAGTAGGTGAAATAAATACGGAATGATGTTCTATAACATCAAATTCCAAGAAATAGTAGAATCAGAATCCAAACTATCGATTAAAATGAAGAACGAACGAAGAACGCGAAGAACACATAGAATGTTGTTGATGGACAAATTTAAAAATATCGTAGGATAATTGTTGTTGATGGACAATTTTAAAACCATCGTGTATAAGTTAGTTGCATATTGCTTGGTTAAGACTGGTAGAAACGTTCATGAAGAACGGATTAAAACTTAGCTATAACGAAGTTATGGCGAAATTTTTGTAAAAGACGAACGAGAATTAGAAGGTTAGTAAATGAACCCGAACGTGTAGGGTTTCATAAGAAAGTAAGAGAACGTAGAAAACGTGAGTCGTAGACTCAAGAAAAAACAAGATCCGAGTTCGGATGATCGAATTACGAACGAGCGAGCGAAGAACGTTAAAAGCGTAAAAACGAACGAAGGGTTAAGATTAAGCCAATTGAATGGCATGTTAACGAATTCAGAACAAAGTTCTGTCCGAGGCATATTAAAGTACGTAAGATAAGGAAGAGAATGGCTTTGGAACGATCTCGTTCCGAGTTATAATGAAGAAGTTATGAGATCGTAAAGTACGCATGTCAAACTTAATGCAAGACTTAGAAATTTTTCTAGGGTTTTATCTCGGCATACAGTACCGGATAGACTTTAGAAGTAAGCGCATGCCATGAAAGCTCGAGCCTCGAGTTCTCATTAATGCAAGGCACCGCAGTGACGAGAGATAACAAAGAGTTTGGCGCGCATGCGGACCAAGGAAGAGGGAGACGTGGGTCGCAAGAGCTTCGAGAGAGAGAAAAATGGCACAAGCAATGCAGCAAATACGGTGTGAGGCAATGCCCAGAAATGAGATTTTTAATTCTCAATTACTGGGGGATGTGCAAGAAAGAAATAGGAACTTGTAGTTCACCTAAAATAACACTTAAGCAAGCGAGTTAAATCTTTAGTAAAGGTTAACGGAATGATTAAAATGAGATTAAAAGATAGAGAATGTAAGCGCTAGATTACGTAACCGATATCCGGGGACCGTAGTCGTACTGAAAAAATGTGAGGGATTGCTACGATTGTGATTCCTTTGACGTTGAGTGATGGAGGTAATAAATAACATTTCAATGTTATGTCATGGTAATGAAAGATTAGTGTAAAGTGTTTAGACGCTGTGAACGCAATGTTGTTGCGATGAATAATCGGTCTTAGAATACAACGGACCGTATGGCTTCGAAATTAAGAAAGAATAATGAACATGGGGTTCATGGGATGGATAACGATGAATGCAATTGAAACCTTGAGTGAAGGTTGAGTGAGAGATTAAGAGACGGACAACATGAACGTCGAGTACGTAAACGATCCTCGTGAATCATATTCACGTTGGACGAATGTTCTAAGTATACAATGGTTGTATAACTTGGACGTTAATGAAAGTAGTAAGGAAGATATGAATTATCGTAAAAAGTGGTAATGAATAGTAATGAGAGTAATGAAAGTTCGATGTGAGTCGGATAGAGAATGTTAGAATAGAATGTAAGCGTTAGACACTTAAGCCAACGTAAGGGTTGAGTGTACGCGATTATTAAATGTGCAGAACCTACACTCCGTGTATGGTTTGACCGTAAGGTAATGAAGAATGTTGTTTAACCGTGAACGGTGAAGAAACTGAGTTAAAGATAATAACGTATAATGTTAAGAAGCCGAGTTAATAAGTATAACTTGGACAACGTTCCGAATTGAATGAACCAGACGTTGTAAGGTATGAATAAGTTAATATAAAACGTTTTAACGCTATGACCTCATAGTATTGACATTGAATGATCGTTCCGAGTATACAAAAGACTGTAAGACTTAGACGATAAAGAATGAATCCTGAGGTATGGCATTTAGTTGCCAAAAAGCCATAAGGAATAAAAAGTTGACTTAACGAACATTATAGTTTAATGGTTCGGATAAGTTAAGAAAAGTTAGGTGGTGGTACAATCGTAACTTTGATAGTTGACATATGGGAGCTGGGCTAAACAATTCCTTCAGAGAGCGAAGGTATATACAAAACTGGCAACCGATCTAACTCACTGTTTGGGCAGTGTAGATGAGACGGGAACTTGTTTGTTGGTTGTTTGTGGGAAACCACTCAGAGTACCATATGGACTACTAGCAGAGAAGCGTTGTATTCTGAGTACTAGAGAAGTTATAAGAAGAAGATAAGAATGTAAAACATCAAAGATGATGAACGTTTTGAGTAAGACATCTTCGTATGTCGTGAAGCCGTAAATCGATAATGAAAGTTAGTCGCGTAAACTTAGATTACTAGAATGCAAACCCTAAGAAGTAAAGTTAAGTAAACCAATGCGTAAGTCAAGTATATGACTAATTGGTGTACGTATATTTCCTTATGTGTTATATAGGGATTTGGAATGAGCGATTCAAGCGTAAGGCATGTAGTCATGTGTCGTAAAGGCAAGTTTTTCTAACTTCATTCATGCTATATATGAATACTAGTTTCTTAAACTTCTTAGATGTTGTACTTGAGAAGTTATGTACATGTGTGAATGTGCGATGTTTGTACAAAGTGGTAGAATATATGAGGCATTGAGCCACAATCAACACTTCGTTGTTTTTCGTGATATGAATACATTACGTGATTGAAATTTTTTTAATACAAGTATGCTCGGTTTATACATGAACTGTTATTGTTAAGTCTGTTACAATGATTCTAGCCGAGACGGGGATATGTATGGAAAAAGGAGAAGAATGAAAGTAGTGCAAAGAGTATGTCATGAATGTTTTAAGATGATAGGAATTGAGACTATTCCTATTATTTAAGTTGATTCATAACCTTTGTTCGGTTATTGAAGTTCTGAAAATTTTTTAAACTCTTGAAGTTGTTTGTTCTACTGTTATGACTTGCTGGGCAACTGAATGCTCACACTTGCTTTAAATGAAAAACATTTTCAGCGAACGATGTTAGAAAGAAATTAAGGATCCCGTAAAGATCAAGCTGATCGGTATCCAGACGAAGTGCCATTCAGTATGTGAATGCGCGTACAGAGCAAGTGAAGACTTATAATATAGAATGATAGAATTAAACTATAGACTAGTTTAATGAACAGTTATGAATCCTTTGTGGCGGATGAAAGTCACTCGTGTAAGATGTAAAGAATAACGTAATTATCATTATTTGTAATGAAAGAGGTTTTAAGGTTTCAAGAACCTGGGATTTTAGAATATATGTTATTATATTTAACTATATAATGACGTGTATTTGGAAGGAAGTGGAATAGTGATACACGGAGTCGGGTCTTAAAGTAGACCAGATTTTGGGGCATCACATATTGAATGTTAGTTAATCAAATGAATGATTAGACTGAGAAGAAGGAGAAGATAAGTTAATTCGCGATGATCATTTTGACCTAATGTGGTATGCTATGTAATCATGTATTGTAGAATCTATAAAGACTCAAAAGAGAAGTAAATTAATCATGAAGACGACGACGGCTAGTGTTCTAAACCCTTGTCTATATTTATTTTTGGACAAGCTTTATGATTCATGTATCTTACACATGGATTGATGTACAAAGAAGTCGAAGCCAATTCCTTCGGCTAGACTTAATGTGTTTTGTGAATTTCCATATAATCTACCAAGATATATTGATGTTCTATATCTT
This sequence comes from Panax quinquefolius, assembly GCA_020205615.1. Taxonomy (NCBI): domain Eukaryota; kingdom Viridiplantae; phylum Streptophyta; class Magnoliopsida; order Apiales; family Araliaceae; genus Panax; species Panax quinquefolius. Next base: position 29,715,157 of record CM035166.1, read on the forward strand.
CCATATTGTTTTGGTACGAATTTCAAAGAAAGATTGAGTATGAATAAATAAATATTTTGTCGTTAATCGACAGGCACATGAGATTGCCAAAACTTAAACGTAGATACATTTAATGAAGTAGTGTTGTACAACATAGAGTACTATAGGCTGATCACCTAGACGTGCTCATAAGAAATGTAGGACTTACGGACTTGGTGTCGGGTTGTCCTTTTCAAAGAAAGAATGAAATGCTCAAGGTCTTGGACCAAAATCAATGTTTGACGTATGTTGTGCATTGTTAAACATTTTTAAAGAAAAGAGAAGTACTATCTTGAACTATCTATAGTACTTCGTAACTATTGATTCAGTTATAGAAGATATAAATATTCATATGATTCAAACATATTGCTCAAATGAAATTTTCATACTTGCTGAGTTAGTTATGTTCACCATTGCTTGAACCATATGAATGCAGCTAAGAATGAACGAACCGAAAGATCCAGTAAGGATAAAGGAAAGGCTAAGGCGGACAAGTAGTCATCTTTGTAATAGCATAATATGAACTTTGTAATTATTTGATACTATGATGATGAACATATATAATGGTTATAAAGAACCTGAGAAAGGAAATATTATTTTGTAATAAATAGAAGACATATTCACTCTTTTGAGGTATTTCAATTAAATGTATGTGTGAACTGTAGCACCGTGTAGCACTATCTGTCGGGTTGGAAGATACCCGGATTTGGGGAACTTGTGGCGCTTTTCAAATTTGGACCGCCACTTGGTCACTCAATTCGGTTCACATGTGCTCAAAGTATTACCAAAATAACTAAAATCACACATTCACAACGAAAGATCTAATTTAGAATAATATACAATGTTTTATTATAATTATTCCCCCAAGTCTCGCAACCTACAGTGCTTAATAGATTACATAATAATATCGAATAAAGACTTATTAGATAATCCTGCTTAAGCTTAAATATAGTCTCAAAAGCAATTCTTAATCAACATAATAGACTTCAACATAAAAGGACAAGCTAGTCGGTAGCCTTGCCCTTGCCCTTGTCTTTTCCAAAGACACTTCCCTGTTCTGCCTTAACTGAAAGGTTTTAAATAAGAAAGAATGAGCACAAATTGCCCATCAAGTAATATACAACAAGGGTAAAGAGTTTTATAACACAAGTTTGAAATATCGAAGTATCATCTCTAAGATAGTTCAGAGTTTCAGAATAATATCATGAATAATGAATATCAATAATTCTTGGAATAAGAATGATAATTCAATATAAATCAATAGATATATATGAATTCAAAGACTATCAAGGTATCCAACTGGATAATAATTTATACTGAGCAGTCACTAAGGACTATTCAACATCTACTAGAATTACCAATATTAAACTGATAACCCAAAAGAATCAAGTACTATAGATGATCAGTCTACAATACTCTAAGTTATGCATAACACTGCAGTAATAATCTACTCATGTGTTGGGGTTTCCAACAACATACATTCTCCTTACCTTAAGGGTTGTTCAACTCAGTTTTCAAGATTTTCGCACCAATCAATTGGTTTGGACAAGTTATAACTTGCTATATAAGAGACATGTACACAATGATAAATTGTATAAGTTAAGGGAACTTACATTCACTGCAATAAAGTGAATAAAGTTAAGAAACTTGCATGATACGTCTTCTATAATTACGGTTATCTACTAGCCCTTCACGTAACCTATTCACATATGTCACGTTAAGCAATTTGGTTCTCGAACACCACTTTGAAGTGCAATGGTTCCCTTTAATTTTAATAAGACGATTAAACTTACACGTATTCAAATACAATTCAATTACATAACATGTTGCTGCGTATAGGCCACGTGGTTAAATAAAAGAATCTAGGAAATATAAATTTATGACATTTTTCGGACCAACACCTTTATCAAAAATCTTCATAAAATATGCTTAAGGGTCTCAAGTCGAAAAAACCTCATTTTCCATAATTATGACATCAAATATTTACTTAAACTCATTTATCCATATAACATCATTTATATGAAAAATACCAAATCTGTCTCAAAAATATTTCTTTTCTTGGATTTTGTAGAATATAGTCCCACATTGAACATATATTTTTCTTGGAATTTTTTAAAATCCATATACTATTTTTAAATAGTCCATAATAGCCATATATTCTTAGATTTTTCATAAATCGAGATTAGCTCCAACAATTCTGTAATTTTCAGGGTTAACTCCTGTTATACACATGTACTTCCAGTAAATATTTTGTAATTTTTTGACTTATACACAGAGAGTTATTCGGGTATCTTTTCAAATAGTGTCCTTAGCCATAAAATCCGCAACTCTCAAACCGTATGGCAAACAATTCTCAAATTTATACAGGACCTTCATATCTTCTTATATTAATACTCCAAAATTTTCCAGAATTTTTAAAGTACAAAATAGTGGACGAAAATGCCCCCGAGACAGACTGATCCAAACAGTCCTAAGAAAGACATCAAATTTTCGTTTCTTACAGCCACTTTTGTGATTTTATTCCCACTAATCTGCAGATGATATGACCATGATACTTGGACACAATAAACTTCCTACAACAAGGTATTTTACAAAAATATAACATTCATAAAACTAGCATGCTAAGACCACAAACCAATTGCATAGAAAAGCGTGCTAGCACTAGTTCTATACTTGGAAAAAAATTTGGAAATTCCAGATTTTCTGTAGATTTTGTTATGAACATGCTTGTTTATGATTTTCATAACTTGCTCATTATAACTCCGATTCTAACGAAATTTGGGACAGATTAGACTTCATACTACATACTATTTTATAAAATTATTACATACACTATTCGGGTCATAGAAACCGTGAATCCAAGGCTCCGAAAAACCAGAAAATCATAGATTACACTTTTTAACCAACTTTGACAAAAATCATGTTTTTGCTTCTAGCATGCAATTAAATTGTTCCTAATGTCTAGATCATCTATACTCATATAAATACAATAGTTACAATAATTGAACTGACTAAATTTCCATGATATGATCAAATTAGCATCATTGAGTCATATTATCAAATACTTAGCATACATGACATAATTCCTTGATTCTGTATGATATTGAGGCATGATTAAACCTGAACTTTCGTTCTTAGCATCCACATAACAACAACTAACAGTAGCATGGCATCACAAGGTCCTAAACAAATAGTTTGCAAAAAGTCTCATAAGCATATTCTCTCATTTTTACTTAAGAACATGAAAAAATTTTCATGGCTTACCTCTTTGATGAATTCCTCTTACTCGAATTCCTCTAATGATGCTCTTTGCTTGATTAACTTTTGAAAACTCCAGAATTCGCCACCCTCTCAAGCTCTTTCCTCTCTCACTCTCAATTTCACTCACGGTAGGATTTTTTACAAAAAGGAAGAAAAACTTGGATAGGGATTATATGTAGAATATGATAACCAATTAGTTTTCCAACCCTTCCATCTCCAATATAAGTTATATGTAATAAGTATATCAGATAAATT
>CM035166.1:29718790-29874328 GCA_020205615.1 Panax quinquefolius
GAACTTGTTTGTTGGTTGTTTGTGGGAAACCACCAGAGTACCATATGGACTACTAGCAGAGAAGCGTTGTATTCTGAGTACTATAGAAGTTATAAGAAGAAGATAAGAATGTAAAACATCAAAGATGATGAACGTTTTGAGTAAGACATCTTCGTATGTCGTGAAGCCGTAAATCGATAATGAAAGTTAGTCGCGTAAACTTAGATTACTAGAATGCAAACCCTAAGAAGTAAAGTTAAGTAAACCAATGCGTAAGTCAAGTATATGACTAATTGGGTACGATATTTCTTATGTGTTATATAGGATTTGGAATGAGCGATTCAAATGTAGTTGAAAGTTGTAGGCGAAGAGCAAGTTTTCTAACTTCATTCATGCTATATGAATGCTAGTTTCTTAAACTTCTTAGATGTTGTACTTGAGAAGTTATGTCTATGTGTGAATGTGCGATGTTTGTACAAAGTGGTAGAATATATGAGGCATTGAGCCACAATCTGAACACTTCGTTGTTTCTGTGATATGAACTGTTCTGTGATTGAGCTGTTTAATACAAGTATGCTCGGTTTATACATGAACTGTTATTGTTAAGTCTGTTCTAATGATTCTAGCCAGACAGGATATGTATGGAAAAAGGGAGAAGAATGAAAGTAGTGCAAAGAGTATGTCATGAATGTTTTAAGATGATAGGAATTGAGACTATTCCTATTATTTAAGTTGATTCATAACCTTTGTTCGGTTATTGAAGTTCTGAAAATTTTTTAAACTCTTGAAGTTGTTTGTTCTACTGTTATGACTTGCTGGGCAACTGAATGCTCACACTTGCTTTAAATGAAAAACATTTTCAAATGACGATGTTAGAAAGAAATTAAGGATCCCGTAAAGATCAAAGTCGATAAGTATCCAGACGAAGTGCCATTCAAAGATGTGAATGCGGCGTCATGAGCAAGTGAAGACTTATAATATAGAATGATAGAATTAAACTATGTACTAGTTTAATGAAGCGATTATGAATCCTTTGTGGCGGATGAAAGTCACGTGTAAGATGTAAAGAATAACGTAATTATCATTATTTGTAATGAAAGAGGTTTTAAGGTTTCAAGAACCTGGGATTTTAGAATATATGTTATTATATTTAACTATATAATGACGTGTATTTGGAAGGAAGTGGAATAGTGATACACGGAGTCGGGTCTTAAAGTAGACCAGATTTTGGGGCATCACATATTGAATGTTAGTTAATCAAATGAATGATTAGACTGAGAAGAAGGAGAAGATAAGTTAATTCGCGATGATCATTTTGACCTAATGTGGTATGCTATGTAATCATGTATTGTAGAATCTATAAAGACTCAAAAGAGAAGTAAATTAACTGTAGAAGACGCTGACGGCTAGTGTTCTAAACCCTTGTCTATATTTATTTTTGGACAAGCTTTATGATTCATGTATCTTACACATGGATTGATGTACAAAGAAGTCGAAGCCAATTCCTTCGGCTAGACTTAATGTGTTTTGTGAATTTCCATATAATCTACCAAGATATATTGATGTTGCTATCTTACGCCAACTGTTTTGGTACGAATTTCAAAGAAAGATTGAGTATGAATAAATAAATATTTTGTCGTTAATCGACAGGCACATGAGATTGCCAAAACTTAAACGTAGATACATTTAATGAAGTAGTGTTGTACAACATAGAGTACTATAAATTTGATCACCTAGACGTGCTCATAAGAAATGTAGGACTTACGGACTTGGTGTCGGGTTGTCCTTTTCAAAGAAAGAATGAAATGCTCAAGGTCTTGGACCAAAATCAATGTTTGACGTATGTTGTGCATTGTTAAACATTTTTAAAGAAAAGAGAAGTACTATCTTGAACTATCTATAGTACTTCGTAACTATTGATTCGATTATAGAAGATATAAATATTCATATGATTCAAACATATTGCTTTCAAATGAAAATTTTCATACTTCTTTGAGTTAGTTATGTTCACCATTGCTTGAACCATATGAATGCAGCTAAGAATGAACGAACCGAAAGATCCAGTAAGGATAAAGGAAAGGCTAAGGCGGACAAGTAGTCATCTTTGTAATAGCATAATATGAACTTTGTAATTATTTGATACTATGATGATGAACATATATAATGGTTATAAAGAACCTGAGAAAGGAAATATTATTTTGTAATAAATAGAAGACATATTCACTCTTTTGAGGTATTTCAATTAAATGTATGTGTGAACTGTACCACCGTGTAGCACTATCTGTCGGGTTGGAAGATACCCGGATTTGGGGGAACTTGTGACGCACTCAAATTTGGACCGCCACTTGGTCACTCGAATTCGGTTCGTCATGTGCTCAAAGTATTACCAAAATAACTAAAATCACACATTCACAACGAAAGATCTAATTTAGAATAATATACAATGTTTTATTATAATTATTCCCCCAAGTCTCGCAACCTACAGTGCTTAATAGATTACATAATAATATCGAATAAAGACTTATTAGATAATCCTGCTTAAGCTTAAATATAGTCTGAAAACAGTCTTAATACAACATAATAGACTTCAACATAAAAGGACAAGCTAGTCGGTAGCCTTGCCCTTGCCCTTGTCTTTTCCAGAGACACTTCCCTGTTCTGCCTTAACTGAAAGGTTTTAAATAAGAAAGAATGAGCACAAATTGCCCATCAAGTAATATACAACAAGGGTAAAGAGTTTTATAACACAAGTTTGAAATATCGAAGTATCATCTCTAAGATAGTTCAGAGTTTCAGAATAATATCATGAATAATGAATATCAATAATTCTTGGAATAAGAATGATAATTCAATATAAATCAATAGATATATATGAATTCAAAGACTATCAAGGTATCCATTTGGATAATAATTTATATCTTGCAAATACTAAGGACTATTCAACATCTACTAGAATTACCAATATTAAACCGATAACCCAAAAGAATCAAGTACTATAGATGATCAGTCTACAATACTCTAAGTTATGCATAACACTGCAGTAATAATCTACTCATGTGTTGGGGTTTCCAACAACATACATTCTCCTTACCTTAAGGGTTGTTCAACTCAGTTTTCAAGATTTTCGCTTTTCAATCAATTGGTTTGGACAAGTTATAACTTGCTATATAAGAGACATGTACACAATGATAAATTGTATAAGTTAAGGAACTTACATTCACTTTGCAATAAAGTGAATAAAGTTAAGAAACTTGCATGATACGCCTTCTATAATTACGGTTATTCATTAGCCCTTCACGTAACCTATTCACATATGTCACGTTAAGCAATTTGGTTCTCGAACACCACTTTGAAGTGCAATGGTTCCTTTAATTTTAATAAGACGATTAAACTTACACGTATTCAAATACAATTCAATTACATAACATGTTGTCATACGTATAGGCCACGTGGTTAAATAAAAGAATCTAGGAAATATAAATTTATGACATTTTTCGGACCAACACCTTTATCAAAAATCTTCATAAAATATGCTTAAGGGTCTCAAGTCGAAAAAACCTCATTTTCCATAATTATGACATCAAATATTTACTTAAACTCATTTATCCATATAACATCATTTATATGAAAATACCAAATCTGTCTCAAAATATTTCTTTTCTTGGATTTTGTAGAATATAGTCCCACATTGAACATATATTTTTTTGGAATTTTTAAAATCCATATACTATTTTTTAAATAGTCCATAATAGCCATATATTCTTAGATTTTTCATAAATCGAGATTAGCTCCAACAATTCTGTAATTTTCAGGGTTAACTCCTGTTATACACATGTACTTCCAGTAAATATTTTGTAATTTTTTGACTTATACAGAGAGAGTTATTCGGGTATCTTTTCAAATAGTGTCCTTAGCCATAAAATCCGCAACTCTCAAACCGTATGGCAAACAATTCTCAAATTTATACAGGACCTTCATATCTTCTTATATTAATACTCCAAAATTTTCCAGAATTTTAAAGTACAAAATAGTGGACGAAAATGCCCCGAGACAGGTGATCCAAAGCAGGTCCTAAGAAAGACATCAAATTTTCGTTTCTTACAGCCACTTTTGTGATTTTATTCCCACTAATCTGCAGATGATATGACCATGATACTTGGACACAATAAACTTCCTACAACAAGGTATTTTACAAAAATATAACATTCATAAAACTAGCATGCTAAGACCACAAACCAATTGCATAGAAAAGCGTGCTAGCACTAGTTCTATACTTGGAAAAAAATTTGGAAATTCCAGATTTTCTGTAGATTTTGTTATGAACATGCTTGTTTATGATTTTCATAACTTGCTCATTATAACTCTGATTCTAACGAAATTTGGGACAGATTAGACTTCATACTACATACTATTTTATAAAATTATTACATACACTATTCGGGTCATAGAAACCGTGAATCAAGGCTCAGAAAAACCAGAAAATCATAGATTACACTTTTTAACCAACTTTGACAAAAATCATGTTTTTGCTTCTAGCATGCAATTAAATTGTTCCTAATGTCTAGATCATCTATACTCATATAAATACAATAGTTACAATAATTGAAGCCGACTAAATTTCCATGATATGATCAAATTAGCATCATTGAGTCATATTATCAAATACTTAGCATACATGACATAATTCCTTGATTACGTATGATATTGAGGCATGATTAAACACGAACTTTCGTTCTTAGCATCCACATAACAACAACTAACGAGAGCATGGCATCACAAGGTCCTAAACAAATAGTTTGCAAAAAGTCTCATAAGCATATTCTCTCATTTTACTTAAGAACATGAAAAAATTTTCATGGCTTACCTCTTTGATGAATTCCTCTTACTCGAATTCCTCTAATGATGCTCTTTGCTTGATTAACTTTTGAAAACTCCAGAATTCGCCACCCTCTCAAGCTCTTTCCTCTCTCACTCTCAATTTCACTCACGGTAGGATTTTTTTACAAAAAAGGAAGAAAAACTTGGATAGGGATTATATGTAGAATATGATAACCAATTAGTTTTCCAACCCTTCCATCTCCAATATAAGTTATATGTAATAAGTATATTGTATAAATTCAATTTAGTATGGGGTGGGGGTTAGAGAAAGGAAAGGTCTTGGATTGTAAAGGGTTGTAACTCCCTCCCCCCCATTACCTTATAATACTAATGCTCCCTCCCTTGTCCCAATTTGGTTGTCATGTGGGCCCCACTACTGCTGCACTTTTCTATTAAAATAATACTATAATCAATTTAATCGTTTAATACACTATTTTGACCATTTTACCCTTCGTAGCCAAACGTTTCGATACTAATATCAATTCTTACTAATTCGACGTTCCGGACGTCATGGGACTATCCGTTTCGTTAAAATCGTCTCTGAAATACGTGGTTGACTTTTTCCCCGAAAAAGTCAACCGATTGACTTTGACCAAAAAGTCAACCGTGACATATTTTCGTGGTTACAGTCTAACCTGACTAATTTCGACGTTCCGGACTCGAATACGCAGTCCGCGTCTCTAAATTCCGCTCCGAACTCTAGCTCATGATTTATTACCAACCCACGTAATAAAAAGAATTAATTCCCCACTTAATCAATTTAAATAGTTAAATAAAACTAAACCAACCATTTAAATACATCTCATCACATATCTTAACCTAACACATATACATCTAATAAATGAAATCACACAAGAGTTTCAAATAAGGTTCGTTTATTAATAATTATTAAATTACATAGAAAATCTCGGATATTACATTCACCCTCCCTTATAAGGATTCCGTCCCCGAAATCATTACACATCAAACAAAAAGATTAGGTTAATTTTTTATCATTTTCTCCTCGAGTTCCCACATAGCCTCATCGGCGTTGTGGTTCCTCCATACTACCTTAACATAAGGTATTATCTTATTTCTTAACACTTGTTCTTTTCTATCGATTATCTGCACTGGAACCTCTTCATAGGTTAAGTCCTTTTCAAACTGAATAGGTTCATACTCTATAACATGCTTGTAATCCTGCTTATAGGGTCGTAGGATTGAAACGTGGAACACGTTGTGTATATGTTCTAACTCCAGAGGTAAAGCTATTTCATAAGCTACCTCACCCACTCGCCTCAACACTTTGAAGGGTCCTATGAATCTGGGACTAAGTTTTCCCTTCTTTCCAAATCTCATTTTCCCTTTCCAAGGCGAAACTTTCAAAAACACATAAATGCCGACGTCAAAGTCTCGTTGTTATAGATGTTGATCTTCATATTTCTTTTGTCGATCCTGAGCCGTGACTAGTCTCGCTCGTATCGTTTTGATTACATCTACAGTTTACTGCACCAATTCTGGCCCTAATAATTGCCGTTCTCCCACTTCATCCCAGCACAATGGCAATCTGTATTTCCTTCCATATAAAGCTTCATAAGGTGGCATACCGATGCTCTCAGTATGTCCTCTAACGTTTGAATAGTTCTCTCGCTCTGCCCATCTATTTGAGGATGATACGCCGTGCTCAACCTCAGTTGAGTTCCCATGCGTTCTTCAAAACTTCTCCAAAAATTTACTGTGAACCACGGATCGCGATCTGATACAATTGATACAGGTACCCTGTGCCTGGAAACAATCTCTTTGATATAAAGCTTTGCCAACTGATCCAAGGTATATCTGATCTTGATTGGCAAGAAATGCGCTGACTTGGTAAATCGATCAACGATCACCCATACTGCATCGTAACCCTTCTGCGTTGTTGGAAGTCCTACCACGAAGTCCAACGTGATATGCTCCCACTTCCATTCTAGAATTTCTAAAGGTTGAAGTAACCCGCTTGGTTTCTGATGTTCCGCCTTGACTCGCTGACATGTTAAACACTTCTTGACGCACTCTGCAACTTCTCTCTTCATATTGGGCCACCAATAATGTTGGCGAAGATCCTGATACATCTTTGTGCTTCCTGGGTGGATTGAGTAACTTGAGCTATGAGCTTCTTACAAGATTTCTTCCTTTAATTCAGACACCGTTGGCACCCAAATTCTCTTCTCAAATCTTAATAGTCCATCACCACCCATACTGAATTTATGTTCTTCTCCATCTGGAATTCTTTTCCTCACTTTCACACATTCCTCATCGCTGCCTTGTGCTTCCTTGATTTTGTCCAATAGAGTCGGATGAGCCTCCATTGCGAACAATTTCCCTTCTGGCTCCCTCAGACTTTTTATCTCGAGTTCCAATCCAGCCATCTCTTTAATTAACTCCTCTTGAGCTGTTAGCATTGCCAACCTACCACTGCCTTTTCTTCTTAGCGCATCCGCTACCATGTTAGCTTTTTCCGGATGATATAAGATGTCGCAATCATAATCCTTTATAAGCTCTAACAATCTTCTCTGTCTCATATTCAACTCTTTCTGCGTGAAGATATACTTCAGACTTTTATGGTCCGTGTATATTTCACACCTTACACCATATAAATAGTGCCTCCATATCTTTAGGGCAAATACTACCGCCGCCAATTCCAGGTCATAGGTAGGATATCCCTTCTCATAATCCTTCAATTGACGCGATGCGTACGCAATAACTTTACCATGTTGCATAAGCACACAACCAAGTCCTTTGTGTGATGCATCACTAAAAATTATGAAGTCACCTGTATCGTTAGGTAAAGACAACACCGGTGCTTCACTCAGTCTTTTCTTGAGTTCCTTAAAACTCTCTTCACACTTCTCTGTCCAGACAAATTTTACTGACTTCTTCGTTAAGTTCGTCAACGTTCCCGCTATCTTTGAAAAATCTTGGATAAATCGTCTGTAATTGCCTGCCAGTCCTAAGAAACTTCTTACTTCGGTCGATGACTTTGGTTGTTCCCAATTCTGAACCGCTTCCACCTTCGCTGGATCCACAGAAATTCTATCCTTGTCGATCATGTGATCCAGAAATTGAACTTTCTCCAACCAGAACTCACACTTCGTGAATTTTACGTATAATTTATCCTTCCTCAACGCCCCCAACACTAACCTTAAGTGTTCAACATGATCTTCCTGAGTCTTGGAATAGATCAGGATATCATCTATGAACATAACTACAAATTTATCTAAGTATTGCTTGAATACCTGATTCATCATGTCCATTAACGCTACTGGCGCATTTGTTAACCCGAATGACATCACCAAGAACTCGTAGTGACCGTAACGAGTCCTAAATGCTATCTTAGTTACATCCTCCTTCCTCACCTTTAACTGGTGATATCCCGTCCTCAAGTCGATCTTGGAGAAATATTTCGCTCCCTTCAATTGATCAAACAAATCATCTATCCTAGGTAACGGGTACTTGTTCTTAATCTCACCTTGTTCAACTCTCGATAGTCGATACATAGTCTCATCGATTCGTCCTTCTTTTTCACAAATAAAATGGGTGCTCCCCAAGGAGACACACTCGGTTGAATATACTTCAACTCCTGCAACTGTACCATCAACTCCTTCATTTCTGCCGGTGCCATTCTGTAAGGGGCTTTCAAAATTGGTTCCGTTCCCGGTACTAAATCTATAACAAATTCAACCTCTCGATCCGGTGGAAGTCCTGACAATTCCTCTAGAATTACATCCATAAATTCATTCACCGCTGGTATCTATCCCATCTCTATCCATGCTTTCTGTGTATCGATGATATGGGCTAAATATCCTACACATCCATTTCTTAGTAACTTCCTCGCTTGCATCATCGTCAGACAACTTGAGTGTCTCAACGACCTACTTCCATAGAATGATACCTTAGACTGATTTGGAGTCCTAAGGTTTATACACTTATTTTGGTAATCTATCATCGCTCCATGGTTAAATAACCAATCCATTCCTAGAGTTAAATCAAATTCTCCTAATTGAATTGGAATTAAATCCACAGGTAACTTATATCCCCTGATGTCTACAACACAATTTCTATAGACATGGCTAACAGAAATTATTTCCTTATTAGAAACTTCTATGTTCATAGGATATTCTAATTCTTCCTGGGTTAAGTTTAATCGTTGGGAGAATTCATGCGATACAAAGGAACAAGTAGCACCCGAATTAAATAATATGTAAGCAGATATATCATTGATTGGAATGATACTTGAAACCACGTCCCTGGATGCGACCGCATCCTGAACCGTTATGTTGAAAGTCCTTGTTGTTGGTCGATTCTGAGTTGGTGGTCCATTAATCATGAGATTCCCACCGCTTGGTGCCCTTCCTCCATTTCCTCCTGCTGTATTCTTCTTTGGGCAATTCCTTGCCTGATGATCCAATGCTCCACAGTTGAAGCATCCATTTCTCTTAGGTGTAGAGCAATTGGGAGAGATGTGCCCCTCCTGCCCGCAGTTGAAACATACATTCTTCCCTTTTAGACATGCCCCTGAGTGATTCCTCCAACACTCCTTGCATGCCTCAGTTCTCTTCTTTGCTTCCCCTGGTTTTCCCCCAGAGTTTCTAGAATTAAATTTGTTGCTGCTACTGTGTTATTGTTCCACTTCCTCTTGTTTGCACCACTATTACTTCTACCTTCCCCACGATTCCCTCCTTCATTCTTCTTCTTTTTCTCCTTGTTAAATTTCATCAGGGCCTCACTTCCGCCCTCAGCGATTATAGATTTCTCTAGGAGAGTCGCGAAGCTATTCGTCTGTAACACTGAGAGTTTGCTATATAGCCATGGTTTGAGACCCTGCTCAAACCTCCTCATTTTTCTCTCCTCAGTGTCGACCTGGTGAGGCGCGAATCTTGCCAGCTCGTTGAATTTTGCGGTATATTGAGGTACCGTCATGTCTTCTTGCTTCAGCTCCAGGAATCGCATTTCCATGCGACTCTACATACTAACCAGAAAATAGTTCTCGAAAAAGATTTTCTTAAACCCTTCCCAAGGTATCACACCTTCTCCAGCCCTGGTCTGGTTTGCCTCCCACCAGAAGTTAGCTTCACCGTTCAGCATGTAAGTGGCGAAGATTGTTTTTTGATCATCACCTACTCGGGCGATAGTGAACGCCTTTTTCAATTTCCTTGACCCAAGTTTGAGCTACAATGGGTTCAATGGTTCCTTTGAATTTAGGGGGTCCACGCTCTTGAAGTCCTTGAAGTGTGCCACTTTGGCCACTACAGGGTTATTGGCATTCGGGGTTCGATTCTGAAGTGCCCCCACTAACATGTCTACAAACTGCTGCATAGGGTTCGATGGATCCCCAACATTACCGCCACCCTCAGTTGTTTGACGACGTCTTCCTCTAGCCATCTATCTGTTTAAAATGAACTTAATGTTATTATCTTATAACTTACAGTACAGAATATATCATTCATAAGAAGAGAACTTAATCATCACATCACATACTTAAATAAAAGCATATTTATTTATAAATATAACACCCATGATATTTCATCGTCTTATGGCATTAAGCCATTTACATCACTTTAAACCAACATACTTGGTAAAAACCAAAACCAAGCTTTTTATTCATAGATAAACGTTCTATACACTAGTAGTAAAAGTTTATCATAATAAACTAAAAGCCCCGCCTAATGGCGTCTTCATGCTCCTCATCCGCTATCTCCAGTACCAGCCCTTGGCTTATAACACATCTAGACCGGTGCTCCTCACTTGGAAAGTGATGCACCCTATGATGGAACCTTCCATGTGCTGACTTATACGCGTACTTCATCTTGTCTATCTTAACCTTCTTATCTCTCACCTCTCCTTCTAACTCGCCAGTTAGCTTCTCGGCCCGAACACGGTCTCTCCTCTCATCTCCCCATAATGTGGTTATGATCTGCTTGTCGATTTGAAGACTCTGTATCCTTGAGTCCAACCCATTATTGGTATGCCCCAAGTGGGTTCTAATAGCTTCTTTCTCATCCTCCAGCCTATCCGCCTTCTGGTCTGATGCCCGCAGCTTATCAACGAGAACCCCGTTCCTAATTATCAGGTGGTGCACCAATGCCTCAAGCAATGTTACAGCTTGCTGCTTCCCCTGATACAACTCCTTTAACTCATGAACTTTGTCATCCAACTCCGTAATCCTATCCATCAACTCATCAACAAAGTATCCTCAGGTGCTTCTTCGGAGTCCTCCTCGGGCTCCTCTCCCTTTTCAGGATACTCCTCTGCAAGTCTAAGTCACCGCTACCATTTATATATAAAGTGCACAAATTGTCACCAACTACTCACTCACAACGTGGATATCTCTAACCTCCTCTTCTCCTGACATCCTTTAAACAAGACAAAATAACTCAGTTAGTATTTTAAAATAGATGTTTTTTGTTTTTAGAAAAAAAATAGATTTGACACAACCCCTAGAACTCTACGTGAGTTCATCTCCTTATTATCTCCACTAACTTCCCTAAGGTTTTAGTCTAAGGTTCCCCACCTAAGGTTTATAACCTATTGCTTTGATACCAACCTGTGACGCCCCCAAATCCGTGTAACATCGATTACAGGACATGGTACTCACGATACAACATACATCATCATCTATATAAGTAACTCTAACAATAATAATAATAATATTAACTATTACATACTTATTCAAAATAAAGTCCCAAATCTTTATAACCTTTAATAAACTGAAACTTAAACTTAGTGTTTATCGCTAACTTACATCATATGTGGAAATATACTTATTACATAAATAACTCTCATCATTTCATCTTTGACTTTCCCTTGTCCTTTCCCGAGCCCTCAGTGTTATCAGCCTTAACTGAAAGGTTTAAGCAAGAATGAGCACAAATTGCCCAACAAGTATATAAAGTAATTTGAGAACATACATGAGAAGAAAAATCATTAGTATGAATATTTCCCAACAGTTGAAATAATTATCAAGAGATAAACTGGAATATCAAGATAAGAGTTCTGGAATTCTCAATAGCATACTAAGGGGTGTTAGATACCCTGGACATTACTTTTTTTCATCGAAAACCATCAAACGGTTTAATAATCAAATAGATTGTAAACAGTCTCTGGAAGTAATCCAGGTGATCAGCCTATCGTACCCTACATTGTGCACAAATATAAAGTTTAAACGCATAAGCGTAAATGGGACTATATGCCCGACATCGCTAATTTGCCCAGATCAAGGGTTGTTCATCTTAGTTTCATGCGAGACCGTACCAAAGCAATTTGGATTGGTAGACTTAAATAGCTACAATGAATTTGAAATAGTTCAAATAATACAACATTTCGCATCTATAATATCTAAGCGAAACAAATGTCCAGATCGCATTCTTGAAAGCAGTTCATAAATAATTAAGAACTTTACGGCATACACAACTGAATTAATAATTGAGTAATCATCAATAGAACTTGCACTATATATAAGTTTGTATAAGTTATAACTTGCAATATAAGAGACTTGTACACAATGATAAATTGTATAAGTTAAGGGAACTTATATTCACTGCAATAAAGTGAATAAAGTTAGGAAACTTGCCTGATACTGTGACGCCCCCAAAATAGGTTCATTCCATCCAACCCATTCTGAGTCGCCAAATACATGGTACAGAAATAACTACAACTTTATTATTACAACATATAAACTGTGAGTTTAAATACAGATATTGCCATCTAGACAATATCCACATGCAAATAAATCCCCATCATAATTATTGATACATTATTTTACAAAAATGGTGAGGACTACTAAACCACTCTCTCTAGAACCTTCATTCCATACCCCGACTAGTACTCGCTACATTCTCGCCTCCTGAGAAGAAAAATGGAACAACAAGGAAAAGGGTGAGCTCAACTAGCCCAGTAAAGAATATTATGACTAAGATAATATACAACAAATTATCGTTAGTCTTCAACAGAGAAAAATCTAATAGAATACAATAGACAACAAATTTTAAATCAATATTCGCAGCGGAAATAATAATTCATTAGAAGAGTTAAGTAGAGAATGCAAACTACTATCTTCTATATATGAATTTAAAAGTTTATCGTCGATATTTTATCCCTGTAACATCAATCAATATACATCTGGAATCAAATATTCATCTTTGCACTCTGTGCCAAAGATATTCATCATTGGTCATGTTCATCTAAACACTGCTCATCTTTGCACTACGGGCCAAAGATATTCTTCAAAATCATTCATCTTTGCACTATGTGCCAAAGATATTCCATAATATCATCATTTAAGATGAAGATGATGAAAAATATTTTTAAAGAAACGAATCCAATTGAAACAAAATGACAAGGATTAAGGATTAAGGATTCGTACTTTTGTTTTATCCACATCTAAAAATACCTCAAAAATAATCACAAAGTGGTGTAAAATTCAAGAATGATCAAAACATGGATACAATCAAAGCTAGTATCCGTATATATATTTTGGACGAAAAGAAGAAATTTCATTTTTGGTGAATAGTGCCAGTATTCGTGAATAGTGTCAGATACGTGAATAAGGCCGAGTACACGTGAATAGTAACTCGACACCAAAAGATATAAATTCCACAAAAAACATCTTCACGCTTCTGCTTAATAGTACTCGTGAATAGTAACTCGTGAATAGTAACTCATGAATAGTAACTCGTGAATAGTAACTCATGAATAGTAACCCGACATGAAAAAGTTCCAAATTTGATAAAAAGTTCCAACCAATATTTCAAAGATAATGATATTGAAGAAATAATATCATTTGAGAAGAAAATAACATCCCTTACCTCGAAAGACAAGACTTCTAGTTGAAATAACAGGATATAGGCTATGACTTGAACTTGCACCAGTATAGCAATACTCAAAGTATACTCAAAATACTCACAAGAATACGCTCGATAATATAGAGAGAAAACTTGATTTACGGTGTGATTTTCAATTCTAACCTAAGCTCCCTATTTATAGGAAAATGCTTAGAACACCAAAGTAGAAAATTGAATATAATAATATTATTTATAAACAAAATTCCTTAGCCCACATTTGAAATCTGATTTCAGCCATAGCACATGTTAAATGAGGTTCACAAACTCACCAAAAACGTTTTTCTCAAAATAATTAATTAAAACTCCCAAAAATCAATTATTTCAGAACTTCAGAACTTCAATAATTCATAATAAATAGCCATTTTATTAGAAAATTCGAATCTCACGACTTTTTATAGGAAATTCAATTCTCTACAACTTTGCAGAAGAAAGTTTTTCCAAATTCCAAACAAAAATTGACCGAAATCCACATACGGACAATTTTATAGGCTATAATCAAATTTCAGTCAAGAAATGGGGTCCACCGACATGTTTAACATGTTTTAAACATTTATTGCAACAAAAATACTCTTCCTCCTCGTATACTCATATATCTCACATTCTTTGTAAAAATATCACCGTTAATATATTATTAAAATAATATATTTAAATGAATTATTTTATCAAAAAAAGATAAAATATTAATTTTCAACAATTGTCATTTTAAAAATTTTCTCCATCTATATCCACATAAAATCAATATTTTCCTCATCATATAAATCAATAATTAATTATTCACAAATAATATTACTGTAATCACATCATCGATAAACTGTGCAGTTCCTCAGAAAGAGGGGCTTTCTAATAAGGATCTCTCCTTCTTGCGCCGCAATTAGGTGACCAAACCTCTCCTTAGATGTAACTTTCTAGACATTGCCAATAATGTTATCTAATAATATTATTCAGATAATATGAATTATTGCTAGCCGATAATAAAAAAAAATCATCGTGTAATGACAATTATTGAAACAATGAAGAATATAAAATATCAACGCAACAATTATTGAATCAATAAAATAAAATATCGAAGCAAGAATTATCGTAACAATTATTGAGTAGTGCCTTTTACGTAAGAATCAATAATTGGTGCAATACCGCAGCTACCGCTCAACAACGCCGTATTAGTGTGTTTTAACCAACGGGTATTCCAACAAAGATAATTGTGAATAACTACGCCTGTTATTTATAAACAACTTATATTTGTCATTTTCTTCATCCAATCTTTTAGTTATGGGGCCCATAAAAAGACACGGCAGTGCATTTAATATTCCCGACATCATTTAATATTCCACGACCAAACGAATATTCTCCTAATAATAATGAATATTTTATAACCACTTGCTTATTCGAAATATTTGCGTATTTTACCCATAACTATCCACATTAATCAAATCGACCCTTACTATTTCAAAATAATAAATAGAGGAAAATAAATTTCATTTATTAATAATTTGGGGTCTTACAGATACGTCTTCTACAATTACAGCTATCTACTAGCCCTTTACGTAACCTATTCACATATGTCACGTTAAGCAATTTGGTTCTCGAACACGACTTTGAAGTGCAATGGTTTCCTTTTATTTTAATAAGACGATTAAACTCACACGTATTCAAATAAAATTAAATTACATAACATATTGCTACGTATAGGCCATGTGGTTAAATAAAAGAATTTGGGAAACATAAATTTATGACATTTTTCAGACCAAAACCTCCATAAAAAATCTGCATAAAATATGCTTAAGGGTCTCAAGTCGGAAAAAAACCTCATTTTCCATAATTATGACATCATATATTTAATTAAACTCATTTATCCATATTACATCATTTATATAAAAATATCAAATCAGTCTCAAAAATATTTATTTTCTGGGATTTTGTAGAATATAGTACCACATTGAACATATATTTTTCCCGGAATTTTTAAAATCCATATACTATTTTTAAATAGTCCATAATAGCCAAATATTCTTAGATTTTTCATAAATCG
The DNA here is from genome assembly GCA_020205615.1 of Panax quinquefolius. Classification (NCBI taxonomy): domain Eukaryota; kingdom Viridiplantae; phylum Streptophyta; class Magnoliopsida; order Apiales; family Araliaceae; genus Panax; species Panax quinquefolius. The sequence continues at coordinate 29,734,535 of CM035166.1, forward strand.
AGATTACCTCCAAACATTTTGTAATTTTCAGGGTTAACTCCTGTTTTACACATGTACTTTCAGTAAAACTTTTGTAATTTTTGGAATTATACAAAGAGCGTTATTCGGGTATCTTTTCAAATAGTGTCCTTAGCCGTAAAATCCATAACTCTTAAACCGTATGGCCAAAAATTCTCAAATTTTTACAAGACCTTCATATCTTCTTATATTAACACTCCAAATGTTTCCAAAATTTTTAAAGTACATAACAGTGTACGAAAATTCCCCCGAGACAGACTGATCCAAACAGTCCCAAGAAAGACATCAAATTTTCATTTATTGCAGCCAGTTTTGCGATTTTATTCCCACTAATCTACAGATAATATGACCATGATACTTGGACACAATAAACTTCATACATCAAGGTATTTTAAAAAAATATAACATTCATAAAACTAGCATGCTAAGACCACAAACCAACTGCATAGAAAAGCGTGGCAGTTGTACTATGAATTGATACAAATTCAGGAAAGGACTATGAATACGAGTTGAATTAAATTCGTATTGAGAAGGGAGTCAGGATTAAGTGGGGATTTCAATTGAGGACTCATGTCAACAACTGAGTTTGGTGTAACAACCACTTAGTTTCTTACACTGATAATCATTGAAATGTCTGTGTCACGCTATTTGCTATATACCTGTTGAGAAGGTGATTCTTTTCTCATGTGTATAACAGATAGATATGTTATAGTTAGAAAATATAAGGTTAAGTATGAGTTCCACTATTGTATGATGTGTTATGACAAAGTCACTCGATGACGGCATCCTCAAACAGGCTATTAATATAGTACGACATCATGACGTCATTTTCAAACTATTTTTAAAATAATTATAAATTGCCAACGGGGTTTGGCTATACCATAATATTTTGATTGAATTGAATTATTGATATGAGTCTACGTTATTTGATTTAGGTAGACCAACGTTATAAAATCCTAAGCGATCTTTGAAAATTTTCCCGAATCAAATTGTTTTGGTGAGGAATCCGATAAAGATTGAGGTAAGAAATTTTGTGCGCGTAAGGCGGATAAGAGGAACGAGAAAAAAATTGTTCCGACCAGTAGTACGTGGCAAGTACAGGGTATATCGGGCTAATTACCCACTATGTCTGTAAGATATGATGGTTTGTGGATGAATTTCCATAAAACCTTTTTGAAAATGAAAGCTTATGGTCTATATGACTCCTCATCGTGATTTAAAAGATTTAACTCTTGTGAGTGATGTTATGGGTAGCATGTGGTGATGAGTATGAAGGGTGTAAGGTGTAAGGTAAATTTCGGGGACGAAATTTTTAGAAGAAGGGGTGAATGTGACAACCCGAGAATTTAGATATTTATTAAAATCTTAAAAGATTGAATTAAGGTTAAATATTAAACCTAGACAAAAAAATAAGTGTATATGTTCTGTGTATATGGTCATATATGTGTACAGTATGTGGTTAAGGGTCAAGGGTTGACCAGATAAATTATATCAGTAACAAACCCTAATATTATATTAAAAACCTCGACGTTTAGTTAGAAAACCATATCGACTGATAAGAAAACCTAGCACCGGTTCTAAAAACCCTAGTTTCAGTTTCTGGAATCTGAAACCCTTATTCGGAATATTAAAACCCTAATTTGGGAGCTTGAAGATAAGTATAAGGTTTTTATATTATTGATTATATATTTAATTAGGGATAGCCCTAATTAATTTTTAGAAAACCCTAATTGTTCAACTGGAAACCCTAATGTACAATTATGAAACCTAAATGCTAAATTAGCAATTTTAATTAAGAAAATATTAACCCTAATTAGCAAGCTTGAATGTGATTAGGAAATTTTAATATAATTAGGAAACCCTAATTATAATTTTGAAATCTTAATTTTCTATTTTTAGAAACTAATTAGAAAAGCCTAGAAAATAAATTTGTGAACCCTAAGGGTCAAACCCTAAGGGTCAAACCCTAAGGGTTGTGACAAGTTACCAAGTTGCCATTAACTTTACAAGTCAAATGACCAAATTGCCCTTCTTAAATATTTTAATGGGATGGAGTGTAGATCTAGACCTAGTAAGTGGTTGGTGACCAACTCTAGCTAGCCATGTGCCTATATCTCACAAATATCAGCCAACTAGCTAGATTAAATACATTGCATCATAGATTAAAGGTATACAAGTCTTGAAAAGTTACACACTTTACTTTTCAACCTAGCCAAGTCTTCTCTCTATCTCCCATCCAAAATTTTAGAGTGAAAGTGAGTGAGAAACAAAGCCAATATCAGCCTTTAGATTGCCAAGAACAAACATCAAAGTCAGATTCAAGGATCAAAGCTAAAAAAAGGTATAAAAACCCTAACTTGAAAATCTATGTATTTGATGTTAGATGTTGTTAATGATTGGTTAGATATGTGTTAGAGGGTGTCTTTTAGTAATCTGGGTTGTTAGATCCCAGATCCATAACATCAAAGTGCACGAAATTGAAGTTTTTAGAAATCTGAAAAACTAGAAAAGTGTGGTCTGACAACCGAATGTCAGACCCCATAGATCTTTGCCTGTTTATAGTTTTGGTTGTTTAAATGTTTGTACTTGTAGTATGTTGTAAGGTCTTTGATCTGGAACTTGATTCCAGCCTAGATCATGTGTAGATTGTAAGTTATTAAGGGTCAAATCGTTGGCCAGTCATTATCGATCGGGCTATTTTCGGGTGACCCAGATTTGCCTGCATCACCGACAACGTTTTTGCAGAGCTCTGATCTTGCTGTTTTTAAGTTGGTTGGCCATGTTGTTGTTATATACTTGTACACTAACATGAGTACTACATATCCATGCCTCTATATTACCCAGATACTTAATAGAAACGAATTTAATGTTGGTCAAACATAGGTTGACCAAACTGCTCAAGAACATTTCTGAAAAACCCTGAAATGTTCAAGAACAGTTCCTGGCCTGCACTTTGATCGACTAAGATCTCTTGGTTGTGATGTTATTATACTGATCTTGTTAGGTATTGTTGTACCCTGACATGTATGCTACAAGATTTGACCATTAGAACACATTAAGTAAGCCTGGAACGTATAGATTCAAGGGCTCAAAGTGAGACCCATGAATTGTTCTTCATTTCTGGGTAACCCAGAAATGAATAACAGCCTCTGACATGATATTTGTGAGCCTATAACTTCATATTGTGTTGTTGTATGACCCTAAAATCAGTTTGTGTGTAGTATGACATTAATACTACATGTGTAACACTATAGATAACCCAGAAAAATGAAGATCAATGATCTATACTTGGTCAAAGTAGGCACCCGATAAACTGTTATGAATGTTCTGGGTTTGATGAAGAACACCTATAGCGACGGTTCTGTCGCTATAGGGCCCTTTAGTGACAGTTTATTTATGGAAATTAATTATTTTATTTAATAAATAGAGAAAAATAGTTTTTAATTATTAAAAATACATAATAAATTCCTAAAAATTATTTTAAAGTCTGAAAATGAGTTTTTAATAATTTAGAATATATTTCATTAATATCTAATATTTTTAGAATATTAATGGTTTTTAATTTATTTAGTTATAATATTAAATAAATTACTTAAAAATGATTTTAATACATGAAAAATCATGAAAAATTATATTATGATATAAGAAAATATTTTAAGTTATTTTTAGTGACTTTTAATATTTTGTGAGGAATTTCATTAATAAATTAATATTAATGGTAATTAATTTATTTACTAAATGTATTAAATAAATTATAGAAAAATAGAATTAATGATTTAAAAATTATATAAAAAATGATTTAAAGGTTTAGAAAATATTTTAAGTTATGAAATATAACTTTTGATATTTTGTCATGAAAAATATTAATATTTTAATATTAAGGAAAATTATTTATTAATGGTTTTAATTACTTTAAAATCATTTAAGGATAATAATGAAGTATTAAAAATACTTTGAGATATTATAAATATATTATAATATTATGTTAAGGATTTCATTAATATTTAATATTAAATAAATATTAATGATAATAGAATTAAGTGGTATTTAAATAATATAAATATGATGTTAATAATTGAAAAATCATAATAAATGTTAATAATTACTTGAAAATTATTATGAGCTTATAAAATATATTTTGACTGAATAATTAATTGTCTAAGTTAATTGTGTTGCGTTTAGACAAAGTCTTATGGATACTAGGCTCGATAGTTATCTGACTAGACCGTCGGGATGTCAGAATTGTGCCGGATTCAATTCAAACTATAATTGTTTGACTTGATACTAGGTCTTATATGTTGTATAGACTAATAAGATTATGTGGTAATGTGTTTAAGTTATTTTATATTGTGATGATATTATTCTAACTTGAGAAATCGATATTATTAATATTAGGTCTTCGAATAAAGCTAAGTTATGTTTCATAATGGTAATCAACCAATCAGACAAGTTTCTTATACTTACTTATTGTGAAAGTTTTTCTTGAACTGTTCTTTTTATGCCTATTACATATATTCATCAGGTATGAAAGGCTGATCACCTTCATTACCATTCGGTCCAGATATAATTGATATGTTCATGTTCAATGTTCGTTCAGTTATGAAAATTTGTCCATGCTAGTTCACAATTATATTGTTGAATGTTAGCCAGCTATTATTCAAAATCTTTCCATCATGATATATCCAGAATTTATTGAACTTAAACTTGCTGGGAAAACTTGTTGCTCACCCTTGCTATATCATGATAAACATTGTAGATTAAGGCGAATACGTCGGATACAAGAAAAAGTCAAAGCCAAGTTCAGCTTGGGACTATGTATACAACTAGATTTGTAACAATATTGTATAATAATAACATTGTATGTTAGATAAGATTTTGATTCAGGTTTTAAGTAAATTTTCTCGACCTTGGAGATAGTGTGTAATGTTTAATGTATAGACAATTTATGTTTATATCTTCTGCAATAGTTAAAACTAGTGTACCAAATTCGTGGTGATTGAGGACATGAATTTGGGGGCGCTATAATCGGCATGCCGCCCTACAAAGCATTATACAGCAGGAAGTGCAGAACTCCACTGTGCTGGGATGAAGTCGGTAAACGCCAACTGTTGGGACCAGAACTGGTACAACAAACTGCTGAGGTTATCAAACTCATCAGGACTAGATTAGTAGCTGCTCAAGACAGACAAAAGAAGTATGCTGATCAACACAGACAAGATCGTGCATTCGAATTAGGAAGTTACGTGTTCCTAAAACTTTTTCCTTGGAAGGGGAAAATTCGTTTTGGTAAAAAGGGAAAGCTAGGCTCGAGGTTTATTGGACCTTTTGAAGTGCTGCAAAGAGTTGGAGAAGTGGTTTACGAGGTAGCTCTACCTCCAGAGTTGGAAAACGTTCACAATATTTTTTCATGTTTTGATTATTACTGACAGTATAAACCGATTACAAAAACGCGTGATCGAAAGTACGAACCTTTGTAGTTCGATAAAGACTTGTCCTATGAAGAGATTCCTATCCAGATAGTTGATAGGAAAGAACAGGTGCTCAGGAATAAAGTTATACCTTCTGTGAAGGTGTTATGGAGGAACCATAATGCTGAAGAAGCTACGTGGGAACTCGAAGATAAAATGTTAAAAGATTACCGTGAGTTATTTGTTTGATCTGTGTCTTCGATTCTGGTGACAGAATCTTGGTAAGTAGGGAATAATGTAACGAATGACTTGTTTGAGTTGTGATTCTGGGGACAGAATCCTTATAAGGAGGAAAGGATGTAACAATTCAGAATTTTGAAATTGTAATTTTAAATATTTATTGAATTATATAAATATTTAATGGATGTGTTTATTGTTGAATAAATATTTAATTTGATTTGACTTGATTGGTTAATTATTTGTTAAGTAAATAATTAAGAAAATTATTTGTTATGAGATAATATACTAATTTAATTTAGTAATTAACTTAGAGAGTTTATAATGATTAAATGAATTATTATATTTTAATTTGATTGTGTAATTAAAATCATGTGTTAATTGATTAAATAAAATTATAATTATAAAGAAAATTATAATTAGGTTGTATTAATTTATGTGTTAAAGTAATTTAATAAATTATTATTAGAATTAATTAAATTGAGTATTGAAAATTTAATTAAATAAAAGTGTGACAAATAACCTTACTATAAAGGAGTTGTTAAAATAAATTAAAGGAGTTTAATTCAGTTTTGCCAAGCAAGGCTTAATGCATATTAAGTCTTTAATCTAATTGTGTTTTACCAAACAAGGCATAATGATTAATTGATTAATTTTAAGTGGGTAACCAAACAAGCCTTATTGCTTTTGATTTTCTAAATTAGATAATTGATATCAGTTATACATATATTTATAATATATAATTAATATATATAATTATTATCTATGCGTTATATTTTAGTACGTAAGTTAGAATAGAGAAGAAGAACTCAGAAGACGAGAAGAGGAAAAATTGAGTGAAAACTTGAGAGAATCCTAGAGAGGTTTTGAGAAAAAAATTGGGGAAAAGAAAGCTTGTTGATCAAAGGAAAAAGTTATCATCTTCTGGAATACAAGGTATCATCTAAACTCTTTTATTTTTCAAAAAGTTATAGTTGTCTTCTCCTCCAAAATTCTCTGTAAAACCTTTGTAGGGATTGAATTATTTGTTATATATAGTTTTATATGATAAATTAGTTGTTGTGAAACTGTTTTCATAAGTTTATATATGAGTATAGTCAATGAATTCATGTTATGTATGTAAATTGTGAAGAAAACCATATTATAGTGAGTCTATATGAATATAGCTTAGTTTAAAGTAAAATTAAGGTTTAATTAGTTGTTTAATTTATAAATTAACTATTGAATTTGAAAGAGGATGAATAAACATAAAAAAGTATTTTGAATTAATTATTTTGGTTGAAAAACAAAGTTACAATGATGATTTTAACTAAAAATGTCAAAAGTGAAGTTTTATCAAAAACACTAAAATTAGTTGTTTTAAATTTGATGTTTATGTTGTTATTTGGGTAAAATCATGTTAAGAGTATTTAAATTATGTTTATATGAAGTCTCTGTAAGTATTATATGTTAATTAGGTTGTTAAAAAGTAGTTTGTAGGCCAATTTGGCTTTTGTTCATATTATTCTTTGAGGTTGGTCGTAGAGAGGATGGAGTTCATGGCTTGTGCCTACCAGTGAAGGTAATCCTCGCCATGGCCAGCCAGCGCCACGCAATGCAGATGCCAATTGTTACTTTGTTGTCTCAGTCATGTGCCTACCAATAAATGTAAATCAGTAGCGTACATGAAAGTTAGTGAGAATGGTTAGACAATGTGATTTATTTACACAAAGTCTGAAAAAGTTGTTTTGTGTTAATAGTAGGACTGTTATGTTATGATTTTAGTAGTACTATACTAATAATGAACATGTTGTTAACGATTAACTACTTTTATTACTAATGTAATTTGATTACATGATTAAAAATCAAACCTTAAATGATGTATATACTTATATATAATGTTGGTAGTGACTAATTATGTTATGATGACATATATATAGGGTATTGTGATTCGATTTGTTACGCTTTAGCTTACACTCAAGGCAAGTTTTCTAACTCTACACTTTCGTTGAGCTAGTTCTATTGTTATTATTGTGCAAGTTTACTTGTCCGATTTCAATTATAATTTCGCAAGTTCTCTAAATCTATTGTTTCGTTGAGCAATTTATTGTTTCTATTTCAATTACATTACACAAGTTCTTGTATCTAGTTTGTTATGATGATGCAAGTTTTCTAGACCTTATTTTGATGTTGAGCAAGTTATTCTTGTATTTAACTTGTTAATTAACATGAAAGTTTATATATTCTGATATACTAATGTTGACTAGTTTTTATCGTTCAATTCACTATTAATTATGCATTCTTAGTACTCAATTCTAAATAACCTTGGCTTAACATTGTTCAAGCAAGGTGTGTTATAGTTATTCTATGTTTGTGCTCTTAGATTTTTCCTAAAGCATAACCTTAATATTCAATGTTGATTCAATTATGCTTTATTCTATAGCAAAATGTTATGAATTTTTATTCAACTAATCCTTAGTTGATGTTCGTTAAACCTAAATTACCTTGAAATGTATCCAAGCCAAAGTTACTTTGGTGCGAACTTGTACTCTAAATACTGAGATGAACAACCCTATTATTAGGGGATAATTTACGCTTAGCGTTGAAATATTTGTGCACAATACATTGTACGAAGGGCTGATCCCCCTAAGTACGAGGAGTCCCTATAGTCTTATGACTGTTAAAGTTTAATTTGAAAGATTACTTATAACTATGGACATAGTTCATGGTCTTATGACCCTCAGATAAATATTTCATGATTCTGATTATCCTTGATAAAGCAATTTGTTCATTTCTATTGAGCCTATTATTTGGCAGTTGTTGTAAAGATTTTATTCATTGTCATTTCAAGTGAGCTTTGTTTGCTCACTCTTGCTTATATAACTATTACTGCTAAGGATGAGAAGGTCGATGTACCTAGCACCAGTAAAGGAAAGAGAAAGATGAACAAGTATTAAAGACTTGTAATATGTTGATATTTTATTATCAGACTTTATTTTCATGATTGTAATGAAGTAGTTAATTTTCGCATTTGAATGATTGTATTTAAAGGTTAGATAACCTAGGAGATTTTATTAATGTAATCTCTTAATGGGAATGTTTATTATTCAATTTTTATTATGATTGGGTAGTTATATATGAATGTTTTATTAAAGTGAATACCAAATCTTGTGGGAATGAAGTACCTAGATTGGGGGTTGTCACAATGCCCACTCCCTCCATAATCATCACCTAAAGAAGCTTGGAAGAAGGAATAGGCCTTAGCCTTTTTGGCTTACATGTGACTGAGAAATGAGGAAAATGGGACACTCATTTTGGGACACTTCCAACTAACTCAGCACTCATGTACACTTATACAAATTCCCACTCTTATGTTATATTTTATATTAATATCAACCATACATTATAACTTAATGTCAGAATATGATTTAATATTTCAAGGTAGTAGATGTTATGCAACATACATATAATCCATGTACATTCTATTTTAATGTCTACCCAATGTATATGGTTACTTACACATTTCATGATATATTTATACCATATAGTTTCAATATGCATAATCACATTGCTTCATACAATATAGTTTCATTAAACTTAATATATAGTCACATAAAAGTCATACTACACTATATAGTATAGTCGTATTATTGCTCATATGCGCATAATGTAGTTAATCTACTATTATTATATTAATAACCTATTTATTTATGTCAAATAAATAAATTATTCACTTCCTTGATTAATTAACACCAATATTAATTAATCCAATCATCATCGATTAATGTATTTATGGATCTCCATAATCATTAATTTTCTATATAATTCTTATTATATTTATAGATATATTGCAAATAATAGTAATCACATATTATTAATTAATTACCAAGTAATTAATATTCTAACATAATTAATTAATATTAATTAACGGTTTACTTAATAATTCCTTTGTCAAACATAACATACTTTATTTCATGGTTTATCAATGTCACACATATCACATAATTGTTCCATTTAATTTCTAAAGTAGAAAAATTAATTTTTCTCCAATCGACCCTTTGGCCTTAGCAATTTGCGCTTGATTTTATCTTCTTTGGGACCGCGCGATTCTTGGCAAATACTACAACGATACCAATCTTTGGTTTAGCTTCAAGCCAGTGTCAATTTTTGTCGCCAAACTTGTTTTACATGACATGAATTAATGTCCACATGAGTGATATTACAAGTCTAAGAACGTATTGATTGCTTATATGAAATCGCATAATCATACACGATTAATCTTCCTAATTCCCGTTTTTACTCGCTTAGTGAATTTCCTCGTTTCACAATATGCCACACAAGGCATTTCACAATTCTCATTATCAAATCCACCCTTCTTAATACACATTGATCTAATACGAATCAATTGAATTAATCGACTCACAAAACAATAACACTTATATTCACATAAATATTATTTTCATTAATATATTTATTTAATAATACGTGGAAATTCTCGGGTATTACATCCTCCCCCCTTATAAAAATTCCGTCCCGGAATTGCTACAAGGTTACACAAATAAATGGGGATAATCCCTCATCATCCTATCTTCTAACTCCCACGTAGCCTCCTCGACATCGTGGTTACGCCAAAGTACCTTTATAGAGGAAATAACTTTATTTCTCAAGGTTTGCTCTTTCCTATCAAGAATTCGGACATGAATTTCTTCGTACGCTAAGTTCTTCTCCACTTAAATGGGTTCATAAGAAATCACGTGCTTGTAGTCAGGCTTGTACGAACGTAACACGGATATGTGAAACACGTTATGGATGTGCTCCAACTCAGGTGGTAGTGCAACTTTGTATGCTACTTCGCCCACTCGCTTTAGTATCTTGAATGGTCCTATGAATCTTGGACTCAGTTTTCCTTTCTTGCCGAAACGGATCTTTCCATTCTATGGAGATACCTTCAGGAATACAAAACTTCCGACTTCAAAATCTCGGTCTTGCCGATGGAAATCCGCATACTTTTTCTGGCGATCTTGAACTACCACTAGTCTAGCCCTTATTACTGTCACCACTTCCGCGGTTTGTTATACTACCTCTGGTTCGAGTATTCGTCGTTCTCCGACTTCGTCCCAACATAATGGCGTTCTGTACTTCCTTCCGTAAAGAGCTTCGTACGGTGGCATGCCGATACTCGCATGGTAACTATTATTATACACAAATTTGACTAAGGGTAAGTGGTCGTTCCAATTTCCTTTGAAGTCCATTACGTAAGTTCTAAGCATGTCCTCTAACATTTATATTATTCGCTCACTCTGTCTGTCTGTCTGAGGATGATAAACAGTACTTAACCTTAACTGTGTTCCCATCCTCTCTTGCAAACTTTTCCAGAATTTTGACGTGAAACGCAGGTCTCGGTCAGAAAACAATCGATACCAGCACTCCATGTCGTGAAACAATTTCTTTTACGTACAGACTTGCTAACTGATTCAAACTGTAGAATATCTTGATCGGTAGAAAATGTGCGGTCTTTGTTAGTCGATCCACGATAACCCAAATGGCATCCAAACCTTTCTGCATAACTGGAACCCTTACCACGAAATCCATCGTAATATGCTCCCATTTCCACTCCGATATTTCCAATGGTTGTAGCAACCCACTCGGTCGCTGATGCTCTACTTTTAAGCGTTGACAAGTCAAACACCTACTAACCTACTCTGCGACTTCCCGTTTCAAATTGGGCCACCAAAAATGTTGCCTCAAGTCTCGGTACATCTTAGTTCTCCCGGATGAACGAAATATGTCGTATTATGTGCCTCGTGCAAAATCTCTTCTCTTAACTCGGTTACCGCTAGTATCCACATTCTCCCTTCGAATCTTAAGATATCGTCTTTATCTAGTCGAAATTTTTCTTCCGCATTTTTCATGATCCTTTTCTTGATTTTCTCACATTTTCCATCTTTCTCCTGTGCTTCCTTTACTCTATCCAACAATATTGGACAAGCTTCCATTATAAATAACTTCTCTTCTGACCTCTCGGGCCCCTTTACCCCTATTTCCAACTTCTCCATCTCTTATTAACTCCTCCTGAGTTGTCAGTTGAAACAATTTCTCCCTTCCTTTCCTGCTCAGAGCGTTAGCAATTACGTTTGCCTTCCCCGGGTGATTAAGAATATCACAGTCATAATCTTTGATCAATTCTAACCACCTTCTCTGACGCATATTCAACTTCTTCTGTGTGAAGATATATTTCAGACTTTTGTGGTCCGTGTATATCTCACATTTCTCTCCGTACAAATAATGCCTCCATATATTTAACGCAAAAACTACTGCCGCTAACTCTAAGTCATGAGTAGGGTATCATTTTTTGTAATCCTTCAATTGTCGTGACGCATACATAATGACTTTACCATGCTGCATCAGGACACAACCCAGTCCTCTATGCGATGCATCACTATACACCCCAAATCCTCTCGTATCATCTGGTAAGGATAATACATGCATCTCGCTTAATTTTTTCTTCAACTCTTGAAAATTCTCTTCGCATTTGTTGGTCCATACAAATTTCACCGTCTTTCTCATCAGATTAGTCAATGGGGTCGCTATCTTAGAAAAATCCTGGATAAATCTTTGATAATACCCGGCTAACCCTAAGAAACTTCTTACCTCCGTTGGTGTTCTCGGTTGTTCCCAATTACTTATCGTTTCGACTTTTTCGGGGTCTACTGAGATTCCATTCTCATCCACTACGTGGCCTAAGAATTGAACCTTCTTCATCCAGAATTCACACTTCGAAAACTTCGCATACATCTTCTCCTTTCGTAAGCCTCCAAAATAATCTTCAGATGGTCGACACGTTCTTCCTCTGTCTTTGAATAGATCAAAATGTCGTCGATGAAAACTAATATGAATTTATATAAGTATGGCTTGAAAACTTTATTCATCAACTCCATGAATGCTGCCGGAGCATTAGTCAAACCAAATGACATTACCAAAAACTTGTAATGTCCATAACGGGTTCGAAACGCAGTCTTTGGAATGTCCTCATCCCGCACTTTCAGTTGGTGATATTCTGTCCGTAGGTCGATCTTCGAGAAACATTTTGCTCCCTTCAGTTGATCAAATAAGTCGTCTATCCTCGGTAGTGGATATCTGTTCTTGATCGTTACTCTATTCAATTCTCGATAATCGATACAAAGCCTCATTGATCAGTCCTTTCTCTTAACAAATAGCACTGGTGCTCCCCAAAGAGGCACACTCGGTTGAATGTATCCCTTATCTAATAACTCTTGAAGTTGTATCATCAATTCCTTCATTTCTACCGGTGCCATACGATATGGAGCTTTAGAAATTGGTGTCGTTTCCGGTGCTAAGTCTATTACGAATTCAATTTCTCTGTTTGGCAAAAGTCCAGGCAGATCATCCAGAAACACATCCTGAAATTCATTCACTACGAGTATATCTTTAATCTCTACTCCCTTTTTCCGAGTATCTACAATGTAAGCTAAATAACCTACATATCCTTTCCTTAACAATTTATTGGCCTGTATCATCGTAACGCAACACGATTGCTTTAGCGATGAGCTACCATGAAACATTACCTTAGACTTACTCGGAGTCTGAAGGTTCACACACTTGTTCTGATAATCAATTATCGCCGCATGATTATATAACCAATCCATTCCCAGTATTACGTCAAATTCTCCCAGTCTAATAGGAATCAAGTCTACGCTCAGTTCATGTTCTCTAATGTTTGCGCGATAATTTCGATAAACGTTTTCTACATGGATTATTTCCTTATTCGTAACTTCTAAGTTCAAGGAATCTTCTAAACGTTCTCGGGGTGTACTAAGTTTACTAGAAAATTCTTCAGATACAAAAGAACAGGTGGCACCCGAATCAAATAATACATAAGCATTTATATTATTGATTGGGATTATACGTGACACCATGTCCTTCACAGCCACTGCGTCCTGGACGGTCATGTTAAAAGTTCGGGCGGTCAATCGGTTAGGTTGTGCAGGTCCACCAATCATTAACTTGCTTCCTCCTCCCTGGCCTCTGCCAGCTCCACCGATTCCTTTCTTCGGGCAATCTATTATCTGGTGCTCTGTTGATTCACAAGCAAAACATCATTTGATCTTCTTTGTCTTTGGGCAATTTGGCGATATGTTCCCCTCTTGGCCGTAATTATAGCAAGTGTTCTTTCCCTTCCAGCACTCCCCCTGATGACTTCTTCCAGACTTGTTGTAAGCCTCGGTCCTTTTCTTGAAGTTTCCCTGGTGACTTCCACCTTGATTATTGTTTCTGTTGTTGTTGTTATTTTCCCATTTCCTCTTTCCAGAATTACTCCATCCGTTGTTGCTTCCTCCACGATGTTCACTACTAGTGTTCTTATTCTTCTTCTCCTTATGATATAGACTTAAGGCCTCACTGCCACCTTCCGCAATGACTACCTTCTCTAACAAGGTCGTAAAGGAATCAATTTGGAAGACTGATACCTTATTATACAACTACGACTTCAACCCTAGCTCGAAGCGTCTTGCCTTCCTTTCCTAATCCCTAACTTGGTGCTCTGCAAATCGCGCTAGTTCATTAAACTTAGCTGCGTATTGTGCCACCATCATATCACCTTGTTTTAACTCTAGGAACTTTACTTCCATCCTACTCTTCATACTCTTCGAGAAATATTTCTCAAAGAACAATGTCGTAAACCTCTCCTATGTTATCGTTCCTTCCCACTCTCTCTGCTGATTAGTTTCCCACCAATAGTTTGCTTCGCCCCTCATCATGTATGTGGCAAATACTCTCTTCTGGTCTTCACCCACGCGAGCTATAGCGAAGGCCTTCTTGATCTCCTTGATCCAGGTTTGCGCAACTATCGGGTCAGTAGTTCCCGTGAACTCTGGGGGTCCTACACTCTTAAAGTCTTTGAAGGTTATTCTTTGGGATGACTTGGGGAGCAGGTGATGCGGGTTCGTTTATTCCCCTCAGCGCTTCTCCTAATAAATCTACAAGTCTTTGTATCGGATCTACTGATCCTCTCTCGTCATTAACTGACTCTTATGGGATAATTATTCTACGTCTGGGCGGCATTTTCTGCATCACAAAATATTTCATTTTATTATTTAATTATCATATTTAGACATTTCTCAATTGAAAAGAACTGGAGGTTTAAAACACGTTTCTGAAATAAGATCATTTATATTCATATGCCAAATGGTTACAATACACGTTTTTTTCTAGCATACTGCAATAAATGATAACACATATCCCCTATTATCACAAAAGACGGGGATCACACTAGCTTGCTACCCCTCTAACATTTTTCAAAAGTTGGGGTTACCATCATCTTGCATCTTACACAAAAGACTAAGATTACAACAACATATTAACAACACATAAATAAAATACTACACTACTGAGCTTTTCCCTCTAGACTCAATCACATCCCACGCTCCACGGCGCTCTGATACTCCTTCTGCATAATGTGTACCACCATATTCCGACTTATGGTATGCCGAGTCTATCCTTGCTTAGCTGGGTAGTGATTTACCCCATCGATCAACCTCTCCATGGTCGTGCGTAGAGCATATCCCATCTTGTTCATCTTCCTTCTTTTACACCGTACCTCATCCTCTAGATTATCCACCCTATCATTAGTTTCCTCCCACTTCTCCTCAAAGTGAATCCTATCCATTACCTCCATCTCTAACTGAGTTTGGAGAGCCCCCTTCTCCGTCCTCTCACTCAAAACCTTCAGCTCCATTTCTTCCAGCTTCCCTGCCAGCTCAACGTTCCTTTCTACCGATCGGTGAAACAAGGTCCCCATCTGGATCCCTGCCTCCTTACGGTGAGCAATTTCCACTTCCATCTCCTGCATCACTAGTTGCCTCTCAAGAGTCTCAGTCTCTAGCTCCTCGACTCTATATTCTAATTCCAAAATCTGTTCTTCATACTCTCCTAACATCCGATCCTCGAAAGTAGACTCGTCGGAGTCCTCCATAGGCTTGGGCTCCTCCTCCGCATCAGACTCCTCAGGTAGAGGCTCCATCTCCTCCTCTTCATCATCATCATCAATAGGGGCCACTACTGATATGAGTTCTGCTATCAATGGTGCCTCATATACCACGTGGATATCATGAGGCTCCTCCTCTACTACTCGACTAGGTCCTTCCATGTCAGTCATCCTACAATCACCAACATAAGAAAATACAAACAACAACTCCATCAGAATGTTAAACAAACATAAGTTCATTGTATAGAATGAAGTTACATTTCATAACACACTACACCTCTCAAGGAAACCTCTACCTGAGTTTTATCCCCTTTCTAACTTCTAAGTTTTCCTAAGTTATAATCTAAGGACTCTCGTTCCTAAGGTTTATAACTATAGCTTTGATACCAACCTGTGACGCCACAAAATTCGGACCGCCACTTGGTCACTCGAATTCGGTTCATCACATGCTCAAAGTATTACCATAATAACTAAAATCACACATTCACAACGAAAGATCTAATTTAGAATAATATACAATGTTTTATTATAATTATTCCCCCAAGTCTCGCAACCTACAGTGCTTAATAGATTACATAATAATATCGAATAAAGACTTATTACATAATCCTACTTAAGCTTAAACATAGTCTGAAAACAATCTTAATACAATATAATAGACTTAAACATAAAAGGACAAACTAGTCGGTAGCCTTGCCCTTGTCTTTTCCAAAGACACTTCCCTGTTCCGCCTTAACTAAGAGATTTTAAATAAGCAAGAATGAGCACAAATTGCCCAACAAGTAATATACAACAAGGGTAAATAGTTTTATAACACAAGTGTAGACACTCAAAATTTTCTTTTCTTGTTACTAACCATGTAGGAGTGCAAAAACGTCTTTTTCACACTCTAGGGATAACCCTGGAGGACCACAACATCAATTTAACCCCAGAGATAGCCACGTGAGATCCAGTTTCCAACCCAGGAGATAACCCTCGGAAAACAGTTTCCAACCCCGAAGTTATCCCCGGGAAAGTCAGTTTCAACCCTGGAGATAGCCTCAGGAGATCAAGTTCAAAGCCTGGAGATAACCCCAAGAAGTCAAGTCAACCTCAGAGATAACCATGAGGACATTCAGAGTCAAGAGCAGTTCAACCTCAGGGATAACCCTGAGAAAAGACTGCTACAACTGCGCGAAAACCGAAGATAACCCCGAGAGGGGCAAAATGGTTATTTTGCCAACTCAACTTCACTTTAAATCAAATACACTCATTTCAACTCAAATTACTTCCAAAGAAGTCCCACAAGAACCATATCTTTACTCTGGAGCGCAAACTACGCAAAACGGCTCACCGAATTGCCTGACGAAAACTCGGAAATGCTATTTCGGTCACGGGTCCATTTTCCCTGAATCAAAAAATAGCAAATCCTTTGTCATTGTGTATCTCTCAGAAAGATCTTTCCAGAATGGTATGGCACGCTTCCATCGGACTCCCAGATTGAAAGTTATGAACGACCGAGCGAACAGAGCGTTATCCGAGTTTACGTACTTTGATACGGCAGAACCCACATTGCTGGGCATCCTGGGCATCCCGGACAGTCGCAGGTAGACCTGCAACACCCCCCTCTTTATATATGGGGCTTGGGGTGGCCTTATTTGCAATAGAAATAGCGAGGAAACCCTGTCCAATTGGCTTTGTGCATACTATAAACTGAGTGCTTTCTTATTTCAAACACTTTTGAGCTTATATTCTGTCATATTTTTATCGGCGGGAGCCTAGTGTTCATCCATTTAAAGTTATTGAAGTCTTTTTTGGTAGTCCACTGTAAGCCTTCTCACACACTTTAAACCCTTTCTCTTCATCTTTGCACACACTATTCTTCACGTTGAGAGTCGTGTTGCGTGTTTATGCCCGGACTTCGGTCCGTGATTTCATTTCAGTTTGTATATATATATATATATACTTATATATATGAACTGTGTGTCGAACTCTGTTCGATGAGCCTAGACTTATGTCTGGAGCATTTATTTGCTTATATATATATATATTTATATATCAACTATTGTCGGACTTTGTTCGATGAGCCTGGATTTTACATCCGGTGCGTTTACCACTTATATATATATATATATATATATATATATTTGCATTTAATCCCGCCTGGAGTTTACTTCGTGGTAGTTGATCGTCTTTACATATTTATTTACTTTTCGTCCCGCCTGGAGTTTACTCCGTGGCGGTTGATTACTTTTACAGCTTTATTTACATTTCTTATCCCCCATGGAGGTGCTTCGTGGTGGCTGATCATGTCAGTATATATATGTATTTATAATTTTTATATATATACCTGTTTGCTATTTTTTTAATCAATTGCGTCATCATGTGAGCCTAGGAATCATGTGATCACAGATTCAGTCTACTGGATCTAGATTCGGTTCCCGTGATGGACATTTTCATCTATAAGCAGCTTGTAAATTTATCCACGGTGTTTGGATTTCCTCAGATGGTTTTCATGCCCACGAGGAGTTCGGCACTGCTTTGTGCATTATTTTCTTGAAGATGCTTTGCATCTCAAAAATTAAAAGTAATCAAGCCGAACACTTGTTAAAAATTGGAGTGTAAAAGGTCTCAATTACTATTGAGCACAAGGGTTTGAAAAAACTCTTTTATAAAACATCACTGCCATATCTGATTTAAAACTGAATTTTTACATAAATTCAAACCCTGTGTATATAGGTGAGAACGAGGCCTCGCACTACTTCTAAATAACAACACATTGACCCACACACACACAAATTCATATAATAGTTTCTTGAAAAGTAGTGGTCACCGTGGTAACAGAGATGTCGGGGGGTGCCTAATACCTTCCCTCCGCATAATCAAGCCCCCGGACCTTAATGAATCTCGGTTTCACCGACCCGTTTAGCAGTGTCATATCACTGGGTCAATATGCAAACCTTTTCTCGGTTATGTTGGTACAACCATATAAAAAACCAACTGGCGACTCTTAACAGTCCATCGTCTACATTATACATGTCAGACCTTTTTCACTTGTTTTTTCAAACAAATCTCACCTAAAATGAGAACACCAAAGAACAAGTAACGAAAAGGGACAAATAAAAATCCCGACGTCGACAACAAGTTTGAAATATCGAAGTATCATCTCTAAGATAGTTCAAAGTTTCAAAATAATATCATGAATAATGAATATCAACAATTCTTGGAATAAGAACGATAATTCAATATAAATCAACAGATATATATGAATTCAAAGACTATCAAGGTATCCAACTGGATAACAATTTATACTGAGCAATCACTAATGACTATTGAACATCTACTAGAATTACCAATATTAAACTGATAACCCAAAAGAATCAAGTACTATTGATGATCAGTCTACAATACTTTAAGTTATGCATAACACCACAATAATAATCTACTCATGTGTTGGGGTTTCCAACAACATACATTCCCCTTACCTTAAGGGTTGTTCAACTCAGCTTTCAAGATTTCCACACCAATCAATTGGTTTGGACAGTTTTATAAACATGCATATAGTCTAGCCGAATCAAATGGCATAAACACTTTCACAATATTCAAGAACAATACCAAATTCACATGAATAATAGTTTTCTCAAGAGTTTAACATACTAGCTCAATTGAACGAATAAGTAGGATAACTTGCATTCAATGAGATAAGCTTACGATATTCGTTGAATAAAGTAATGTAAGAGTTAGAATACTTGCACAATGTAAAGTATGGTTCGGATACTTGCCTTAAGCGTAGTTTATCCACATTAAGAAATCAACACTTTCGAATCCTATTAATAGCGTATTATATGTTCAAGATGCTCATTAGTTAACATAGTCTTTACTCAAGCTTGACATGATTCAAGTATGCACATATGGTACAAAATCAGCTTATAGATTCCTCATGAATCAAATACCTAGTTATTTCATAAGTAAATTAAGAATGCTCAGGGTTAAGACCTTTTTACCCATGGACACTCCTATCACAAGGCAAACACCATCATATTATTTAAGCATCACTTATATACATGTATCGGTAGGTTTTAAACCACTTCTAGACATATAGGCAACGGCCAGTCTACGATACTGAGAAATTTTTTCAACAATTTAATTTTAATATTTATTTAATTAAATAAATAGTTTTCGATGATTGAGTATTAATTATTAGATTAAATAATTAATTGATGAAAAAATTATGGTAGATTAATTTAATTATATGTGTTACATTTATTAAAATGAATTAAATAAATATTTTCGATGATTTAATTATAGATTAAATAATTATTGATGTAATTATGTAGATTAATTTAATTATATGTGTTACATTTTTTAAATTAATGTAGAGACTTTTATTTAAAAGTATGTGAATGAGCTTATTTATTAAAAGAAATATTTAATAAGCCTAATTATTGGTATTTTAATTTAATTATTAATTAGAGATTTAATAATTTGATATAATTAATTAATGAGAAAATTAATTATGTGACTATGTGAATTTATGAGAAATTATTATATTTATTTTATATTAAATTAAATAAATATATTTAATTGGGAGTGTGACATGATTTAAACTATATGATAAAAGAGTTTATTAAATTAAATGGGTATAAACCTTTTAAGGCTAGCCAAAATGAGGCCTTAAAGGGAGTTGAGGCGGTTAACCCATGTATGGAGTAATCGACCTCAACTCATCACGCATAAAGGCTTTATTGATATTTCTACGTATTCTCCTTTCCTTTTCTTTTATTATTATTGGCTAAGTCTAGAGATACAGAGAGAGAGATTGAAAAATTCAAGAGAGAGTTCAGAGGATTTTGTGAGAACTCAGTGATTGAAGAAAGAATCTAAGCCTACATATATATACTTTATTCTCAGGGTAATCTCTCCTTCCCAAATTCTAAATTTCACGTATTCAAGTTTTGATAAAAATGGCTTTCACAGTTTTTTGTAAAGTCTCTATGATGGGAAATTGTAAGACTTATGTGTATATATAGGTTAAGATGTTATCAAATCGTATTTAATTATATATATTTTGTAAACCACCATCATCATAGTTTCATGAAAATACATAGTATATGATTTCTACAAAATTATAGAGTTTGGGGTTTAGGCCATATGGCCTTATACGTGGTATTTCATGTGTTGATCATATATTATCCCTAAATTTTACACTCGTATATTATTATGCATGTTGATACGAAGAGACCAAAGTTTAAATGAACGGAATCGGTGTTATAACGAATCCGTAGTGTCAATTTTCATGTTTTATTTTCAAAACCTTCAAGAACATCAAAGTCAGTGAAATTATAGATTTTAATTATGTGATTATGTGTTTTAATGGGTTAAAATCACTTTATAGATGTTGGGTAATGATTATGTATAAATCATAGCATGTGGGTATGTTAATTTAGTGAAATTAATGATCATTTTGTGTCCTTTTCATTTGAACTCGTGTTCTTCGCGAATCGGGAATCAAAGTCTGAGTTTTTTTTGCATGCCACGCCAACTCCGTAATCGAAGTCCCGCAACAATCCCACCTCGCCAGAAGCGCCAAGTCTCAAACAATAGCGCAAGCAAGAGTAAGAGTCCAAGCACTATCATCATCAGCGTTGCCAAGATCAAGAAAATAGTATAAAAGTGAAGCAGCAGCCACACTCTCCGTAAAGTTCGTAAATGTAATTTTTAAAATGTTTTAAGTCTAACAATGTGTTAATAAATTAATTTAATGAACATGTAAACATGTTAGAAGTATAATGAGATGTTAAAATAGTTGTTTAACATGTAAATAACATAATTGCATGTGGATTGAATTATGAATAATACATAATTAGCTTGATATTCATGAAGTACAAATTATGATGTGACAAAGTGGTAATTTGAATAAGTATAGTCAATAATCAAAGTAAACAAAGAGAATGAGTTTATGATGATTAGTTAAGTTATAATTAACTGGTATTGTGAATGTGAATGGTATGTAGGATTAAATTCAAAGAACGTGCTTAGTTAAAGTGTAATCTACGCACGAGGCAAGTTTCCTAACCCTACTTGTCATTATTGTTCAAGTTTATTATTTACCTCGAGTAAATTATCATTACTATTATTCAAGTTCAAATGTTATATTAAAGATTGATTATCTTTTCAAAGCATGATTCAGCTTATACAATAATTGTCCTATTGTATACTTCTTGAGAGATTATTATTCAAATGAATATCATTATTGTTGAACCTTATTAGACTAGTGAACTTTATTGATTCAACTAGTCCTTAGTTGATGAACGTTCTAAATTTCAGAACCCTTATTGAATTATCCAAACCAAACTTCCTTTGGTGCGGACTCGAATGTCAAACTGAGATGAACAACCCTGCAAAGGGATTTACTTATGCGTTAGCGTTAAGATATTGTGCACAGTATGGTACTAAGGGTTGATCCCCCTAAGTACGAGTAGAAAGGTCCATAGTCTTATGACTGTTAAAGGTTTCAAGTATAACCCTTGATAACCTAGGACATAGTTCAAGGTCTTATGACCCTTAGAATTTTTTTTGATTCTTGTTATTCATTCTTGATTCAAAAGTCGAGCTTTTATTCAGATGTCTTTGATTTACTCGCATGTTATTATAATCGTTATTTCATTATTATACTTGTGGGCAATAGTGCTCACTCTTGCTTAATAATAACATTGCGCTTAAGAAATCTAAAGAATCGATGAACCTTCCACTAGTAAAGGCAAGGGCAAAGTTAGCAAGTGATGAAGACTTGTTATTTTATATGATGATGTATTTTGTTTAAGACTTGATTTAATGATGTTGTTTAAGACTTATTTGTTTATGATTCCGCATGATGTTTAAGGTTAGTTTAACCCGGGATTGTATTATTATTATTAGGATGTCAGAACCCTTAAAGGGAAGATTTTTATTCTATCTATTGCATGGTTTGCATTTATTATGGGTAGATAGATAGATGATATTTCAGACAAATGAACACCAAATCCCGTGGAAATCAAGTACCCGGATTTGGGGGGTGTCACAAGTTGGTATCAAAGTCAGAGGTTATGAACCTTAGGTGTGGGGAACAACCTTAGTAGTAGTAGCCTTATAGAAAAAGAAGATAGTGATGGAAAACTCTTATCGAAGTTATAAGAAATGAATTTATGTAATTCATTGAAGATAATAAAAGACCTTATGTGTTTATGTGTTAAAGTATGCGTTAGATGATACGACTTAGTAACTAAAACTTAAAATTTTGTTGTCAGGATGTCGAATGTTGGAGAAGCTAGTCAAGTCGGGGGAGGAAGAACCCCGTAGTACCTATAGTACTTCACCGAGGAGACCCCGTGTACCTATAGTATCGACAGAGGAGGAGCCCCGAGACATTCATGTCGTTAGGGAGCAGCTGGTACAGAGGGAGTCATCTCCATTGATCACCGTTGTTGGTCAGGAGCATGAGCCCGAGACTGATCTTGAGGAGGATCCCGAGGAGGAATTTGTTGAGGAAGAGGAAGAAGAGGAGAGTTACCACGGTACACCGTTGATGCCGAGATGTATGACACATTATAATGCACCGTAACGTGGAGTTACGAGATGAGGTCCAAGAGGACCGAAAGAAGCTATTATTCAAAGATATTACTTACAGAGAGAGAAGGAGAGGAGATTTGACTCTTCACTCACGATCGGGAAATGTAGAATGGGATTTGGTCCATGAGAAGGGTCAAACCAAGATAAGACCGAGGAGATAGAGAAGTCAAGAAGGAAATCAAGGAAACCTCCGAAAGACCGAACATAGCAGAGAGAAGGTTGGGTAAGAGAATCACGCCGAAATGATCGTGCGTAAGATGATGGTCGTGCAAAGAAAGCGTAAGATTGGGGAGACATACTCTACACTTAACAAGGCAATGAATGAGACCCAAGATCGAAGTTTTGAGGTACCCAATCCAATTCAAGGACTACCATTGTACATATGATGGATCGCAGACGATGTATCGCATCTTAGAAGAGGAGCGTAGCAAGGCTAATCAAGACTTCGACCGACAAAGTGATATGATTTGTTTAATTATGTGAAGAACTTAATTAGTTTTAGATGTAAATTCGACGTGTTTATGAACAAAAGAATATTTGAATGTTTTAAAACTCGTGGATTCTTTATTCCAGATAGTTGATGTAAATATAGCTTATGCTATCGTTTAATGTTAAAACTTTGATTTGAATGAAAATATATCAAGTTATTTGAGATGATGTGTTAAATGATATGTTAAATTGTTGAGTAATGCCTTAACTATTTAGAGAAATAAATAAAGTTCTAATAAGCGTTTATTTAATGTAAATATGCCGCCAAGGAGAAGACAACAACGCCAACCTACCCAGAAGAGTCAACCAATAATAACAATAATGCCAACGCTAATCCCGCTCAGCAGCTTAGTTAACTTATTGACTGGAGCAATGAACAATCAACCTCAAGCTCCACCAAACACAACGTTTAAAGACTTCAAGGCGGTGGGACCGCCAAAGTTCAAAGGTTCCATAAACCCAATCGAGGCTCAAACGCGGGTTATGGAAATGGAGAAGGTTTTCGACGTTTCTAGGGTTAGAGAAGACCAGAAGACCGCTTTTGCAACGCGTTTATGTCAAGTCCGAGGCTAGCTATCGTGGCAAGCAAACAAACAAGCGAGGAGGTGAAGGTGTAATTACGTGGGAGAGATTTAAAGAGATGTTCTTCGAAATGTATTTCCCAACTAGTTCGCAGAATCAGATGGAGGTTCAATTTCTGGAACTGAAGCAGGGAAACATGAGTGTACTCGACCACGCTGGCTAAATTCAAACGAGTTGGCAAGGTTCGCCCGCATCAAGTACACACACATCGACGAGAGAAAAGCCGAAGATTCAACAAGGACTAAAGCCTTGGGTGTACAAAGAAGGTATCAATGTTTCGATATAAACACATTTGTTGGAGTTTTGAAAAGGCCATCCTCGCCAAGGTGGAAGCGATGCGGTGACCAAGTACAATCAAGATCAGAAGAAGAAGAAGAGTGAAGGTGAAATTAATAACAAGGCCAGTGGAAGTGGCACAGGAGGTGGAAATTTCAATCAGAAGAAAAGGTGGAACGACAACTCATCATCACTCATCGGAAATCAAAGAAGGTAATCAAGAAAAGAATCAAGCATGCCCGACTTCATGGAAAGCCCATCCGGGAGTTTGTATGAAAAGAAAAAGAGTGTGCTACAATTGTGGTTAGGAAGGCCACATAGCACCAAACTGTCCAAACCCAAAGAAGGGTGCTTGTTTTACTTGTGGTTCAAGGACCATCCGGCAAGAGAGATTGTCCAAGAAGGGATCGGAGGGTCGTGGATCAGGAGGAAACCGGGAAATAATAAAGGAAATGCTTTTAACCATCACCGGACCAACCGCACAAAACCGACCATCGAACGCCTTGACTTTCAACACGACGGTGCAAGATGCAGTTCAATCCCGATGATGTGGTGTCGTATCATTCGATCAATAAAATTAATGCTTATGTTTTATTTGATTCGGTGCTACTTGTTCCTTTATATCCGATGATTTTGCCAAGAATTTAGATTTGCCTAAGAATGAATTGGATTACCCCATGAACATAGAAATTATGTAATAGAGAAATAATCCTTGTTAAGTACGTATATAAGAATTGTAGAGTGGATATTAAGGGTAATATCATGAACGAGATCTTATCCCTATTCGACTTGGGGAATTTGACGTTATTTTGGGAATGGATCTTGGTTATTCAATTACGGGTCAGTAATTGATTGCCAAAAGAAGCGATAACCTTATGACTCGGCCAAAGGTTGTGTTTTATGGAAGAAGTCGCCCAGACAAGCGAAGTTGTTCGACGATGATGCAGCTGCGAAGTTGTTAAGACAAGGCCGTGTAGGATACTTAGCTTACATAGTCGACAATCGAAAAGAGAATCCAAGGTAGAAGAGATACCGATTGTGAGGGACTTCGTCGACGTATTTCGCACGATTTGCCGTGACTTCCACCGATAGAGAGGTAGATTTTGTGATCGATTTGGCGCCTAAATCGCTTCCAATATCGAAGGCACCATACCGAATGGCACCAAGAGAGATGAAAGAATTAATGGTACAACTACAAGAATTGTTGGACAAGAAGTACATTCAACCGAGCGACGCCGGGGGGAGCGCCGGTGTTGTTTGTGAAGAAGAAGGATGGAACGATGCGGCTCTGTATTGATTACAGAGAACTGAATAAGGTCACGATTAAAAACAGATATCCATTACTGAGGATCGACGACCTATTTGACCAATTAAAGGGAGCGAGATACTTTTCCAAGATAGACTTGAGAAGCGGTTATCATCAATTGAAGGTGAGGCCAGAGGATGTACCAAAGACAGCTGCTCGTAACGCGATATGGTCACTACTACTTAATTTTTAGTAATGTCGTTTGGTCTAACGTAATGCTCCCGCAAAGATTTATGGGACTAATGAATGGTGTGTTCAAGCCATTTTTGGACAAATTTGTAGTGGTTTTTATAGATGACATTTTGGTATATTCCAAAACCAAAGAAGAACACGAAGAACATTTGAGATTAACATTGGAAGTATTGAGAAGGAGAAGAAGTTGTACGCCAAATTTTGAAATGCGAATTTTGGATCGAACGAGTGCAATTTCTTGGTCACGTGATCGATAAAATGGAATTTGGTAGATCCATCTAAAGTCAAAGCCGTGATTAATCGGGATCACCGAGAACGCCCGTAAGTAAGAAGTTTTTGGATTAGCAGGATATTATAGAAGATTCATTCAAGACTTTTCCAAGATCGCAACTCCGCTAACTAATTTAACTCAAAAAGTCGGAAATTTGTTTGGACGGAGAAGTGTGAGGAAAGCTTTCAAGAATCAAGAAGAGGTTGAGTACGGCAAGACCGTGTTATCTCTTCCGGATGATACATGAAATTTTGTTGTTTATAGTGATGCGTCACATAAAGGACTTGGTTGTGTGTTCGATGCAAAATGGCAAAGTCATCACAGTATGCATCACGACAATTGAAGGATTACGAGAAGGGATATCCCACCCATGATTTGGAGTTAGATGCAGTTGTTTTTGCTTTGAAAATTTGGAGGCACTATCTCTACGGGGAGAAGTGTGAAATATATACGGACCACAAGAGTCTGAAATATATTTTTACACAGAAAGATTTGAATATGCGACAAAGAAGATGGTTGGAATTAATTAAGGATTACGACTGTGAGATTTTATACCATCCGGGAAAAGCAAATGTGGTTGCCGACGCCTTAAGTAGAAAGGGTCGTGAGAAATTGATGATGTTGACTGCCCAGGAGGAGCTAATCACAGAAATGGAAAAACTGGAGTTAGAGGTGAAGTATCCTATGGAAATTGATGAGAAGCTATTTCAGATGCAATCTGGTACAACCCTACTGGATAAAGTTAAGGAGGCTCAGCTTCAGGACGAAGAATGTAAAAAGGTGACAAAGAAGATATCTGAAGGAACTGAACCGAGATTTAAGATGGATAAGGAAGGAATACTGAGATTTGAGAGTAGAATTTGGGTACCGCCAGTACAAGAGATTAAGGAAGAAATTTTGAGCGAGGCTCATAGTTCACGATATTCGATTCACCCTGGTAGTACCAAGATGTATCAAGATCTTCGACAACATTTCTGGTGGCCAAATTTAAAACGTGATGTTGCAGAATGTGTTGCCAAGTGCCTAACCTGTCAAAAAGTGAAGGCAGAACATCAGAGACCAAGTGGATTGCTACAACCGTTAGAGATCCCAAAATGGAAATGGGAACATATTACAATGGACTTCGTGGTTGGCCTTCCGACGACTCAGAAAGGCTACGACGCGAAGATGGGTTATCGCCGATCGAATCGATTTAAATCCGCACACTTCCTTCCGATCAAAATCGATTCAACTTAGATCGGTTGGCAAGGTTATATGTAAAAGAAATTGTTTCGAGGCACGAGAGTGCCCAGATCAATTGTTTTCGATAGAGATCCCGCTTCACATCAAATTTCGGAAACGTCTTCAGAATGTATGGGTACGCAATTGCGAATGAGTACAATCATACCACCCTCAAATGTAGGACAGAAAGCGAGAGAACGATTCAAACATTAGAAGATATGCTAAGAGCCGTGTGATGGACTTTAAAGGAAATTGGGATGATCACCTACCGTTAGTAGAGTTCGGCCACAACAACAGTTACCACCGCTAGTATTGGTATGCCGCCACCACGGAAGCATTATACTAGAAAGTGCGTAACTCCGCTTTACTGGGATGAAGTTGGTGAAAGACAATTGCTAGGGCCAGAATTGGTACAGCAGATGACAAAAATAGTCAAAGTGATCCGAGCACGACTGGTAGCGGCTCAAGATCGATAGAAGAAATACGCTGATCCACATCGTAAAAATATCGAGTTTGAATCAGGTAGTTATGTTTTCTTGAAGGTCTCTCCCTGGAAGGGAAGATCGAGTTCAAAAGAAAGGAAAATTGAGCCCAAGATTTATTGGACCTTTCAAGTATCGAGAAGAATCGGAGAAGTCGCGTACGAGGTAGCCTTACCTCCATCACTCGAGAATGTCCACAACGTCTTCCATGTTTCGTTGTTACGACCCTACAAAGCCGATTACAAGCATGTAATTGAATACGAACCCCTGCATTTTGAGAAAGACTTATCTTACGTAAGAAATCCTCATTCAAATTGTCGAATCAAAAGAACAAGTTCTCGTAAATAAAGTTATACCTTCGTTAAGGTAATTTGGAGGAACCACAACGTCAAGAAGCTACGTGGGGAACTCAAGAGAATATGATGAAGAATTACCTCATTTATTTACTTAATTATGTGTAAGCGATTCTCGGGGATGTAATCTTTTGGGTGGGGGGGGGGGAGAATGTAATGGGTCAAATTTATCGAGTCGTGATTCGGGGACGTAATCCTTTTTAGGGGGGAAAGATGTGATTTAACGAGATTTTGTAAATTAATTTTAATATTTATTGAATTAAATAAATATTTTTGATGATTTAATTATTAGATTAAATAATTAATTGATGCAATTGTGGTAGATTAATTTAATTATATGTGTTACATTTATTAAATTAATGTAGAGAAATTTTATTATTCAAAAGTATGTGATTATGTGAGCTTATTGTATTAAATGAAATATTTAATAAGCATGATGTTATTTTAATTAATTTAATTATTAATTAGAGATTTAATAATTTGACATTATTAATTAATGAGAAAATTAATTATGTGACTATGTGAATTTATGAGAAATTATTATATTTTATTTTTATTAAATTAAATAAGATATTGATTTATTTTAGGTAAGGGTGTGACATGATTTAAACTATATGATAAAGAGTTTATTAAATTAAATGGTTTTATAAGCTTTTAAGGCTAGCCAAATGAGGCCTTAAGGGAGTTGAGGCGGTTAAACCACCATGATCGAGCAAACCGACCTCAACTCTCATGCATAAAGGCTCGATTTGATATTTTATACGTATTCTCTTTCTTTTCTTTTTTATTATTATTTCTAAGTCTAGAGATAAAAGAGAGAGAGAGATTGAGAAATTCAAGAGAGAGTTGAGAGGATTTTGTGAGAACTCAAATGATTTGAAGAAAAAGAATCTAAGCCTACATATATATACTTTATTCTCGTGGTAATCTCTCCTTCCCAAATTCTAAATTTCACGTTATTCAAGTTTTGATAAAAACGGCTTTCACAGCTTTTTTTGTAAAGTCTCTATGATGGGAAATTGTAAGACTTATGTGTATATATAGGTTAAGATGTTATCAAATCGTATTTAATTATATATATTTTGTAAACCATAACAGCAGTTTCATGAAAATACATAGTATATGATTTCTACAAAATTATAGAGTTTGGGTAAAGGCCATATGGCCTTATACGTGGTATTTTAAGTGTTGATCTTATATTATCCCTAAATTTTACACTCGTATATTATTATGCATGTTGATACGAAGAGACCAAAGTTTAAATGAACGGATTCGGTGTTATAACGAATCCGTAGTGTCAATTTTCATGTTTTATTTTCAAAACCTTTAAGAACATCAAAGTCAGTGAAATTATAGATTTTAATTATGTGTTTTAATGGGTTAAAAACACTTTATAGATGTTGGGTAATGATTATGTATAAATCATAAGCATGTGGGTATGTTAATTTAGTGAAATTAATGATCATTTTGTGTCCTTTTCATTTGAACTCGTGTGTTCTTTATGAATCGGGAATCAAAGTCTCGAGTTTCGCCGTCATGCGCTGCCAACTCAAGAATCGAAGTCCCAAGCCGCCACACACTAAGTCTCGCCAGTCAGCCAAGCCATCAAGCCAAGCCATAGCCAGCTAAGAGTTCAATCAGCCATCGCCATCAGTAGCAGCATACAATAAGAGAAGTATAAAAAGTGGAAGCAGCAACGCCACTCTCCGTAAAGTTCGTAAATGTAATTTTTAAAATGTTTAAGTCTAACAATGTGTTAGTAAATTAATTTAATGAACATGTAAACATGTTAGAAGTATAATGAGATGTAAAATAGTTGTTTAACATGTAAATAACATAATTGCATGTGGATTGAATTATTGAATACATAATTAAGCTTGATTATTCATGAAGTACAAATTATGTGACAAAGTGGTAATTTGACTAAGTATAGTCAATAATCAAAGTAGACAAAGAGAATGAGTTTATGATGATTAGTTAAGTTATAATTAATTGGTATTGTGAATGTGAATGGTATGTAGGATTAAATTCAAAGAACGTGCTTAGTTAAAGTGTAATCTACACACGAGGCAAGTTTCCTAACCCTACTTGTCATTATTGTTCAAGTTTATTAATTACCTCGAGTAAATTATCATTACTATTATTCAAGTTCAAATGTTATATTAAAGATTGATTATCTTTTCAAAACATGATTCATTTATACAATAATTGTCCTATTGTATACTTCTTGAGATGATTATTATTCAAATCGAATATCATTATTGTTGAACCTTATTAGACTAGTGAACTTTATTGATTCAACTAGTCCTTAGTTGATGAACGTTCTAAATTTCAAAACCCTTATTGAATTATCCAAACCAAACTTCCTTTGGTGCGGACTCGAATGTCAAACAGAGATGAACAACCCTGCAAAGGGATTTACTTATGCATTAGCGTTAAGATATTGTGCATAGTATGGTACTAAGGGTTGATCCCCCCCTAAGTACGCAGTAGAAAGGTCCATAGTCTTACGATCGTTAAAGGTTTCAAGTATAACCCTTGATAACCTAGGACATAGTTCAAGGTCTTATGACCCTCAGAATTCTTTTGATTCTTGTTATTC
Organism: Panax quinquefolius; assembly: GCA_020205615.1. Lineage (NCBI taxonomy): Eukaryota > Viridiplantae > Streptophyta > Magnoliopsida > Apiales > Araliaceae > Panax > Panax quinquefolius. The sequence continues at coordinate 29,765,541 of CM035166.1, forward strand.
ATTCTTGATTCAAAAGTTGAGCTTTTATTCAGATGTCTTTGATTTACTCGCATGTTATTATACTGTTATTTCATTATTATACTTGTGGGCAATAGTGCTCACTCTTGCTTAATAATAACATTGCAGTTAAGAACGAAAGAACTGATGAACCTTCCACTAGTAAAGGCAAGGGCAAAGTTAGCAAGTGATGAAGACTTGTTGTTTTATATGATGATGTATTTGTTTAAGACTTGAGTTAATGATGTTGTTTAAGACTTATTTGTTTATGATTCCACACAGATGTTTAAGGTTAGTTTAACCTGGGATTGTATTATTATTATTCGGATGTTGTAACCCTTAAGGGGAAGATTTTTATTCTATCTATTGCATGGCTTGCATTTATTATGGGTAGATAGATAGATGATATTTGTATAGTGAACACCAAATCGTGGAACTCAGGGACAGACGGTATGACTATGCTACGCCTCGGTGTTAATATAGGCGCAATTGCGCCCGCGTCTGGTTCTAGCCGAGAGCAGATTTGCGCGTCGGTAAAACTAGCCCAAACACAGAAATTACTCATGAACTCGTTTCTAAACAGTCCTATATTAGTTTAAACATATTTATATGGTCATATAACAACTATATAACCAACACCCAACCTCATTAACATCCAATTCCATAAAATCAAGAATTTGAATTTCAAGAGTTCAAGAACTCTGTTCGACAGAAATTGAAAATGGAAAGCAAGGAATGGGGTTATACCTTTGCAATATGAATGAACTTGCTACTAGTTGATCTTCCAATGTCCTAGAATACTTGTATGCTCTCAATCTCACACTTAGACAAATCTCAGCAATTGGAAAAATGGAAGGGGAGTTCATATTTATAGAAAATCTAATACACAGACAATGAGATTTCCCACTAAATCAAACTCATGGATTGAATGATTGCGTGAAGGGTAACAAGGAGTTGGTAATTTGCATCATTATGCCCACTCCCTCCATAATCATCACCTAGAGAAGCTTGGAAGAAGGAATAGGCCTTAGCCTTTTTGGTTTACACGTGACTGAGAAATGAGGCAAATGGGACACTCATTTTGGGACACTTCCAACTAACTCAACACCCATGTACACTTATAAAAATTCCCACTTTTATGTTATATTTTATACACATATCAACCATACATTATAACTTAATGTCACAATATGATTTAACATTTCAAGGTAGTAGATGTTATGCAATATACATATAATCCATGTACATTCTATTTTAATGTCTACCCAATGTATATGGTTACTTACATATTTCATGATATATTTATACCATATAGTTTCAATATGCATAATCACATTGCTTCATACAATATAGTTTCATAAAACTTAATATATAGTCACATAAAAGTCATACTACACTATATAGTATAGTCGTATTATTGCTCACATGCACATAACCATTAATCTAATATTATTATATTAATAACTTATTTATTTATGTTAAATAAATAAATTATTCAATTCCTTGATTAATTAACACCAATATTAATTAATCCAATCATCATCGATTAATGTATTTATGGATCTCCATAATCATTTATTATTTATATAATTATTATTATATTTATAGATATATTGCAAATAATAGTAATCACATATTATTAATTAATTACCAAGTAATCAATATTCTACCAAAATTAATTAATATCAATTAATGGTTTACTTAATAATTCATTCGTCAAACATAACGTACTTTATTTCATGGTTTATCAATGTCACATATATCACATAATTGTTCCATTTAATTTCTAAAGTAGAAAAATTATTTTCTAAAGTAGAAAAATTATTTTTTTTCTCCAATGACATTTGGCCTAGCAATTAAGCTTGATTTTATCTTATTGAGACGGTGCTGCCTTGCACTTACCGACAACGATCTAAGACCGGGTTTAGCTTCAAGTCAGTGTCAATTTTCGTCGCCAAACTTGTTTTACATGACATGAATTAATGTCCACATGAGTGATATTACAAGTCTAAGAGTGTATTGATTGCTTATATGAAATCACATGATCATACATGACTAATCTTCTTAATTCTCGTTTTAACTCGCTTAATGAATTTCCTCGTTTCACAATATGCCACACAAGGAATTTCACAATTCTCATTGTCAAATCCACCCTTCTTAATACACATTGATCTAATACAAATCAATTGAATTAATCGACTCACAAAACAATAACACTTATATTCATATAAATATTATTTCTATTAATATATTCATTTAATAATACGTAAAAATTCTAAGCATTATTACGATTGTCACGGAGTTGGTATCAAAGGCAGAGGTTATAAAACTTAAGGGGGGAGAACCTTAAGCCATAACCTTAAGAAGAATTAAAGAAGTAAAAGATGAAGTTAACCCTTAAAATGCATTAAATGTGATATGTGTTTATACTATTCAAATGAAGTGTACTAATCAAGATAATTTGTTTTGTTGTAGATATCAGGAGATAACATGATGTATAGAGATATACATGTGGTTAGTGAAGAGTCTGTGAACTAGGTAGAGATTTTACCGACACTCGTAGCTGAGTTGCCAATAGTGGTGGTCGTGGATTCTGAAGATTCTGAGAACTAAGGATTTACATCCTTATTCGATGGTGGTGGAGGTGGTATTGTTTAATACGGTAGTACCTACAGAGGAGATGACTCCGGGGGAGTCAATGAAGGCGTTGTTCATGACGATGTTGGATAGGAATATCCAGTTGGGGAAAGAGGTGATAGAATCGCAGGAGGAGATCCATGACATCTTGGTAAACAAGAAAGACATGGGGACGTTGTGGGAGGAAGAAGTGCATGATGAGAAGGTTTTAGCAAAGGATAAAGTCCATGAGCTAAAACACGAAGCCTTTGAGCTTAGGCAGGAGCTAAAGGTTAAGAAGTAGAAGATCTATAGAATGTCCTATATTCAAAGGAGTTCTCACGAGGATTATCAGCGGCAAGTGGCTGAGTATCCTATAGAGGCAAGGCAGACTCGACATACTATCAGTCGAGATGTGATAACCAGTCTTGCCAATACATATTATGAGAATTCCATTTGGTAAATGCAATCTAGTTGGTAACTAGAGTAAAGTTAGATATGTAAATATGTTGTATCTATGTAGTGACGTAAAACCCTCTTTTATATAATCCAAGGGTAGTCTTTTGTAAATCCCAATTTTTGGAAAGTAATTGCGGGAACGTAATGTAATCGGCCAAGGCTGTGTAATGATGAATGATGTAGTATTATACTATAAAGGAAGAAACATATCAATATAAACCTTTATTGAACATGTTGTGCAATGGGTTTGAATTATTGGTTATGAATGAATAATGAATAATTAACAAGAAGAATGTAATAATGAAGTGTTATTCATTCTAACAGAAAGATGCCGCCAAGAAGAAGATAACGAAATCTGGAAGTAATCGTGAATCAACCGGAAGGGGGACCGGTTAACCCGATGCATGAGTTTGTTAATTTATTAACAGTTGCCTTTAATCAAAATGGGGCTAATATACCTGTAAATTCTGCGGTAGTACGTGCTACTATGTTTACAGATTTTAAGAATATAGGTCTGCCAGAGTTCAAATGAACTACGGACCCTATAGAAGCCCAAACTTGGGTAAAAGAGATTAAGAAAACATTTATAATTGCAAATATCAAAGATGGGCAGAAGGTTTCTTTTTCTACCTACATGATGAAGGGAGAGGCCAATTTTTGGTGGGAGGCGAACCAGGCTAGGGCTGGAGTGAAAAATATAACGTGGACACAATTCAAGGAGATTTTCTTCGAGAACTATTTTCCCATGAGTATGCAGGGTAGGATGGAGATGAGTTTGAGCTAAAATAAGGGGACATTATTGTTCCCCAATATGCTGCCAAGTTCAATGAACTGGCGAGATTCGCTTCACATCAGGTGGATACGGAGGTGAGGAAGGCAAGGAGATTTGAGTAGGGCTTGAAACCCTAGCTCTATAGCTGGCTATCAGTGTTTCAAAGTAACTACTTTAGAACTATTCTGGAGAAGGCAATACTTATCGAGGGTGGTAGAGAGGCTTTGAGCCAATACCACATAAAGAAGAAGAACAAGCATAAGGTGTGTGACGCCCCCAAAATAGGTATACATCACCCATCTTGAGTCGCCAAATACATGGTACAGAAAACAAATACAAACTTAATTATACAAACGTCGTGTAAAAATATGATAATATATATGTTGTGAGTTTTAATACAAATATTGTCATCTAGACAATATCCACACTCAATGGAGTCCTCATTACATTTATTGTCACACTATTTAACAGAATAGTGAGGATTACTAATGCTATCATCTAGACCGTCACTCCGTTCCCCGACTCGTCCCAGTTATATTCTCATTTCCTGAAGAGAACAGTGAAAGAAAGGGTGAGCTCAACTAGCCCAGTAAGAAATATTATGACTAAGATAATGCAGTAAAAATTATCATTAGCCTTTAATGGTGTTAAACTGATACAATATAACAAACATCAAGTTTAACTGCAGTGGAACAAGCAATCCATTAAAAGAATAAAGTAGAGAATAAAATCTACTATCTTTTATGATTTAAAAGGTTTTTCATCACTTTTATTGATGATACTCAGCTTAATAAATAATCCACATCATCGAATCACCCCTGCACTACGGCCCAGGATATTCTTTAGTATCACGACCACAAATTATGCATGCACTACGGGCCAAGGATATTCGTGCATTCATTAATGGTCATGATCATGCCAACAACTGTCCATCAATGCACTACGGGCCAATGGGGGCTTTTTCCACGTCATTTGTAACATTACGGTCATGATTACATCGAATAATCCCTAGTTATAATCATACCAAGTCCATCTATGCACTACAGGCCACATATTACTTTCAGCATAATATAAACATGAGGATGATGACAATGATATATGAATTCAATAAAACAAGTTCAAGAATTAATTTATCTAGGAACTAATAACGTCCAAATTGTCAACATGATACTTCTTTGTAGAGTAAAACTCAAGAATGCTCAGAAGAATATTTCCATGAAAAGATACTAGATGAAGCACAAATATCAAGGATATTCCACTAATTTCATGGAGTATAGAAGTCAAAACTTTAACCAACTGAGTATAATAAGTAATGGAATAACAAAAGAAATCACCAGGCATGCGATAAACCGCACAGATATGTTATTCTAACATAATAATAAATAACGGAACCAGGTTATTCGTAAACGCACAGACGGGATATTCGAACAGAATAATAAACAATGGAACCAGGTCATGTGTAAACGCACAGACAGGATGTTCCAACAGAATAATAAATAACGGAACCGGTAAATGCAACGCGCAGATGAGGATGTTCCAAGAATAATAAAAATGGAATAACAAAAGAATTTCACCATGTATGCGGTACTTCGCATAGACAAGTTATTCAAACATAATGATAAAGAATGGAATAACAGAAGAATTTCACCAAGTATAGGGTAGCCCGCGTATACAGGTTATTCCAACAGAATAATAAAGAATGGAATAACAGAAGTTCTCTTCACGAATAAGAAAAAAATAATACCCCATACCTTAGAAAGAAGAGTACTAGATATAGTAGTAGTGAAGTAGCAGAATACTTTTCTTCTTTCTCTCTATAGTTTTTTTCTCTAGAGGTTCAGTGAATTCGTAAGAAATAATGAAGGAATGAGCTTCTATTTATAGAAGAATGGAAGGGCACTATTTAAGAAAAATATCACGGACGCAATCAGTTATGCAATTCATGGATGAAATTTTTGATAACCTACGGAAGCAAAATTCAAGCCTTCCACCAATAAGATCAAATCAAACAATTATTATTATTATATATATATATAAACCAACATATGTTTAAAAGAAAAACTCACCCACCCGAACAACTTGCTAGATTCTTTTCCCCCAAATTCATTTTCAACACCCGTGGGCCCCACTCCCCTCCCACCAACATCTCATAATCACGTGACGGTCCCATTATACTAAACAACTTTCTACCGATTATTTAAAAAACAAATGGGTAAATGGGGGTCCATAAAATAAGCAAAACTTCATAAAAATCACTTTAATAATTTTAAAAACATTTATCACCTTTATTATAATTCACAATATTAATCGACTAGGTCGTTCCGTGAAAGAGGGGCTTTCGATAAGGATTTCTCCTATATGGCCTTGATTAGGTGACAAACCTCTCCTTGATGTAACTTCTAGACATCGTTAATATTGCAAATAATAATATTAATAACTTTGTCGTCTCAATTATTGATTTAATAATATATACAATATCGACAATAATTGAATCAAATAACGTGAGATACTATGCAACAATTACTATAGCAATAATTGAACAAAACTGAGTGACTTCTCACGTAAGCATCAATAATCAATACCGTGTGCTACTATGCAACCACGCGTATTACTGTAATAACGATAAAACTTCCGCCGTTAGTTTCATAAAAAGATATTTTTATCATTTTCTCAATCCGATAATAATTCTGTTGTGGGGTCCACCAATGATTGTGCCGTCGTATGAATATTCCCTGTTAAAACGAATATTCCCCGACCAATCGAATATTATATAACAACTTGCGTACTTTACAAAATTTATAAATAATACCAACAACTATAATATTATATCAAATTCATTCCATAATATTCAAAAATGATATTTATAGAAAAATCATCTTTATTCATAAAAGTTGGGGTCTTACAAGGTGGATGGGATAGTGAAAACTGAGGGAGCCAACGGGAGTGGCAATGGGCAGAAAAGGAAGTCTTTTAACTCTGGGAATACCAGAGTAAAGCAAAGAGATCCTTAGAAGAGGATGGAGGCATAAAAGAACTGTGGGAAGACTCACTTAGGAGTCTGTCTCAAAAGAAAAGCGGTGTGTTACAATTGTGGACATGAGGGGCACATTTCACCTAATTGTCCAAGTCTGAAGAAGAATTGTGATGAACGAGATTTTATAATCTAATTTGAATATTTATTGAATTAAATAAATATTTTTCGATGATTTAATTATAAGATTAAATAATAATTGATGAATTTGTGGTAGATTAATTTAATTATATGTGTTATATTGATTAAATTAATGTGGAAAATTTTATTATTCAAGGTATGTATTTAATTAAGCTTATTTGATTAAATGAATTATTTAATAAGCATAATGTTATTTTAATTAATTTAATAATTAATTAGAGATTTAATAATTTGACATAATTAATAAATGAGAAATTTAATTATGTGACTATGTGAATTAATGAGAAATTATTATATTATATTTAAATTAAATTAAATAAGATATTTGATTTATTGTTTAATTGGGTGTGACATTATTAAACTATATTCTAAAGGATTAATTAAATTAAAGGGAAGGAGCCTTTTTAATGCTATCCATGTAACGACCCCAAAATTCATACAATTTAATTCTCGACTTCGGTCATTAACAATACATCTAACTTCTGATTTTACACCGTTATTCGATGTTAAACTTTATAAAATGCGGAATAATTTAAACTTTTATGTCTTCTTACTTTAATTCCATGAATCAAAACCTTTATACACTACATGTCTTTGAATCAATCTTATTTTATGTTTCACTTGATCACTGTTATCATATAGAATTTTACATTTCAATCTGATAACCTTTATATATTAGATAACTCTAACTTTTGCTTTACAACTCAATATAAAACTATAAATCATAAAACATTTACAACATCTCGTGAGTCTTAATCATGGTTTAAGGAAATAGCAACTTTAGCTAAAATATACATCTTCGTATATTATTTCTGAACCACTTCATTCAAGTAGCACATAGTGTCATCATCGATCCTTAACCTGCAAAAATGGTTATTTGCAAGGTTGAGCTCGACAGCCCAACAAAATCTAACAGTTTTTATGCATCACGTAGCATATAATAACATGCTCAATATATATCTCTTAAACATTGGACTATCAAAACATACAGGCTACAGTTCATATAACAAGTATAAAGATTGAGTTCCTTACTCAATCAACATGCTTTACTCAATCCACGTAGTCATAAGTTGACTTTAACGTTTCACGCTTTCAACATAAATATAACACATCATGTTATTTGCAATAAAGATTTAAAACAGTTAATCATCAAGTTCACATACAAATAGGAACTGAAAGACTTATCTGATTCGTTGCTTACCAACTACAACTTACTACTTTGCGTTTATCCTACAATAGTTTACAAGTTCATATATACAATCATCAGTTACATATACATAATGAAATCAATTAGATTGCATTGACTCTTCATCTTATCCTTTTATTTCAAAACATTTCCTTCTAATCGTCACTCGATGTTCAATCTAGTGTTTAAGTCTTGTTACGACATCTCTGTGTTCAATCAGTTTAATTACATTAAAAATTCCTTTTCCTTCTCATTACATTCCACTTTAATTGACACTTGACATTCAGTTAAGTCTTTAACCTTGCCTTTATATCACCTTAGACATATAATGGTTGTTAATATTATTTTAGTTAACCTTCGTCTCATATTTCTTTATACTTCTCTTTTAGTCGACACTTAACATTTGCTTAAGTCGTCATAGTTTGATATTACATTATATTAATGTATTATCTTCATTAAAGTTAATTAAATCAACTTCCATCCCATGCTTTTAAATTACTTCATTCAAATGGTTACATAACATTTAGTCAAGTTCTTACAATCTTGCATCTACATCCTTTTAGATGTATATTAGGTTGGTTAAATTAATTAACTTAACCTTCCTATCATTATTTAATTTTTATTTTATACTTTCAAGTTATTTCTTTTAATTGATACTTAACATGTGGTTAAGTTCTTCACTGATGTCTCTACCTCATTATCATGCATGATAAATTAGATTAGACCCTTGCTTGACAATCCTAAAATAGACAGACTTCTCTGCCTAGGCTCAGAGAACGCAGCAGCAACAAGGCCGCCCCAAGCCTTCAAACCTTTATACCAACTATGGTGGTGCATTTATTAAAAAAGACCAACAAGAAGTATTGCATTTATTTCATTTATGGTAATAACAGAAGTGCTTGGGACACGTATGAAAGCTGCAGCAGCACCGCTCTAAGCCCCGACTCCCAAAACCAACCCAATTCCTACAGAAATTCATGAAACTTGACATCTAAACTTATGTAATAACATCAATAAACATGCTATACACCATTCCAAATACATAAACATTACATATACACATATTTGAAGAATTAAAACCTTAATTTTCTAAATTTCTTCATTTTTTACACTTTTAGAGAATTCGATCGCCACGACTTCGTTTCTTAACCAATTGACACGATTTAAACTACGTTGTTTTCGTTTCTTCACATACTAACATAATCCATCACCAATTCGTGGATTACAACAAGTATTGACCATGAAATTTTGTACATTCTAAGCCATATTGTATAACATAAACACTGTTATTTACTTTTCTCATTATAAACCCAAATTTCATGTATTTGAACACCAACATAGACTTATAGATGATAATTAACAGATTTAGCAAGAGAATACATACATATAAACAACATCTTCTACAATAATTCAACCAAAACCTAATTTCCAGAGAATAGAAAATTATAAAAACCAAATATTAGAATTAGGGGTAGATTATACCTTAACACTTTGATGTTAACAAGGTTCTAACAAATCCTTCTCAATCCCACTCCTTCTCCAACTCTCAATTCTTTGTATTCTTTCTCTCTACCTCTCTGTTCTTCTTAGTTAGCCATTAGGAGAAATAAGACGTGTAATATAATTGATAGAGCCTCACCTCCCACGTACTTATCAGTTAAAGAAAATAAAAGACGTCAGTTGAATAAGCCAAAGGCCACAAGGCCTTATTTGGCTAAGCACATAACTCCCAAATTAGATTATTTTAATAATCTTATATTATATAGTTTTTATTTGTCACCCTGCCACCAATTTAAATAGCTTACCATTATAATAATTATAATTATAATTTTTATTATAATTACTCTAATGATTAATAAATAATTATATATCTAATTTAATTAATAAATTAGATTTAAACATTACTTTATTTAATTTATTTATTTTCTTTAATATTAAACAATTCATTTAATTTAATTAATTCATTAAATTAAATCTTCAAAGAATAAACTTTACCTTTGCTTTAATTTAATTATCATACACGTAACTAAATTATTATACCACAATTTCATAAATTATTTATTTTTCTCAATAAATAAATTATTTAAAATATTTGTTTAATTCAATAAATATTTAAAATACTTACCAAATTCATTTAATTTCTTTAATAGTTAACTTAACTATTAAACCCCACTTTCAATATATATATATATATATATATATATATATATATATATATATATATATATCTTCACACCAGATTACATATTTCAAAATATTCAAACACAAAACATCTCATAATAAGAATTTTAACTATTAAATTCTTATTTTAATAACTTATAAAAATTCGGGTTGTCACAATCCAAACAAGGCCTTATGAGGAGTTGGGAGCAGTTAAACCACGTATGGATTAACTGACCACAACTTGCCGATTATCTGTGCACCTTCTTCAGTTTTCTCTTTTACGTAACTCATTTATTAGTCTTAATTGAGCGATAATTTAGAGAAAAGTTGAGAGATTGAAGAAGAAAGTGAAGAATCAGAGGAACATGCTTTAGGGTAATCTCTTCAACCCAATTTGTAATTACGTTGTTATTATTTTTTTTGTGAAAAACTATCTCTAATTTCTTTGTAAAACAAATTTGTGTGATATATGAATGAATTGATGATCTAGGTTTAAAAACATGATAATATATAATCATAATATGTTTTTATTACCGTATACGTATGTTTTCATAACATCAATTGCATACAAATATGTCGTAAATAGACTTTTGAAGTTATATAGTATAAATGTGTCATATATATGCCCTTATGGGAAATGGTAGGCTACAAATTGTTGTGTTTAACTTAAAATTTAACAGTAGATTGTGATAGCACATGTTAAAACAAAGAAACTAAACTTTGAACGGACAAATTCAGAGTTATAACGAACTGTAATGTCAATTTTCATGTTTTATCTTTAAAACTTTCAAAATCACCAAGACCACTGAAATTACATGAATTGATTCAAGTAATTATATGTTTTAACTTGTTAAAATCATGCTAGAAAGGTTGGGTAATGATTATGTGTGCATTATAATCTCTGGGTATGTTTAAATTCATTTATGAATAAAGGAATCGGTAGATTTTGGCTTGCTCTGCATTTTTCACGAACTGGATTGCTGCGTCGCCTCCAGGCCTAAAGCTTTCATGGCAGAAGCGCCCAATTGCCAGTAGTATACCACTAGCCATGGCGCCACAAAGACTAGGTTAGCTTTGTAGGGTGGCTCTGAGAGCCCCAGATCCGGGTCCCGAATCACCGTGGATCCGGTACAATCATTCTACAACTATTGCGGAAGATATAAACATAATTTTTTTATACAATAAACTTTACACACTATTCCCCAAGGTCGAGTAACCTTAACTTATACACAATTCATAACTTGTCTAACATATAACATTATTATCATACTATACTATTACAATTTAGCTGCATATATTATCCCAAGTGAACTTGGCTTTATCCTTTTCGGTATCCGAACGTATTCGCCTTATCTACAATGTTTATCATGATATAGCAAGGGTGAGAAATAAGTTTGCCCAGCAAGTTTAAGTTCAATAAATTAAGGATATATCATAATGGAAAGAATTGAACAAAAGCTGGCTATAGTTCTACAATATAATTGCGAACTAGCATGAACAAATTTTACATAGCTGAACGAACATTGAACATGAACATATCAATTATATCTGGACCGAATGGTAATGAAGGTGATCAGCCTTTCAAACCTGATGAATACATTCAATATGCACTAAGTACGATTCAACAATTCATAGACGTGACAATCAACAATGATTAACCATAAGTATATTTGAATGAAACAACTCGAGGTCGAGTTAAGAAAAACTTGCATGTTCCGATGTTTACCGTTACGCATTCTATTTAGCTTTGTCTGACGACCTAATATAAATAATATCGATCTACAAATTAGAATAACATCATCACAATATTTAAAATATCCTAAACACATTATCACATAGCCCTATCAGTCTATAACACACATAAAACCTAACCTCAAGTCAAACTTTTACAGTCTGAGTCGAGTTTGGTACAACTCTGACATCCCGACGGCCTAGTCAGACAATTATCGAGTTTAAGTAAAATTAAACTCTGCCTAAACACTTAACAACTATCTTAGATAATTATATTATCAGTCAAAATATTTTTCATAAGCTCGTAATAATTTTTAAATAATTATTATCATTTAAAATGATTTTTCAATCCTTAATATCGTATTTATAAGAATTAAATACCACATAATTCCATTATCATTAATATTTACTTAATACTAAATATTAATGAAAATTATAACATAATATTATAATATATTTATAATATATAAAAATATTTTTAATACCTTAAAATTATACTTATATAATTTTAAACATTTAATTCTATTATCCGATAATCGTTATAAATATTAAAATATTAATATTTTCATGACAAAATATCAAAAGTTATATTTAATAACTTAAAATATTTTATAACCTTTAAATTATTTTTATATGATTTTAAATCATTAATTCTATTTTCCCACAATTTATTTAATATATTTATTAAATAAATTAATTACAATTAATATTAATTAATTAATAAATTCATCACAAAATATTAAAAGTCATTAAAAATAACTTAAATATTTTCTTATACCATAATATAATTTTTCATGATTTTTCATGTATTAAAATCATTTTAATAATTTTTTAATATTATAATTAAATAAATTAAATACCATTATTATTCCAAAATATTAAATATTTATGAAATATATTCAGAATAATTAAAAACTAATTTTCAGGGTTTAAAATAATTTTTAGGAATTTATTATGTAATTTTAATAATTAAAACCATTTTTTTCTATTTATTTAATAAAAATATTAATTTCCAAAATTATTTGTCGCTAAAAGTCCCTATAGCGACAAAACTGTCGTTATAGGTGTTCTTGAGCTGTTCTTGAGCCTGCCCAGAAACTCATGTCAGTTTACAAGTGGGTAAGTTTGACCGGTTATAACTCTTTGATCCTTACGTGTTTGGGTTTGAAATGAAGTTCATGTTACCCAGAAAACGTAGTCACTATAAAAAAATGGGGTTTCAGCAACAACCGATTTTCGTTGCTAAAGGTGCCAAATTTCGTTACAAAAGGGTTTTGGCAACGACTTTACTGTCGTTGTGTCTTTCGTTGTGCAATGAGCGTTGCTAATTGTTCTGCAACGAACATTTTTTTTCTTTGCCAAAAGTAATACATTTTGCAACGAAATTTAGCTTTCGTACAGAGACATCGATCCTTTAGCAACAAAATGTATTATTGCAGAATAATTAAAATTTCGTTGCTAAAAACCCCATTTCGTTGCAAAAGCCTGCTAATTGGCAATGAAATGAACTCTTTTTTTTTTTAACGGCCATGCATTTTCGTTGCAATTGACACCATTTTGCAACAACATTTTTTGTTGCAGTAAATTATGAAAATTGTTTCCTAAGCTTGCTTTCATTGCGGAATGTAAACTTTTTAGCAACGATTTTCGTTGCTGATTATATTATTTGGCAACGACATTATGCTGAATCAGCAACAAAAATGTTTGTTGCTGGTTATTTTTCAATAGCAACGAAAGTTGTCGATTAGCAACGACATTATATGTTGTCGTTTCTTTATATGTGCAACGAAAGTTGATATGATTTGCAACGATAAAAAATGTTGCCTTTTATGTTAGTATTAGCAACAATATCCTCTCCGTTGTTATTAGGTTAATTTTTCGTTCCCAAATATTATATTTTTAATGCCATTAGCAATGAAATTTTTTTGCTAAATGTATAAAAAATTGTTGCTATATTAAAACTTGTTCAAAATTATTTTATAAACAAAAAAAATTATGTCACAATAACCCCATAACAAATTATGACAGAAATACAAAAAAAACTAAAATATTATTAAGTAAATAAAATCATCTCATACAATGATCATTCATCATCTTTACAATCAAACTTCGTACTACTGAAAACTACAAAGCCCGTCTTAGTTGACACTATCTTCCATCAAGAGGTTAACACTAGTGCCATATATGAGAAAAAAAAATCAAGAAAGAAATGTTTATAATAGATAACAATACTTAAGCTTACAAAAGAGTTTCAACCATGGTTCATTCTTCAGGTATTCTGCCAATATTAAAATAGCATCAGCCCAGACCTTTAAAAATCTCTTGTCCCTCAAGTCCTGGGGGTGCATTTTGTAAGGTCATCAGCAGCACCTACAAAAGTAGTACAAAATAGAAAATAGTTGAATAATCTTGTGCAAAAAGTAATATTATGTTTACTTCTAAAATAAATTAGATGGTTCACAATGGTGAATCTATGATTAACCTTCATTGGAGAATACTTGGGAATAAAAGATGCAATGCAGTAAAAAAAATTATTTTAATAAAAACAAACGGAGCAAGGAACCTTGACTCAGATCTATAGATCATGTAAGCCAAAATAAATTAAAGACCATACTTCCAAAAATTTATGTAGTGTCTACAGTTATGTAGTTAAAGAAACAGATTAGAGAGAGAGAGAGAGAGAGAGAGAGAGACCACAATCAGCCCTTCATACTCAGTATTACATCTAACAGTCCATGTCCTGACAACAATATTAAGAAAAAGTACGAAGATCAACATTGAGCATACAATATAAGAATTACACTTATACTCCCTCCATCCCAAAAATATGTTTGCTTTCTATGTAATTTTCATTGAAAATGGTACTCATTCTTCTGGATAGTGGGAGTACAAATTTTAATAAAAGCAGCCTTACATCATTAGTCTACAACGCATACCAGTGTGCATGTCTAGGGAGCTTCCACTTTCGACTATTGTCCACAGGACCTATATTGTTGTCTACAATCATGCTATTGCAATATTATTTCGTGGTGAGCTAAAAAAAGTACCAAATTTTCAGTGTGTTTACCATAACGTTTTCTTCTTTGATAAACCAGACTTTTATTTCTATAATGATAATGGCAAACAAAATAACTTGAATGGTAATTACAAGTATAGAGGCAAATATAATATATTGTTCACAGATATTCATTTCATATGTTGAGCTGTTAATAGAAAATGGGAGCATTGGCATACCTGAAGAGGCTCATTTTCATTAGTAGTACTAAGCATCTCATGCACCAGGAGTTCACGTTCACTAGGATCAGCAAAAGTTAAACACTTCTCAACAACATTTGAGGCAAACTTCTACTGGCTCATTTGAACTATATTCGCAGCTAATTCCTGGATTATAGTTGAATGTTCATACGATTTCCCATGCCCCAACACATGCTGTAAAAGATAGCTTAAGAGATGAAGAAGCAACAAAAAATGAATACAAGAGGCAACATCATATCTCATGTAGGAATAACAATTGTCAAGATCATGATTAATATAATCAGGGTCCCTAAAGTTGAAATCACTACAAGAAAGATGACTACATAATTATCTTTTACTACACTATCCAGTTTTGTGTACGAGAACACAACCATCCACCAATCTTTTCAATGATGATTCCAACTTTATTAAATTTTACACTAAAGAACATTATAGGAATTTGGTTAGTGCAGAGACATGCTCAGACAGTTTGATACAAATCTATGAACATGTGGCCTGCACTTTTAGTATGCCTTGGCTTGTTTGAGTCGAATATAAATCAAACCAGAAAGTACATCACCATGAGGAAGCTGACTACTGAGTATGCTTACCATTAGGTGAATTTTGGATATCGAAACATACTAAATATAATTGATAACATTAAAGTATCAGAAATTGTGTATCCAAGAAGGTTTTATATGGTTTCCAAGGACAGACACGGTTTTGGAAGTATATACAAATCATCATGATATCATAGCTGCCAGAAGTAGCACATATGCATAAACACTGGAAATTCAGAAAATTGAATGCAAACTTGAACAACATATTTTCCATATTGATCCTATTCCAACATGTTAACATATCCCATAATCTCATCCATCACCTTACTCTGTGTTTTTGGGTCCTCATAGTGCTTAAGTACCCTCTGTTGCGAGAAATGCATCACCACAAAATACAAAATAATCATTGTGCTCAAATTGCCAAGTCTAGAATTAAGAATGGAAAAGATGATAAAAAGAATCTCAACCTGTATCACACGACACCTATATGGATGTGTCGAAAGAGTCACAACTTGATTAAATAATGTTGAGATAATGAATTGAATATGATCTTCAGGAACACATTCAATACACTTTTGGATGACATGGTTCCCATTATGATCACGTACACAGCGCATAATATGACCATCAAGCTCTCCAACAATCTCAATTTTTTGGTCCAGATCAACTACTTCAATTGCCTGAATTGT
Organism: Panax quinquefolius; assembly: GCA_020205615.1. Classification (NCBI taxonomy): domain Eukaryota; kingdom Viridiplantae; phylum Streptophyta; class Magnoliopsida; order Apiales; family Araliaceae; genus Panax; species Panax quinquefolius. The sequence continues at coordinate 29,782,120 of CM035166.1, forward strand.
ATAACAAAACCACATTATCAATGAAAGCTTCCAACTGAATCCTTTATAAAACATGAGATAAACAACCTTTGCTCGCATTGGCTAGGCTACAATCTGGCTCAGCATTAGTTTGGTTATGCCACAATATTAGATGCCCCAAGCAGTAATTCTCACCATATGTCTTACGATACTAATGGAAACCCGACATCTAATTTATCACCTGTACTTGGGGCCCAAGTTAAGAGGGTGATGGCGGTGGTGAAGTTACAGCTTTGTATTCCTGGAAAATAAAAAACATAATGTTTGGAAAGGGTCAATAGAGGGTACGTAACCTCAAAGTATCCCAAACTAGGCATGATAACAAGACACACCCGTATTCTAAAAAAAAACTTTGTAAAAGCATATACATGGATCAAGTCAGCAACATCATCATACCGACATTTGTATGTACATGGTACATTTCGAACCTCATCCCTCAGCCTGACAAAGTAACAAGCACAACTGAATTCCATGTTCTATAGTCCTTAACAAACAAAAAGAAGTGATATTTGTGCAACCACGTAGAACCAAGTATCTGAGAAGTAATGTTTGTGCAACCACGTAGAACCAAGGAAGTAATATTTTCTTTGTTATAACCATCCTGCAAGCAAACATACACATTAAAGTTGAACAAATTTTTGATAGCCCGCAATACAAACAATCCCACCTAAGAAAATATATGCTAGGCAACTTACCAGTATGCTACAGATCATAGAATCACTACAATTAGGACCAACAGAGGATAAATCAGCCTATCTACAAATATCCTTATAAAACTTGGAGACATATTGCCAGTGCTTACAAGTTAAAGCAGCATAAGTAAGAGATTTTATATCAACTCTAAGAAAATGATAGACGGCGTGCCAACACAAGGCCATCCAAGAGACCTGACCCCAAATCTCGGTTTGAACTCAGATAGTCTTCTTTGCGTAATGTAGCATCCAAGACAAATCGTCAAATATGCACTCAATGATATCGCTTTCAAATATAAAATATTTTCATGGATAAAAATTCAATTTGTGTCGCTCCGGTTAGAGTACCACCAAATGCATTCATATGCATTCATGTATTAGTTCCTTTTGAGTCTTTGGAATTTTGAATAATGACTATTTATTCCTTTCTTTGTATTGTCGTTTTTCATTTCCATTTATGGATCTGTCCACCTTGTGTTCTAAAAAATAAATTTTATTGGGTCGCTATATGTTGTATAAAATGACAAAGATGATGCGAAGGTTGTCTTACTTTGTCGATATTATTAACGTAGTAAAATTCTAGCATTATCAACCATTGTAGATTGCCAAAGTAGCAAAGGTTGTTAGAGTACATAGCATGCATATAACATTTGCTATTGATATCGATCTGATAGCTTGAGAAAACAAAGGATAATAGTTCAATGCGATTGAAATTAAGAACATGAAGAAGGTAGAGGAGAGGAGATGAAATTGCAGTGAGAAGGCATGGAAAGTGAGATAAGTCTGATATGCTAATCATTGGGGATGACAAAGTTCTTTCTGACCTGAACCCAACACAAACTTCATTAGTAAAACTGATCTATACCTGATCTTTGGAATCTATCATTGAGAGATGGATTATATATTTATTTCTCTATCTCTTTCCTTGGTTATCGCACATTTATCGATGGATCTAGAACCTCATTTATAGTCTGCAAAGAAATTCACGACTTTTATGCGACTTCATGACAAATTCGTGGAGCTTCTTTGTCGACGCGTCGGGATTTTTAATTGTCCCTTTCCGTTACTTGTTCTTTGGTGTTCTCATTTTAGGTGAGATTTGTTTGAAAAACAAGTGAAAAGGTCGACATTTATAATGTCGACGATGGGACCTGATAAGAGTCGCCAGATTAGTTTTTAAATGGTTGTACCAACACAACCGAGAAAAGGTTTGCATATTGACCCGGTGATGTGACATCGCTAAACCATTTCGGTGAAACCGAGATTCATTAGGTCAGGGGACTTGGTTATCGCGGAGGGAAGGTGTTAGGCACCCTTCGACATCCGTGTTACCACGATGATGCCTCTTTTCAAGAAACTATTATCTGAATGTGTGTGTGTGGGTCAATGTGTTGTTATTTGGAAGTAGTGCGAGGCCTCGTTCGCACCTATATACATTGGGTTTGAATTTATGTAAAAATTCAATTTTAAGCAAGATATGGCGGTGATGTTTTATAAAAGAGGTTTTTCAAACCACGATGCTCAATAGTAATTGAGACCTTTTACACTCCCATTTTATTAAATGTTCTATTGATTGATTTTATTTGATGAGATCACGAAGCATCCGTATGAAAAATAATATACAAAATAATGCCGACTTCCTCATGGGTATGGAAACCATCCGAGAGAAATTCGCATAACGAGAATAATTTACAAGTCGCACTGGTGAAAATGTCCATCACGGGAACCGAATCTAGATTCAATGGGTTAAATCTGTGATCACATGATTCCTAGGCGCACAAGATATCGCAATTTGTATGAAAGCGAAGAAGGTATATATATATAGAAGCTGTAAATATATATATACAGACAGGATCACCAACCACGAAGCACCTCCATGGGGGATCAAAAATGTAAATAAAGCTGTAAAAGCTATCAACCACCATGGAGGAAACTTTAGGCAAGACGAAACGTAAATAAAGCTGTAAAGCTATCAACCGCCACGGAGGAAACTCCAGGCGGGACAAAATGTAAAGAAAGTTGTAAATACGGTCAACCGCCACGAAGAAAACTCCAGGCGGGATGAAATGTAAAGAAAGCTGTAAAAGCGATCAACCACCACGAAGTGAACTCCAGGTGGGACGAATATATATATATATAAGTGAATAAACGCATCGGATGTAAAATCCAGGCTCATCGAATAGAGTATATATATAAATATATATATATATATATATATATATATATATATATATATATATATATAAAAGCAGAGTAAATGCACCGGATGTAAAATCCAGTCTCATCGAACAGAGTCCGACACACAGTTAATATATATAAGTATATATATATATTAAAGCAATAAATGCTCGGCATCAAGTCTAGGCTCATCGAATAAAGTTCGACACACGATTATATATATATATATATATATATATATATTTATATATATATATAAGCAATTAAACGCTCCAGACCGATGTCTAGGCTCAATTGAGGCATAACTCGATAATGTTAGTCAATATATATAAATATATATGTACAATATATATATATATATATATATATATATATACAAGCTGAAACAAAACCACGGGCCAAAGTCCAGGCAAATGCGCGTAACACGACTCTCAATGTGAAGAAGGGTGTGTACAGAGATGAAGAGAAAGACTCTAAAGTGTGTGAGAAGGCTTATAGTTGACTGCCAAAGAAGACTTCTATATCTTTAAAGTGGGTAAACACTTGCTTTTGTAGGTACAAAAGGGCTATATATGAGCTCACAGGTGTTTAAAATGGGAAAGTACACTGCATGGGGTGCGTGCAGAGCAAATTAGGTAGGGCTTCCTCACCGTTTTCTCTTGAAAAATGGGCAACCCAAGCCCTCTATTTATAGAAGATTTAGCCGCAGGTGTACCAAAGGCAACTCGGGGGCCGGTTTTTTCGGTCGTCGTCGTCTCAGAAGACGTGCACACTCAGCAATCGTAATGTCCACTCGAACTTTCAGAAGTGCAATCAGGGCATCCGTTTGAGGTATTCATGACCTATTTCGGACCGCCGTTGTCGAGAGTTGTACGATGGCATGGGATTAGAGTTTGTACGAAGTCATTGAAGATGGGATGATGCCCTCCGGTCTTCAAGCTTCAACTGTCATCCGCTACCCCGCACAATAGTCACTCAGGATTGGTTAGTCTTGTGGGACATCGTTGCGTAGAGATGTTGAGACGACGTGGCATGGCATCACGTTGGTGAGATGACGATGTTGCCCCTTACCGATGTTATCGCCGGATTGGGCTGATAAAGTAGACGTTGCTCAGAGCTTCACTGAGATTGGACTGCCACATTTGTCGAAGGTCCTCATTGTCATCTTTGAGGTGTGCCTGTCTTCCCGATGTTATCGTCGGGTTGGTACAGTATATCTCGTTGTGAGCGCCGAGATTGAAGCTGGTCGCATTTGAAACAAGAATTTTTGGGGTTATCGCCGAAACTGCATTCCATGGGGTTATCACCAAGGTTGGTGGCTATTCCCATGGTTGGGATTGAGACTGGATACCTCAGGGTTATATCCGAGGTTGGATTTGTTACCCCCAGAGTGATCTGGGGTTCAAGGTGAACTTCCGGTAGTATCCGATATGGATATGGATTGTCATTCAGGGTTCCCTCTTAAAAGACGAATTTGTCCTCCTGCAATGTTAGTGACAGGTGTACAGAAAATTTTGAGTGTCTACAGATGTCCCTCTTTATCATACTCATGCATGGCGATGCATGGGTAGGATAAAGAATCATAGACACTTAAAACGCAACAAGACAAATATGGTACTATGGGTAGCAACATGATGCAAATTTATGATGCATGTGAACGGGGTTGTAGCCCAACATTCTGGGGGATGATTGTTGGCTCCCTGTTGCTTCAACTGGGGATTGGCAATGATGACCAGATTTGATGTGTAATCCGAATTTGTCAGGATGTTGATGATGGAGTTATCACCAAATCCATGTGTCTTCGATTATGACTTGATCCTGAAGATGTACCTCTTACTTAACAACTGTCTTAGCTAATTATATTATCAGTCAAAATATTTTCCATAAGCTCGTAGTAATTTTAAATAATTATTATCATTTAAAATGATTTTTTAATCATTAATATTGTATTTATATGAATTAAATACCACATAATTCCATTATCATTAATATTTATTTAATACTAAATATTAATAAAAATCATAACATAATATTATAATATATTTATAATATATCAATGTATTTTTTTAGTTTTAAAACATTTAAATCAATTATCCGATAATCGCTATTAATATTAAAATATTAATATTTTCATGACAAAATATCAAAAGTTATATTTTATAACTTTAAATATTTTATAACCTTTAAATTATTTTTATATGATTTTTAAATCATTAATTCTATTTTTATAATTTATTTAATATATTTATTAAATAAATTAATTACCATTAATATTAATTAATTAATTAAATTCATCACAAAATATTAAAAGTCATTAAAAATAACTTAAAATATTTTCTTATACCATAATATGATTTTTCATGTATTAAAATCATTTTTAAATAATTTATTTAATATTATAATTAAATAAATTAAATACCATTATTATTCTAAAATTATAAATATTTTTGAAATATATTCAGAATAATTAAAAACTAATTTTTAGGGTTTAAAATAATTTTTAGGAATTTATTATGTAATTTTAATAATTAAAAACCATTTTTTCTATTTATTTAATAAAAATATTAATTTCTGAAATTAACTGTCGCTTAAGGGCTCTATAGCAACGAAACTGTCGCTATAGGTGTTCTTGAGCTGTTCTTGAGCCTGCCTAGAAACTCATGTCAGTTTACAAGTGGGTAAGTTTGACCGGTTATAACTCTTTGATCCTTACGTGTTTAGGTTTGAAATGAAGTTCATGTTATAGTATTTATGTAATACTATAACCCCAAACAAGTTTCATGGCTAGAATGCATCATATCAAGAAGATATAAGGCATCAAACAAGTTGTCAGACACTGTTCTTCATTTCTGGGTTTTCCAGAAATAAAGAACAGCTCATAGTGCCTATTTTAGATCTCAATAACTTGCACTCCTGGTCTGCTTTGTGAGATTTAATGGTTCAATGTTGTAAATCACATGACAGGGTACAAATATATAACATCCTAACATAATAACATCCTAACATAATAACATCATTACATGACCAAGATCTGGCATGGTCAATCCATGTCAGAAAACTTGCTCATCAACTTTCTAGGTTTTCCAGAAAATTACCAAAACGGATGGTCAATGCTACTTTGACCTTGCATAACTTTGATCCAGTGTATGATCTGGGAGTTCTAGAGGCATGAATAGGTAGCCTACATGTCAGTCTACAAAACTATAACTACAACATGGCCAAACGTGTTAACAACAACAAGATCAGTGGCTATAAAGATGTTGTTAGAGGCTTCCTGGGAAAATCTAGGTTACCCAGAAAACGTAAAGTCATGGCCAGTCAACGGGTTTTGACCAACAATAACTTTCAATCTAAACATGATCTGACCCTGATTCAAGTTTCAGATCAAAGGCCACATAATATACTACAAATACAAACCTTTAAAACATTAATAACATTAACAAAGACAAATCTAGGAGACCTGACATTCGACTGTCAGACAACTTTACAAAATTTTCTAGATTTTTGAAAATTTCTAATTCGTGCATATAGATGTTATAGATTCACTATATAGCAACCCAGATCACCTATTTACAATACATACTACATGTTTTAACACAAAAACTTAACATCTAACATGAGATCATATGATTTTGGAGATTAGGGTTTTTATACCTTTTAAGCTTTGATCTTTGATTTTCCGATCCTTGATCTGTTCTTGGAAGGCTATGAACTGATCATGGCTTAACTTCTCTCTCTCTTACTCACTCTAAATTTTGAAAAGTTAGAGAGAGAATGGGTTGGACATGAATGAGAGAAAAGTAAGATTTTTACTTACTTTTATCTTTTGATTTAGTATACAATGTATGTAATATTGCAAGGTGGCATACCAAATCTGATCTTGGAAAGATTTACACACATGGGATAAACATATAGTGATGACTCACAACATTTCACAAATCTTTTACTTAAGTTTTAAGAAAAGGGTATTTCGGTCATTTAGCATTAAATTTTAATGGTACAATTGTCTTTTGTCCTAACCCTTAGGGTTTAACCCTTAGGGTTTGACCATTAGGGTTTAACCCTTAGGGTTAAAACCTAAGGTTCGAAAAATAAATTTTCAAGGATTTCCAATTTAGGTTTTCAAAATAGAAAATTAATATTTTTAAATTATAATTAGGGTTTTTTAATTATATTAAAATTTCCCAATTATAATTAAAGCTTGTTAATTAGGATTAATATTTCCTAATTAAATTGCTAATTTAGTAATTAGGTCTATAATTGTACATTAGGGTTTCAAACGGAATAATTAGGGTTTCAAACTTTAAAATTAGGGTTCTCTAATTAATTATTAGAGTTTCTCTAATTAAGTCTATAAGCATAAATACGTACCTTTAAATTCCCAGTTTAGGGTTTTCAAATTCCGAATTAGGGTTTTAGATTCCCGAAACTGAAATTAGGGTTTCCAGAACCGGTTTATAGGGTTTCTTATAAATCGTAAGAATTTTCTAACTGAACGTGGACGTTCTTAATATAATATTAGGATTGGCCACTGATATGGGTTATCTGGTCAACCCTTGACCCTTAACCATATAATGTACACATATACAACCATATACACTTATAAACTTAATCCTGAATAATTCACCACAAAAATTTTAAATTCACAAAAATTGCTTCACGGAATTTTGAAATCCTAAGAATTTCTTCACAGAAATATCAAATCCATTTACTTATTTTATGTCTAGGTTTATTATTCAACCTTTAATCCATCATTTAAGATTTAAATAATTCTCTAAATTCTCGGGTTGTCACAATGGCGCCGCACTGCCACTATGCAGTTTGTCCAAAAATGAGAATTTTAATTGTTTTATTTCAGGGAATGTAATTGTAACCTAATCTAATGAACATAAAAATGTGTTAGACATATAATGTGATGTTAAAATTTTAATTTGAATAAGTTATAAATATTTATTGATTTATATAAATATTTATTGGATGTAATTTTGAACCTGTTATAATATGTTCGTTAGGAATTTGATTGAGTTTATTTAGTTAATTATTTATTTGTTAAATAATTAATGTGATTAGATTAATTATTTATTTGTTAAATAATTAATGTGTTATGTGGATTGAGTTATGTGATTAAGTGATTTATTTAATAAATTTTTATTAAAAAGATTAAGTGACAAATTAAACGACAAATGTGATAAAGAGTTATTAAAATAAATTAAAGTAATTTTAATTTAGTTTTGCCAAACAAAGGTGTAAGTATAGTAATCCTTTATTTTATAAATGCTTTTGCCAAACAAAGGCCTTATGGCTTTTGAAATTCTTGTTAATTTTAAATTATATTATTAATAGAATAAAACAAATATATAAATAAAATATATTTATATTTATAAGATTATCGTTATATGTTTAGTAGCGATAAGAATAAATAGGCTTATTATTGCCATATACAGTTATTTTCGTATATGATTATCGGTTTTTATTTCGGTGTTAGTACTAGTCTATTCTTTGAGAAAGTAAAAAGAGAAAAAAAAATTGAGAGAGTTTGAGAAGAAGCGAGTGCGTGATTTTCAAAAGCAGATTTTGTAAACAAGTGTTTCTTAACAACAAAAAGGTAGGTGCTTATAACCTTAATTTATGTGTATGTAATCATATATATGTTTTCGCCATATACTTCTTGTGAATTTGATAGTCTGTGTTCTTGACTTCACTTTGTGTATAAGTTTTTTACAAAATTCTTGTAAACTATGTGTTGGTAATTGTTATATATATATATATATATATATATATATATATATATATATATATATATAATTATATGCTTAATATATAAATATGATGGTATGCTAAATTACGTATTTAAGAAATTATTTTTTTTTACGGTGGAAACATGTGAGTACGAACTTGAGTGTAGAATTTATCAAAGGTTATATATATATATATATATATATATATATATATATATATATATATATTGTATGCTAAGCGAGAAATTGGACTATACATATTAATTGGGATATATATTGGTATACTTGTATGTCAAAGGAATCAAAATTGGTTGATAACGATTGTAAATTACGTTCACTTTGTAAATTGATATTTCATCGATGGAGTTTAATTTTAAAAACATAGTGTTTTCAAAGAATTAGTCTATGATATTGTTAATTAGTGGTTGGTAATTGGTATATGGATGATTGTTAGCAATTATGTGTAATTTATATTAGTTATACATGTTGTTTTGGGTGAATCATTGTTAAGATTTAAGAAAGGCAGTAGCTTTAGCTGTTCTTTTGGCTCATTCTTCGTTTTTAGTTACTGTGAGTTTGGCGCGCCGTCAAAATTCACGCTCGACGTCAAATCTCGCGCTTAGCGGCATAAATGTCGCGCCCCAACCGGACTCACATCATGATGATCAAAGTCGGTCGTGGGAGCACTCGGACTTTTTCTTGTATGCCTTAGAGTCCTATATATGTCTCTCGTGTGGGAAGCGCGTATGTCGTAGCCATGTAGTATATGATTCATATTCAAAATGTGGTGGTATGGCGCTATATAACAAAAGTTCGAAAGCGACTTTTGTCTTGCACAAAAGTCGATATTTTAAAGGAATGATATATGATAAATGTTGATTATGTATTTCTAGTATTATAGTATATTAATACTATGAGTGAACATAGAATTACTAATTAACAAATATTGTTATTAGTTTTAATGGATAGAATTTGATAATACGATTTATAATCAAAGCATCGTGATGTAGAGATATAGTATGTATTCTTTTGTTGATTATGTCATGTTAACATATGTATATAGGATAATTGTGGTTTGGATTATAACGGTTTAATCTACGCACAAGGCAAGATTCTAAATCCCTATCTTTTTACATTGAGCAAATTTTCTAATCCTAAAGCTTCGTTATGCAAATTTCATATGCTATACTTTATTGAGTAAAGTATTTCCATTTAAGCAATTTAATGGTATCCAGTTATTCATGATGATACAAGCTTCCCATCTCCACACTTTCGTTGAGATAGTTATTATGATTATGCAAGTTTTTCCTAACTCTAAACTTGTTATATTAGCATGCAAGTACCTTTATTACATTGAATCGGTTTATCGTTCCAATTATTGTTGTTCTGCATGCTTGATATTAAATTCTAAGTTGTAACCTTAGCTTAATGTTGTTCAAAGCAAGGTATGATAGATTATTCAATTGTTATGCTATTAGATTATTCCTAAAGCATGAACTTAGAACGAAATGTTTATTCAGTATGATCATTCAATAACATAGTGTTATTATCTTTTATTCAACTAATCCTTAGTTGATGTCAGATTGAACTCAAATTACCTTGAAGTGTATCCAAACCAAACTATCTTTGGGCGGACTTGTACTCAAAAATCTTGAGATGAACAACCCTATTTATAGGGGTTACGCTTAGTTTTTTGTACTTTGTCTTTGAAATGTTTGTATACAATACGTATGTCGAAGGTTGATCCCCTAAGTACCTTAAAGTCATTATGGTCGTATATGATAGTAAAAGTTTAAGTTGAAAGATTACTTATAAGCGTGGACAAGGTTCGTGTGGTCATTAGACCCTCGGTGAATGTTTAAAATATTAATAGAACTCATTGTTCAGATTCTATTGAGCCCCTGAATGGGCAAGGAATGTTAAGATGTTAATAGGACTTATTATTTAGTTCTATTGAGCCCTGAATGGGCAAGGAATGTTTAAGAAGTTAATAGAACTTATTGTTCGGTTCTATTGAGCCCTGAAAGGGAAAAGAATGTAAAAGTTTTATTCATTGATATTTCAAGTGAGCCTTGTTTGATTACTCTTGCTGTAAAATCCTTTGACTAAAGATGGAAAGGGTGGCGTACCTAGCACCCGATAAAGGAAAGGGAAAGATGAACAAATCTTGAAGACTTGTAATAGTTTTGATAGTTTTATTATCGGACTTTGGTTTAAAGAATGTAATGAAGTTTATTTAAATTTTCGCATGAATGATTTTTTGTAAAGGTTAGATAACACAGGAGATATTATTTTATGAAATCCTGTATAAATGGGTTTATTTATTCAATTTTATTTATGATTGGGTAGTTATAAATGAATATTTTGATTACGTGAACACCAAATCTTGAGGTAATGAAATCTGCAAGGATTTGGGGGTGTCCTGAGTTAGTATCAAAGCTTTAGGTTATGAACCTTAGGTGGGGAAAAAGCCTTAGGAAGTAACCTTTGAAAAGATAGTGGAGATAACTCTTATCGAGTTTTAAGGAAGAAGTAATAAAACACTTATGTGCTTATGTGTTTATAACTTATGTGCTCACGAGTGTCGAGTAGAATGATTAATAACTAAAACTTTAAAATTTTGTTGTCAGGATGACTAATGTCGGAGAATCCAGTCAGGCTAGGGAGGAGGGACCTCAAATGCCTATAGAGGAGGAGCCTCGTGACATTGAGTTGTTTGGGAACAACTCTTGCCACAGGAGTCACCCAGTTGGTCGCGATGGTTGAAGATGAGGATGATGATGTGGAGGCGGATGAGGAGGATCCGTGGAGTTGCCACGGGAGGATGAGGATAATGAGGATGAGGAGGAGGAGACTCCACTAACCTCGATGGTTGCTTTCGTATGTATGATGAAGTCTACGACCATAACGTGGAACTTGAGGGACACAGTTGAGGAGTTGCGAGGAGAGATAGTGGTGAACAATGAGGCTATGATGACACGGAAGGACGGCGACATCCGAGGATCGAGATGAACGTCTAACTAATGTTGAAGAGAAGTTGATCTGGTGAAGGAGAGAAGGAACAATGATCGAGATGGTCGTGGGCCGAAGAACAAATTTGAATGAAGAAGCTACCAAAAGGGCGAGAGTTGAAGGCAGCATCTGAGGAAGCTTATCAATGAAGCTGGAAGAAGCGATAAGGGGACGACAAGCAAAGAGGATGAAGATGGAAGAGATGGATAAAGTATTCAATATCGTGATCGATCGAGCTCAAGATCGGGTCATGGGTTATCAATTCGATTTGAGACTACTTGCCATCATCACGTGTTAGATCGTCGAACCATATTTAGTGTTATGGAAGAAGAAGCGTCAAAAGGCTATGGAGTATCTTAATAGATCATCGTAGGAAATGTATACATTTTGCACGTAATAAGTGTTAAATAATGTGTAAATCCACAGTGTTAAGTAACCATGGGATATGAGAATGATGATGTTGTCTGTAACTTTTGTAGTTAGGAAAGGAATGTAAATAGCGAGTGATGCTATATTTTTTTTATGTTTTCGAAGAGATGATGAATAAATAAAAGTTATTATTTTATTCAAAAGTGTTATGTGGTTATTTCTTTTATGGGAAGCAAGTTAATTAGAAAATACTTAAAGAAGTTGGGTAATAGTCTAATAGATGTTTTTTTTTAGTAGAAAATGCCTCCCGGGCGTGAACCACCCCGTCGAGAGAACCAATGCGAGAACTAACAATAACGATGTTGAGGATAATTCCATCCAACAACTAGTGACATTACTAACGGGGCGTTGCGAGAATCAACCTCAAAACCAAGGCACAACGTTTAAAGAGTTTAAAGGCGGTTGGACCACGAATTAGTGGGTCAATGAATCCGGTCGAGGCACTGACACTGGATTATGGAAATAGAAAAAGTATTTGAAGTCGCTAGGGTAGTAGATGATGAGAAGATTGCTTTTGCAACATTTATGTTGAAAGCGAAAGCTAGTTATTGGTGGCAAGCCAATAAAACCGGGAAGGACCGGGGTGATGACTGGGATAGGTTTAAGGAGTTATTCTTGAGACCTACTTTCCGAGAGAGTTGAAGAGTCGATTAGAGAGTAGGTTTTTTTTGGGCTGAAGGCGAGGAGGCGATGATGGTGTCGAGTATAGTGAAATTCAACGAATTGGCGAGGTTTGCGCCATATCAAGTCAAACCTGAAGACGGCGTAAAGCAAAAGATTTGACGAGGGATTTGAAGCCACTGGTTGTCTGAAGTAGGGTTTCCTGTTCGATTGAAAGCGTTTTGCAGTGATGGAGAAAGTGTACATTTGAAGGTGGAGGTGGGCGGAGTGACAAAATTCAATCAAAGAAGAAGAAGAAGAAGAAGAAGAAGAAGAAGAAGAAGAAGAAGTGAAGAATGGTGGAAGTGAAGAGTGGTAGCGGAGGTAATGGAAATGGCAACAACAACAACAACAACAACAACAACAACAACTTGAAGAGGAAATGGAGCGAAAATGGGGTCTTGGAAACCGGGAGGTAACCAACGGTTTAGGAAGTTTGAAGCGTGTCTACATGCGGGAGGTTTCATAAAGGGTGTGTGCTTGATGGGGAAGCGTGCATGTTTCAACTGTGGCGGGAGGGTCACATCGCCTCAAATTGCACCCAACCCAAGAAGAATGTCATTTCACATGTGGATCAAGGATCATTTTGCTCGTGAATGCCCTCGAAGAAGAAGGTAGGAGAAATAGTAAAAAGTAAGGGAGGCGGCGGTGGAGGTACTTGGGCCATTCTTTGGACCTCTGACATCAAACAAACCACGCCGGAACTTTCAACATGGTATGCGAGATGTTGTGCAATCAAAAGATGTGGTGTCGGTATTATCCCAATCAACGATATTAATGCTTATGTATTATTTGATTAGGGTCTTTACTTGCTCGTTTATATCGATGAATTTGCTAAGAGGTTAGAATTGCCTAGAGAAAAGCTGAATTTCCTTTGAACATAGAAATTGCGAATAGGAGGTGATTCTGTTAGGTTCAGTCAGTATACAAGAAGCGTAGGTGAACATAAAGGGAATATAATGATGGTAGATTTAATTAGATTAGACTCGGGGAATTTGATGTAATTTTGGGAATGGATTGGTTGTTCAAATATGGAGCGATAATTGATTGTCACAAAAGTGTGTAAACCTTATGACTCCATCAAAGGTAGTTTTCCATGGTAGCAAATCGCTGAGACAAATGAAATGTCGAGCGATTATGCGAGAGCGAAGTTGTTAAGTAAAAAGTTGTGTGGGTTATTTGGCTTACATAGTCGATACTAGAAGAAGAAGGGTGTAATAAAATTGGAGGAGATACCGGTGGTTAGAGAATTCGTAGATGTATTTTCGGATGATTTTGCTAGGACTTCACTTTGATAGAGAGATTGAGTTCGTAATCGACTTAGCGCGAGAAGCGCTGCAAATATCGAAGGCCCCTGATGAATGGCTCGGTAGAAATGAAGGGCGATGGTGCATTGCGCAAGAAGCTGCTTTGGACAAAAGTATATTCAACCAAGCGTATCAAGTGGGGGGCGCCGATATTATTCGTGAAGAAGAAGGGCGGATCAATGCGTCTTTGCATTGATTATAGGGAGTTAAACAAGGTCACTATTAAGAATAGGTATCAGTTGCCTAGAATAGATGACTTGTTTGATCGGTTGAAGGTCTTAAGTACTTCTCGAAAATAGATTTGAGAAGTGGGTATCACCGATTGAAGGTAAGAAAGGAGGATATACCTAGAAGCGGCATTGAACTCGATGCGGACATTACGAGTTTACGGTGATGTCTTTGGTTTAACAAATGCCCTACTGGCGTTCATGGATTTGATGAGCAGGGTATTTAAACCATTCTTAGACAAGTTAAGTAGTGGTGTTTATCGGCGACATTACGGTGTATTCAAAACTCAAGAAGAACACGTGGAACATTTCGTCGACATTGGAGACACTAAGAAAGGAAAAGTTGTGCTGTGAAGTTCTCTAAGTGCGAATTTTGGCTCGATCGTGTACAATTTTTGGGTCATGTGATTGACAAAGATGGGATTTCAGTGGATCCATCGAAAGTGGAAGCTGTAATCAATTGGGAACAACCAAGGACACCTTCGGAGGTGAGGAGTTTCTTGGGGTGGCCGGTTATTATAGAAGATTTATACAAGATTTTTCCAAGATAGCCACTCCGTTAACAAATTTGACACGAAAAGCTGTGAAATTCGTTTGGACGGAGAAATGTGAAGAGAGTTTCCAAGGTTTAAAGAAGAAGCTAAGTGTGGCTTTTGTGTTAACACTACCCGGATAATCTGAGGAAATTTTGTGGTGTATAGTGATGCCTCACACAAAGGATTGGGTTGTGTTCTTATGCAAAACGAGCAAAGTTATTGCCTATGCATCAAGACAATTAAAGGTTTATGAAAAAGGTTATCGACTCATGATTTGGAATTGGCTGCGATAGTATTTGCTCTCAAGATATGGAACCTTTATCGTATGGAGAGAAATGTGAGATCTACACGGACCACAAAAGTCTGAAGTATATTTTCACTCGAAAGATCCGAACATGCGTCGAGGAGAAGGTGGATGGAATTGATAAAAGATTATGATTGTGAGATCTTTTTTATCATCCGAGAAAAGCGAATGTGGTTGCAGATGCTTTAAGCGAGGAAAGGTCGGGAGAAATTGATGTTGATAACAACTCGGGAGGAGCTCATTTTAAGCAATGACAAAGTTGGAGGCGGAAATAAAATTTCCACGAGAATCAAACGAACGACTATTTCGATTAGAAAGCGGGTCAACTTTCTTTGGACAAGGTGAAGAAAAGCTCGATTACAAGATGAAGAATGTGGGAAGATAAAAGAGAATATGGTTGATGGTAGCGTCACGAAATACAAGGTCGATATCTAGAAGGATTACTACTGATGCGAGGGAAGAATCTGGGTTCAATGACACGAGGCTGAAAAGGCGAAATCTTGGCCGAAGCTCATAGCTCAAGATATTCGATTCATCCAGGAAGAACGAAGATGTATCAAGATTTCTGTTGACATTTTTTTGGTGGTAGAATATGAAAAGGGATGTTGCGAGAATCGTGGCTAAATGTTTGACATGTCAAAGAGTAAAAGCCGAACATCAAAGACCCGGTGGATTACTTCAACCGTTGGAAATACTAGGAATGGAAGTGGGAACACATCACGATGGATTTTGTGGTGGGTCTTCCAACTACTCGAGAGAGGATCGATCTGATTTGGGTGATATGAGACGGTGACGAAATCGGTAGCACTTTTACCAATAAAGATTAGTTTGATCTTGATCGGTTGGCAAGATTGTACATCAAAGAGATTCGTTTGAGACATGGAGTGCCGGTGTCAATTGTGTCCGATAGAGACCCGCGATTCACTTCAAATTTTTGGAAGAGACTACAAGAATGCATGGGAACTCAATTGCGAATGAGTACGACTTATCATCCACAAGCAGATGGCCAAAGCGAGCGAGCGATCCGGACATTGGAAGATATCTTTGAGAGCGTACATCATGGATTTCAAAGGAAGTTGGGAAGAACAATTACCGTTGGTGGAATTAGCCTACAATAATAGTTATCACGCGAGCATCGGCATGCGCGCCTTACTGAAGCGTTATCTGGCGTGAAAGTCTGAGAACCCACCGTCTTTGGGATGAAGTTGGTGAGCGTCAGCTGCTAGGACCGAACTAGTGCAACAAGCTCGAGGTTATCAAACTCATCGGAGACAAGATTGGTAGCGACTCAAGACCAAGCGGAAGAAGTATCTTTGATCAACACAGGCAAGATCGTGCATTTGACGTAGGAAGCTATGTATTCCTAAAAGTTTCTCCTTGGAAGGGAAAATTCATTTTGATAAGAAGGAAAACTAAGCAGGGTTTATTGGACCCTTTGAAGTCTTTGCGAAAAGTTGGAGAGGTAGTAGCTTACGAGGTAGCTCTACCTCGAGTTGGAAAACATTCACAATGTTTTTCATATTTTGATTATTACGACCATATAAACCCGATTACAATCACGTGATCGAGATACGAACCATTGCGATTCGAGAAAGATTTGTCTTATGAAGAGGTTCTATCCGGATAGTCGACGAGGAAAAAGAAAGTGCTCGGGAATAAAGTGATACCTTACGTGAAGGTGATATGGAGAAACCACAATCTTTGAAGAAGCGGCGTGGGAACTCGAAGAAAATGATGAAAGAGTACCACTGAGTTATTTGTTTAATCTGTGTCTTTGATTACGGGGATGAGAATCTTTGTAAGTAAGGGAAGAATGTAACGAATGTGTTGTTTGAGTTGTGATTACGAGATGAGAATCCTTTTAAGAGGGAATGATGTAACATTTCAGATTTTTTTAAGTGTAAGTTATAAATATTTATTGATTTATATAAATATTTATTGGATGTGTTTATTTTGAATAAGTAATTGTTCAATTTGATTGAGTTTATTTAGTTAATTATTTATTTGTTAAATAATTAATGTGATTAGTTAATTATTTATTTGTTAAATAATTAATGTGTTTATGTGGATTGAGTTATGTGATTAAGTGATTTATTTAATAAATTGTTATTAAATAAAGTGACAAATTACTATGTGATAAAGAGTTATTAAAATAAATTAAAGTAATTTTAATTTAGTTTTGCCAAACAAGGTGTAAGTATAGTAATCCTTTATTTTATAAATGCTTTTGCCAAACAAGGCCTTATGGCTTTTGAAATTCTTGTTAATTTTAAATTATATTATTAATAGAATAAAATAAAAAATATATAAATAAAATATATTTATATTTATAAGATTATCGTTATATGTTAGTAGCGATAAGAATAAATAGGCTTATTGCCATATATGGTTATTTTACGTATATGATTATATTTTACGCTCGAGTGTTAGTACTAGTCTATTCTTTGAAGTAAGAAAAAAAGAAAAAAAAATTGAGAGAGTTTGAGAAGAAGCAAGTGCGTGATTTTTCAAAAGCAGATTTTGTAAACAAGTGTTTCTTAACAACAAAAGGTAGGTGCTTATAACCTTAATTTATGTGTATGTAATCATATATGTTTTTCGCCATATACTTTCTTGTGAATTTGATAGTGTGTGTTCTTGACTTTCTTTGTGTATAAGTTTTTACAAAATTCTTGTAAACTATGTGTTGGTAATTGTTATACTAGCATATATATATATATATATATATATATATTTGTATATAATTGTATGCTTAATATATAAATATGATGGTATGCTAAATTACGTATTTAAGAAATTTTTTTTTACGGTGGAAACATGTAGTCTACGAACTTGAGTGTAGAATTTATCAAAAGTTATATATATATATATATATATATATATATATATATATATATATTTGTATACTACTAGCGAGAAATTGGACTATACATGTTAATTGGGATATATATTGGTATACTTGTATGTCAAAGGAATCAAAATTGGTTGATAAAAGTGTAAATTACGTTCACTGTAAATTGATATTTCATTAATGGAGTTTAATTTTTAAAACACAGTGTTTTCAAAGAATTAGTCTACGATATTGTTAATTAGTGGTTGGTAATTGGTATATGGATGATTGTTAGCAATTATGTGTAATTTATATTAGTTATACATGTTGTTTTGGGTGAATCATTGTTAAGATTTAAGGCAGTAGCTTTGGCTCTGTTCTTCATTTTTTGGTTACTGTGAGTTTTGGCCTTGACGTCAAAATTCACGCTCGTACGTCAAATCTCGCCTTAGCTAAAATGTCGCACCCAATGGACTTACATGACTTTGAAGATGAACGAAGCCACGAGCTTCAGACTTTCTTGTCTATGACACCAGAAGTCCTATATATGTCTCTGCAGCGGCAAGCGCATGTCATTACTGCCTGTTGATTGATTCATGATTCAAAGCGTATGGCATTATTATGAAAAAAGTTAAAAGCGACTTTTGTCTTGCACAAAAGTCGATATTTTAAAGGAATGATATATGATAAATGTTGATTATGTATTTCTAGTATTATAGTATATTAATACTATGAGACATAGAATTACTAATTAACAAATATTGTTATTAGTTTTAATGGATAGAATTTGATATATGCAATTTATAATCAAAGCATCGTGATGTAGAGATATAGTATGTTATTCTTGTTGATTATGTCATGTTAACATATGTATATAGGATAATTGTGGTTTTGGATTATAACGTTTAATTTAATCTAGTTTCTAACAAGGCAAGATTCTAAATCCTATCTTTTTACATTGAGCAAATTTTCTAATCCTAAAGCTTCGTTATGCAAATTTCATATCTATACTTTATTGAGTAAAGTATTTCCATTTAAGCAATTTAATGGTATCCGATTATTCATGATGATACAAGCTTCCCATCTCACACTTTCGTTGAGATAGTTATTATGATTATGCAAGTTTTTCCTAACTCTAAACTTGTTATATTAGCATGCAAGTACCTTTATTACATTGACTCGGTTTATCGTTCCAATTATTATTGTTTGTGCATGCTTGATATTAAATTCTAAGTTGTAACCTTAGCTTAATGTTGTTCAAAGCAAGGTATGATAGATTATTCAATTGTTATGCTATTAGATTATTCCTAAAGCATGAACTTAGAAGCGAAATGTTTATTCGATTATGATCATTCGATAACATAGTGTTATTATCTTTTATTCAACTAATCCTTAGTTGATGTCAGTTGAACTCAAATTACCTTGAAGTGTATCAAACCAAACTATCTTTGGGGCGGACTTGTACTCAAAATCTTGAGATGAACAACCCTATTTATAGGGGTTACGCTTAGTTTTGTACTTTCTTATTTGAAATGTTTGTATACAATACATGTCTGAAGGGTTGATCCCCTAAGTACCTTAAAGTCATTATGGTCGTATGGTAGTAAAAGTTTAAGTTGAAAGATTACTTATAACTGTGGACAAGGTTCGTGGTCATTAGACCCTCAGTGAATGTTTAAAATATTAATAGAACTCATTGTTCAGTTCTATTGAGCCCCTTAATGGGCAAGGAATGTTAAGATGTTAATAGGACTTATTATTTAGTTCTATTGAGCCCCTTAATGGGCAAGGAATGTTTAAGAAGTTAATAGAACTTATTGTTCAGTTCTATTGAGCCCTGAATGGGCAAAGAATGTAAAAGTTTTATTCATTGATATTTCAAGTGAGCCTTGTTTGCTCACTCTTGCTATAAAATCCTTACGACTAAAGATGGAAAGGGTGGCGTACCTAGCACCGATAAAGGAAAGGGAAAGATGAGCAATCTTGAAGACTTGTAATAGTTTTGATAGTTTTATTATCGGACTTTGGTTTAAAGAATGTAATGAAGTTTATTTAAATTTTCGCATGAATGATTGTTTGTAAAGGTTAGATAACACAGGAGATATTATTTTATGTAAATCTGTATAGGCGGGTTTATTTATTCAATTTTATTTATGATTGGGTAGTTATAAATGAATATTTTGATTACGTGAACACCAAATCTTGAGGTAATGAAATTCAAGGTCTTATGACCCTCAGAAGTTCTTTTGATTCTTGTTATGCATTCTTGATTCAAAAGTTAAGTTCCTTATTTTAGAAGTCTTTGATTCACTTGCATGTTATTATTTTTTGTTATAGTATTATACTTGTGGGCAATCGCGCTCACTCTTGCGTAATAATAACATTGCAGTTAAGAACGAAAGGTCCGACAAGCCTTCTACTAGCAAAGGCAATGGCAAGATTAACAAGTGATGAAGACTTGTTGTTTATTGTTTATGTTATGTTTCAGACTTATGTTTATATTGTGTAAGACTTAATATTTGTTTATGTTTCCGCATTTGAGATTTATGGTTAGTATGACCTGGGATTGATGTATTTATTTTCAGATGATGTAACTCCTTAAGGAGAGGATTTATTTCTATCTATTTTATGGTTTTTAATTATTATGGGTAGATAGACATATGATATTTGTACAGTGAACACCAAATCACGTGGGAATTGAAGTACCCGGGTTTGGGGGTGTCACAAGAATCACGGATGCTTTGTGTGTGGATCAACTGATCACATGGCGAAGAATTGCCCGAAGAAGGGGATGTACGAGAATAAGGGCACTAATAGTGGTAAGATAGCTATTAGTGGTCCAGCTCAGACGAGTAGGTTGATGGCCCGCACCTTTAATATGACGGTCTAGGATGCAGTTGCATCAAGGGATGTAGTTGCAGGTATTATCCCAATCAACGATATAAATGCTTATGTGTTATTTGATTCGGGTGCTACTTGTTCTTTTATAGCATGTAATTTTGCTAAGCGATTAAGATTACTTCCCGAAAGATTGCCTATACCATTGAATATTAAGGTAGCAAATGAAGAAATAATTCATGTTGAAAATATTCATAGGCGTTATTATGTAGAAATACGAGGTTATAAATTATCGGTAGATTTAATACCGATAAAGTTGGGAGAATTTGATGTAATCTCGGAATGGATTGGTCGTTTAACCATGGTGCAATTATAGATTATCAAAAGAAGTGTGTAAACTTTAGAACATTGAGACAGCCTCATGTTGTGTTTTACGGTAATAAATCGTCGGGACGTTCGTGTTGTCTTACCATGACACAAATTAGGAAATTGTTGAGGAAGGGATGTGTAGATTATTTATGTCATGTTTTTGATATCCAGAGAGTGGGAGCAACGATGGAACAAATACCGATAGTCAAAGAATTCGTGGATGTATTTCCAAGCGAATTATCGGGTCTTCCACCGGATAGGGAGATCGAATTCGTAATAGATATTGTGCAAGGAACGACAACAGTTTCAAGGGCACCGTATCGTATGGCGCCAGTGGAAATGAAGGAGTGGATGGTTCAATTACAAGAACTGTTGAATAGAAAATACATTCAACCGAGTGTTTCGCCGTGGGGAGCGCCAGTATTGTTTGTGAAGAAGAAGGATGGATCGTTGAGACTTTGTATCGACTACCAAGAGTTGAACAAGTTAACGATAAAGAATAAATACTCATTGCCCAGGATTGATGATCTCTTTGATCAATTGAAAGGGGCAAAGTATTTTTCTATGATAGATTTGCGAACGGGGTATCATCAGTTAAAAGTTAGAAAGGAGGATGTTCCTAAGATGGAATTCAGGACTCGTTACGGCCATTACGAGTTTTTGGTAATGTCATTTGGGTTGACGAATGCACCAACTACATTCATGGATATGATGAACAGAGTGTTCAAACAATATTTGGACAAGGAAGGAAAAGTTATATGCGAAATTCACTAAGTGTGAATTTCGGCTAGAAAGGGTGCAATTTTTAGAACATGTTATCGACTGAGATGGAATTTCAGTAGACCCAGTGAAGGTGGAAGCAGTGATTAATTGGGAACAACCGAAAACACCGATAGAGGTACGGAGTTTCTTAGGGTTAGCGGGATACTATCCAAGATTTATCCAAGATTTTTCTAAGATAGCTACTTCGTTGACTAATTTAACAAGAAAAACAGTGAAATATGTGTGGACTGAGAAGTGTGAAGACAGTTTTCAAGAACTGAAGAAAAGGTTGAGTGAAGCACCTTTATTGTCTTTACCCGATGATACAGTAAATTTTGTAGTTTATAGCGATGCTTCGCATAGAGGATTCGGTTGCGTGCTCATGCAGCATGGCAAGGTCATTACGTACGCATCATGGCAGTTAAAGGATTATGAGAAAGTTTATCATACTCATGATCTGGAATAGGTAGCAGTAGTATTTGCCTTAAAGATTTGGAGGCATTACCTATATGAAGAGAAATGTGAGATATACACGAACTGTGACGCCCCCAAATCCAGGTTCCTTCAAACCTCAAATCCAGTCCACCATGATACTACTATCGTCAAACTATTTATATTTTTCATTCATAACTTAATGAATATAACTTTACTTATTACAATTTAGAATATAAATTCTTTCCATTACCAGGATCTGCACAATGACCCCATACTTTTATAAGTTTCTAATCTTGGTCATTTACTATTCCTGTATTACATCACATTCGATGTTATATAAATATGCGGAATAATTTAAACTTTTTCAATCTCCTTTGAAAATAATTCTTTTATTGATATCTTAACTTGAATCAATTACACACCCTTGAATCAAATTATGTTATGATTCATTCTATTCGAATTACTGTATAAATTTTTACATCTCGATTCGAATTCCTCTACGTATCACTGATAAGTAGGTTTTATACCTACTTATCCGGTATCTGTTACTTGAATTAGTTGCTTAATCTCATATTTCTTAGTTACTTTTCATGCATTTTGTGTTCGTTTTGTATATTATATGCTTGGGAGTTGAAATCGCAAAGAATTGGTATGAAATCGCAAAGAAAAGCAATCCGGACATCATTTGGGCTTTCATGTTCATTTCATGTTCTTGGTTTGGAACTTGGATTACATTGTAGAGCTTCTTCTTAGCTTTCTGGAATATCTTGAATCATTCCAATCGGAGTTCGGATGCAAGAGTTATGACATTTGTACCAACGGACGTCGAACATCACTGTTTTGGGTGGCCATTTGCATAGCAGTCACTTCTAGCCCAATTTCAACCTTCATCTGTTCGTTATTTCTCAAATCTCAAAGAAATTAGGTTGTAGAGCTCGTTGATATCTTCGATTTGATAGGTGGCAGGCCTCGTAACTCTTCCTGGATCAAATGTTATGGCCATTTTCCCAAAGGACGTCAGAGTAGAAAAGTTTCCTTCACAAAACCGCCTCCGGGGTTGGCATACAAGTCATAAAACAGGCCCCTAGCCCGCCGGGGCGGGCCCTTTTCAAGCCTAGACCCCCGCCAGGGCGGGGGTATGCCCAGAAAATGCGAATTTTGGTCAAAGTTGAGTCCTGGAAGGATTGTTTCGATCCAATTGACTCAAGGACTTCTAAGAGGACTTAAAGACATATGAAGAGACTTATAAAAGGAGAAGAATCACAAGGATTAGAGGGATTAGAGATTAGATAGAGAGAGGATTCCATTATATTAGATTAGAGTAAATTAAATCAAAAATACTAGTTCTTATAGATTTGGAGATCGAAGAAACTTGGAGACCATTGAAGATTCAAAGTAGGAGCGAGGTAAAAGCTTCAAATCTACAGACAATAGATTATATCTTCTTATCTTCTTCTATATTTGTCTTTTAATGTGTATTCAATTGTAAATTCTTAGTTTTAATTCAATAATCATGAACTAATTCTTTGTTTGAGATTACAATGGATCTTATTATGTAGTTTATTTTAATATGCTTCGCTATTAATTATTATGTTCTATTGTAAGGATTGTCTATTGTGATTTGGACTTAATTGCTTAATTGCCTAGCTAACAATTACCGTGATAATGTATATGAACTCGGGAGATGAAGTATTGATTTAGATCTTATCATGATAGCAGGTGTTTGTGATTTCTGCATAGATGGAATTCATGATTCGTGTTTAGGATAGAGATATACCTTTACACCATATGTAATCTTATAGAGAACTTGTACTTTAAATCCTTTTTAATTGTAATTCATATAGAGATATAGTGGATTAGTTAATTAGGGTGTCTTGCTTAATTCTATCATCTGTGGATTTAAGTGAGTATGGGTATTATGCATCGAGAGGAGGTTTTATCTGCTTTAGTGTTCTTGATTAACAATTCATGATAGAGAATAATTGATGAGAAGTGTGTTAACTTAAATGAAACAATAAGTAAAGTTGTGATCTTAAATCTCCGTAATCTTAATTTAACTAGTAGTAATTAGAATTAGTTTACTTATAAATTGAAATTCATTCGTTTAAATAAGATTGAGTTGGTTACGGGTTAGTACTTGGTGATTTTTATTAAACAATTCCTCGTAGGAACGATACTCTACTTTCACTTTATTACTTGTTGACCGTGTATACTTGCGTGTTGTGCGTAAATAGATTTTACCCAACAAGTTTTTGGCGCCGTTGCCGGGGAATTAGTTAATATATTTTTGCCAATATTAGCTTCAATCAAATTAGTCTCAATTTAAACATTTATTTTTCTTTTTTATTTAATTCTCTTCCTAATTTTCTTTCTTTTCAGGTACCATGGATGACTTTGCGTATCAATAGCCATACACGAACATGACTCAACCAAGGGAAACAGAGATTGACGGACTTAATGCTTTTTACGCAGAATCAGTACAAATTGAGGCAAATTCGAAGATGTTGGAGGTTATCGATGTGACAACCCGAGAATTTAGAAAATTTTTAAAATCATAATTGATTGATTTAAGGTTCACTGTTAGAACCTAGACAGAAAATAAGTGTATGAAATTGGCAGTTCTGTAATGAAATTTTAAGGATTTCAAAATTACATGAAGGATTTTAATAATTTATGAAAGTATATAAATTATTTGATGATTTATGAAGGACGTGTATGTAGGCGTAATATTGTAAATATATTAAATTTTATTTGCTATAAGTAAATAAATTTATATAAACAATTTATAATTTGAGAAAATAAAACTATTAATTATTTTCTATATGTGACGTGTGCATATTTGGTGTAATTGGTAATTGGGAGTCCGTGAATATATATATATATATATATATATATATGTTTATTACGTGGGGAAAATAAAATTGTTGGGATCAATTAGCATAATGAAGCAAAACATACATAAAAGTTAAGCATATAATATTTATAGATACTTTTTAGAAGAGTATTAGAATAAATTCTTATCTGAAATTAATTTAATAAAGAAAATGTATTATATTTATCTTAATATTTTAACTAAGTAAATAAATTCTCCATTGAATTTATGTTAATGAGGTAAGGTTATTATATTATAATATATTGGGTATGTAAATAATTGTATTTGCATAAGGAATTATGTGTAACATATTTATTTTGTAATTATAAAATAAATATGTAATTTAAGTAAGTTATGTTATGTGTTTATAGAAATTATATATTAAAGATGAGATATTTAAATTATATGATTTCATGAGGGTAAAATAGTTTAAGGAGATTTATGTATTAACTTATTTGATTAAGTAACTAAGTTACTAAGGTTGAGTAATTAAATTACTTAACAAAAGTATTAAAAGAATAGTTGAATTAATTATTTAATTATTAAGTCAAATGTAGCAAGTAAATTATCAAATACTAAAAGATAAGACTAAATCTTGTGGGTCATCAAAAGAAAGATTTGAGCAGATGTGATTTATTTTCAAAGATTTGGTAAGATTTAGTAAGGATAGGAAAGAGAAAGAGGAGATATTGCTAAGATTTTGCTAGGATATTATGTAGTTTTACATATGTTATATCTAAACATTTAGAGGACTATAAATAGCACCTCCCTCACTACCTAGCAAAAGTTTAATTCATTCTATCTTCTAAAGTTTCCAAAAAACTAAATAAAATAGAAAGAGAGAGGATAGTGAAGGAAGAGAAGTTTCCATGCCTCCAAGCTCCATAATCACTCTTGGAAGGAGAGGAAGAAAAGTCATCAAAATAAAAGGTTTAAAAGTTCTCCTATTTCAAAACTCTAGTTAGTTAATATGATTTATTGTGATGGTTTTTGTCAAAATAAAGATCTATGTTTCTTGAACTCTAAAACCATAGATCTGCAAGTTCTAGTGTGTTTTATGAGTAGATCTAACCATTTTTCGTAGTGAAAAGCTTAAACAAGGAAAGGAAAGAAAACTAATTTTTTTTCTAAAGTGTGAAAACTAGTAAACTGCTGACCTAAAAAGGAAAATTTGGGATTCGTTAGGATGTTCAGAAAATTCTGGGCTTTTGGTATGTTATAGTACACTCAACAAGCTTTCCATAGACTCCGGAACGGACTAAATCCGACATCGGAGGAGAGAGTTATGAAATTTCAAAGTAGTAGTGTCAAAACTGTCCAACAAGTGCGGTGCAGTCCACTTGAACGGAATTTCTGGGCTGATATGTTCAGAATCTGGAAAAACATCAGTAGGGAAGAGTTGTAGTCCGGGAAGTTAGCTTCGCGTGGGCTCAAGAATCGCCTAAAAATGTTTTAAAACGAAAAAGTTATGACTGTTTTAGCGAAATAGGATAAATCTGGGGAAAAAATGAAAACTGTTGCGAGTGGACATTTTTGGGGTCTTTTTTGGGCTACCTAAGAGGTCTGCAATTACTGTGTTATATTTTTTAAAAAGACTTTTGTATACCGTGATAACATATCCAAAATTGGGAATTTTCTGATAAACGTGGAAGGCGTGAAATAATCGCAAAGTGGGTTACTCGCTAAGTACTTTGTTGACGAGTTGAGCTTGTTAAGCATTTAAGCGGCGCTGCTTTCCGCTGGTGTCTGCTGAAAGCCATTTTTGAACCCTATTTCGAATGGTTTCTGTTGTTCATTTTTGCAGTTAGAAATTTTCTAAAAATACTATGACATGAGGTCTATAACATGCCCAAATTTTTACTCTTATAAGATTCACGATTTGAGAATTAAAAATCTGCAAAGGAAGCGTAATTCGAGAATTTAAAAAGCAAGCGAGCGAAGGCGTCATCAATTCGAAATATTTTGACGTTCGACGTTCGAATCGCGTTTAATGAAATAATAAGTATTAATAAATCTAATAAAGTCCCTACGGGGGACGAGATTTGACTATAAATGATATTTTACGTAATAAACTTCTTTTGAGAGCATAAATAAAGCAATAAAAT
Organism: Panax quinquefolius; assembly: GCA_020205615.1. Lineage (NCBI taxonomy): Eukaryota > Viridiplantae > Streptophyta > Magnoliopsida > Apiales > Araliaceae > Panax > Panax quinquefolius. Next base: position 29,809,432 of record CM035166.1, read on the forward strand.
AAAATATATAATAAAAATAAATTACATATTTAAGTGAAATAAAAACTACAATTGCCTATAAAATTATATTATGGTATGAGAAAATATTTTATGTTATTTTAATGACTTTTGATATTTTGTAATGAGATTCACTAATAAATTAATATTAATGGTGATTAATTTATTTATTTATTTAATAAATATATTAAATAAATCATGGAAAATTAGAAATAATGCTTTGAAAATCATATAAAAATGATTTAAGGGTTAGAAAAATATTTTAAATATAACTTTTGATATTTTGTCATGAAAATATTAATATTTTAATATTAATAACAATTATCGAATAATGAATTTAATTGTTTAAAAATCATATAAATGTGATTTTAAAGTATTAAAATACTTTGATATATTATAAATATATTATAATATTATGACATGTATTTTATTAATATTTGAAAATAAATAAATATTAATGATAAAATAATTATATGGTATTTAATTCATTTAAATACTATTTTAATGATTGAAAAATCAAGATAAATGATAATAATTATTTAAAAATTATTACGAGCTTATGAAAATTATTTTGACTAATATTAAAATTATCTGAGATAATTGATTAAGTGTTTAGGCAGAGTTTAATTGAACTTAGACTCGATAAAAGTCTGACTAGACCGTCGGGATGTCAGATTTGTGTCGGGTTCAACTCAGACTGCAATAGTTTGACTTGATACCGAGTCCTATGTGTGTTGTAGACGGATAGGGTTGTGTTATGTGTTTAGGTTATTCTATGTATATCTATATATATAATAGTATTATATTATGATGATATTATTCAAATATTGGAGATCTATATTACTAATATTAGGTTTTCAGATAAAACGTTATAAATTGCATAGCGTTAATCAATAGTTCATGCAAGTTTGTTTTTACTTAACTCTACAAAGAGTTGTTTCATTCAGATATGCTTATGGATAATCATTGATAATTGTCATTGTAGAATTGTACTTTGTACATATTTCATGTATAAGTCAGGTATGAAAGGCTGATCACCTTCATTATCCTTCGGTCAAGATATATTTGTTCATATTATATACTTGTTCAGTCAAAAGTTTGTTCATGCTAGTTCACAATTATATTGTTGAATTATAATCACCTTATTATTCAGATTCTTTCAATCATGATATATCATTAAATTATTGAACTTAAACTTACTGGGAAATCTTATGCTCACCCTTGCAATATCATGTTAAACATTGCAGATTAAGGCGAATACGTCGGATACAAGGAAAGGTTAAAGACAGTTCCAGCGTAAAGTTAATGTGTGCGATTAGATTTGTATAAGTATGGTATATTAATGTTATTGTAAGTCAATTAAGTTATGATTTGTGTATTAAGTTAAGGTTACTCGACCTTGGGAAATAGTGTGTAATATATTGTATAAACAATTTATGTTTATATCTTCCGCAAAATAGTAATAGTTATAGAATGATCGAGCCGGATCCGCGGTGATTCGGGACCTCAGATTCGGGGCCCTCACAATCGCAGCCCAACGAAGTTGAATGATGGCAGTTATGTGTGACTATTGTGCTGGCAACCATCAAATTCATCAATGCACCGTCAGTTTTGAACTGGTACAATATAGTGGTGATTACCTTAATAACTATGTTGATCCTAACTATCACCAAGTTTAGGGGTATCACCCGGATTCTTCAGGGAGCTACATTTATGATGACCAATACTACGCTCCAAATCCAACATACACACCAAAATTTTCATGTCCACCTCCATTGCCACAAGAAGAAAAGCCAAATCTGAGGGATGTAATATTGAAGGGCATAGCAAACCTAGAGGAGATGAGTATTAGCCAAGAGCTGTCAACCCAAAATTTTAATAATTGGATGGAATAACTAGTCACTACCTCAACCAATGGTCCTCAATACATGGCTTCCGAGACTGAAAATAGAAAATTCAAGGCTGGGGGAATTATTGTCCAAGTTCATAGCAGATGAGGAATCAAGCGAAGCCAAATCAAAATCTTACGGATCAGACAGAGCAAATGACCAAAGCCATAATCAACCATCCTCCAAACACTAGGCCTTATGACATGGATGACGAAATTGACGGAGAACCCGAACCAAATCTGCGCCTGGATGAGCCACAAGATATCGAAAGTGTGGAGACAATTGGGGATAATGAAATAGAGGTCGACGAAGATCTAAATGGGTCTCCACCAACGATCAAAGAGTCGGTCAGATTTGCAAAATCATGCCCACTTGGTAGTCATGTCGTCGGCGAAGCTCTTGATGACATAAGAGCGAGTAAAATTTTGAATCCATGGTGGGACGAGAAAGAGAAGATAAATGAAGAGCCCATTGTGTGTGACAAGCTTCCATGCCCCCAAAGTGATCACATACACAATGGAGAAAACATCTAGCTGTGGGACATTCTTGGTTAAGAGCATACCAAATCAGAGCATGGTAGATGACTTTGATGCATTGGCCATCACAAATGGGAACCTACCAAAAGCTATATTATTTTTGATGGATGGAGGGTTCCTCAATTACCGAAGAGGAATTGGATAGCGTTGACCAGACAAAGTCAAGCTGAAAGACTATAATTCAAGCGCTAACTGGGAGGCAACCTAGGAATTTTTATATTTATATGCTTTACTAGTTTAGTTAGTAGATAGGAATTAATTTTCTTATTAAGTTCTCTTACCAATCCAAGTGCTATTCTAATCCATGTTGTCTCTTCATTGTAGGTATTGGAGGTTCAATGGATAGGAAAATGATCGTTGCCGCCATCGCCACCATCACCTCACGCTTAGTTGATTACAGGGAAGTTCTCTTCTACTTACCGCTATATTCTTACAATGAGGACATTGTAATTGTTAAGTTTGGGGGAGTTTAGTTTAGTTCATTATTGCATGTTTAGTTTCATGTTTATGTTATGTTATTGTGCATATGTTAGGTTCATTAGGTGTGCATTCATGTAGTACATCTACATAAGTAGTTGCATAGTAGTATAGTTTAAATAGCATTATATTCAGTTCTTAAAAAAAATTCAAAAATTCAAAAAAAAATTATTAGTTAGTTACTATGTTCATTTGCATGAATCTAGTTGTTAGATAGTTTACAGTTTGTTTTGGCCAATGATGAGATTGGAATTGGTTAGACAAGTATCAGTACTAACCATTAGAGCTTTGATGTGATTTCTTGTTATGAATTGAGTCTTTTTATGTTTGAAACTGGTATAATAAGGATAACATAGTAAAAATAACTTGTTGAATAATTGAGTTTAAATTGATACATAATGGGATTCTAAAGGATAATGCTAGTTTAAATAAGAGAATGACAAAGATAGGCAGTGAAGGCGAAGAATTAGGCAAGAACCTAAGTTTGGGGGGAAAAGTGGGGCATATAAGCTTCTAAAAAAAAGATATTGAGTTGAACAAATTGAGTCCTGTGGTGGGTCGAGAAGAAGCGTGAAATGCACTCCTCATAAACACAGGCGTAAGATGGAGCATAAAATGCACTCACTATCCAAAAAAAAAAAAAAAAAAAAGAAAAAAAATAAGAAGAAATAAAACGGGAAATAAGAGCAAAAAGCCCCCGTAGATGAAAAATAAAGCATAAGTATCCCATGTTGACCTTCGATATTGGTAATTGTTTGATTTTAGTTGGATCTAGCTTGTTTTTGGATTTCTTGAGTTTACACTGTATGATGCCTTCGAAGAGACTTCGGGTTCTTACATCCTCTCCCCCTTAGAAGGACTCCGTGCTCGGAATCACCGAAACCTCCTCTACTGGTGCTATTTTGAATATTACATATTCTTTTGAATAATTTTATCCATTCTCTTTTCGGAAGTTTTATTATAACTTTCTCACTTTCATTCTACCACATTCTCCTTTCTAAGGAACATTCTACTCACTACATTCATCACACAGAAGAATAAGATTCTTCCATAATTTTTTAATAATCGGGAAGTAGTATGAATAACTCAGATTCCAAATTATGCTGAGGGGTCACAAGACCATGAACTAGTGCTTCAACACAATCCTTTACACTTCAAACCAGAGTGTTTATCAATCACAAAGACTGAAAACACCCTCCACACGTACACTAGGTGGCCAGCCTATTGTACCACTACGTTGGGCCGCAACGTAGTGTTTTGTAACGACTACATGCGTTACGCTCGGAACCATTGTCCCCGAAAATATGTCCCCTTATAGGGTTGTTCACCTCAGCTTTTCCACATCTGAATCCGCACCAGAGCAATCTGTCTTGGCACAAATACTCAATAATGCTTGAATTTCACAAATACTTTTCAACAGTTGTCTAGCCGAATCAAATAGCTTAGACTTTTATCAACTATTCGGACATCAATCGAAATAATTTGGCCAACTTAATTGACCTTCATCATAATTTAAAAGAAAATCAAAAATTCTTTTATGATGTCATGATACCGTACCAGATTAGTAGTACGTTGAGGATTCCACCATTATGTGACTTTGTCATATTACATCCCACTATAGTGGTCTGACGATCTTTCGATCACAACCAACACTAGGTTCGACTGCATTGATGACTCCATCGTTTACCATTTTTACATTATATCAAATGATGCACATGGTTAGAAATACATTTTGAAAATTTTCAAATCATCTTTGTCTTAGCCGAAACAATTAGCATAAACATATGGATAACAGTATTGTTTTTAAAAACATTATTGGTTCAATCACATGATCCAATGTTTTTCAAGAAAACAGAAGTGCAAACATCAGCACGAAGTCAATAAAAATTGAAAATCTAGCAGAGCTAGAAGATTTAGAAAATCCATGTTTTTCCATCAAGTTCAATCTTTACTACATTGCTTCATTCTACCAATCTTCAACACCATCAATGCTCACTATACCAAAATTTCTAACTTCATAACATATACATACCCGATATAGTTCATCAAACTTACCACACTTTGGAAATCCAGGAACTTGCCATAATCATATGAGTTTAGGAACTTACCCCAGTCAGACCATAGGCGTCCATTCGCTGAGGGGTTCAAATCATACCATACGATCATGAGTCACGACCTTACCATAAGTATGAGTTTTAAAAACTCGCAACTTAACCTTATATTCTCTACCTATACCCTACCTATATGTTATACACATGAGAAAAGAATCACATTGTCAATATGTATATAGCAAATAACGCGACACAGACATTTCAATGATTATCAGTGCAAGAACTAAGTGGTTTTTACACCAAGTACAATTCCCCGCCCATAACAAGGAATCATACAACTTAGCTGCTGACATGGATCCTCAATTGAAATCCCACTTAACTCTATCTTACACTTTACTTACTTTTGCTCGATACGAATTCTTCGTATCTCATCACATACAACTCTTCATGAGTTCACATCGTACCATTTCATAGTATAATCTCTTATAGCATCAAGTTATACACACTTAGTCGTTACAGACTATTTATCACTTCATAGCTCATTCCGATCACGTCGTGATCATCAATTTACCTTAGGGTTCTTTCCCTATTATCAACAAAACTCCATCTGAGTTCATTCTTATTATCTTTTGTCATATTCATCTTATAGACATCATCTTAACACTTTTATTACTGGAGTTAGGAAACTCCCGAATTATCATTCTCTTAAATACTTCAAGATTCTTCTTTGAATCTTTGCTTATATATATTTTAATCTTTATCTTTCTCTCTCTCTCAGGTTATAGCCTAAGGTACACTTACCTAAAGTTTATAACCTACAATTTTGATACCAACTTGTGACGCCCCCAAATCCAGGTTCCTTCAAACCTCGGATCCGGTCCGCCACGATACTACTATCGTCAAACTATTTATATTTTTCATTCATAACTTAATGAATACAACTTTACTTATTACAATTTAGAATATAAATTCTTTCCATTACCAGGATCTGCACAATGACCCCAAACTTTTATAAGTTTCTAATCTTGGTCATTTACTATTCATGTATTACATCACATTCGATGTTATATAAATATGCCGAATAATGTAAACTTTTTCAATCTCCTTTGAAAATAATTCTTTTATTGATATCTTAACTTGAATCAATTACATACCCTTGAATCAAATTATGTTATGATTCGTTCTATTCGAATTACTGTATAAATTTTTACATCTCGATTCGAATTCCTCTATGTATCACATAATACAACTTTACAACTTAACATGTACTACACATAGTAAACTACTATCATGTACATCTCCTAGAACCTAAACTGTTAGGTTTGTAATATTCATAACGCAATCAAATTGCATAAAAAGTGCGGAAGCGTAGAAAATCAGAGTTTAAAAAATTTACAAACCATATACCCGGATCATCCTTTATGCATAATTATTAATTAAACGAAAAGATAAAGAATAAATCATACCCTTGAAGATCGAGCTTCCTCAGGTACAAGTTCACCTCCAAATCCTTTCGTGTTCAATCTTGAATCCACCGGGTTTGGTTCCTTCCTTTGATCAACGTTAGCCACCCAAATGTTTGGCCTCTAGAGGTGATCCACCAAGGAAGAATAAAATTCAAGAAGATGGGTGTTATGGCTAACCCTAGTTTTCTATCTCTATAGAAAAGGCATACTCCCAACAACTTGGAATTATTACGTACTTGTAAAAGTCAACAACCCATTACACCCATAATAAGACTCCTCTTATTTATAGATGTGGGCAACCCACCTTAACAATTAAGGAATTGGGTTTATTTAATTAATTAAATTCTTTTAATTAATTAAGCTCCCTAATCTTATTAGGGATAATTAATTAAACTCTTTTAATTAATTTAACCTCCTAATCTTATTAGGAATAAATGAGAGTACTTATATTAAATTAATTCCTAAACTCTTTTAGAAATTAAAATAATAATAATTGTAATAATATTAATAAGACTCCTCTTATTAATTTATATTTAATATTTCTAAAATATTAAATAATAAATATTAAGCTATTTAATTTATTCTATCACCATAGATTAAATTAAATATACTTAACATATTATTACGATTATGCCATTAACTTCTTAAATAATTATTCTTCCTTTTATGGTGTGACCCTTTAGGTTCTCCATATTAAGCTAGGTTGTGAATAAATCAATTAGAACAATTCTAATCTTATTTAAATAAATAAATTAAACAATTAATTTATTTAAATAATATTTATTCTACAATAAGGATAAGCCTCCCTAGCGATCAACGACTTTCCAGATAATATAGATTTCAACATTAATCATAAAAGAACCTTTGAGTAAATAGTTATCAGACAATTCAATCCTTCCACCATACAATGTCCCAATTAAATATAAGACATGGAATTATTGTCAAGTCTTATTTTATTTAATTATATGTATTTCGATCCTTAAATGCACAACTCAAATAATGCAAATTAGAAACTCCTTTCTAATTTCATTACGCCTTTGCCAAGGACTCTTTGGGTTATCATTTATCGAATCACATAGGACATTTTCTTCTTTTATTAGAAGTGGTAGATTCTTTATTGATCATACATTATCTCCATGTACAACTTATTATACCCAAGCATACCCTTTGATATACCCTAAGGGTCTTAAGGAATAAGTCAAAGTATAACTCATCATACACAAGATACTATGATGATCTCAAGTCCAAGGATTACTTGTACTACTATCACTCTGAGAATTCCTATTGACAGCAAATAAAACTCCATTAGGTATTCCTTAGCGAGCCACGTTCAAATGAACTTATTCTCTAATAAGCACCTACATACTTGCTTTAGTGTCTCCACACAAATGATCATGAGATCAATCATCCTCATCCAATGAGCAAAGCAACGTATGTACCAATCTATCCGGATTCACTAATCCCCAATTTAGTAATCCAACGATTGGGAACTATTTTAGTTTTAAGCTTTCAAAGAATTTAGATCTCATTAGAATGATCATAATCATTATTCTAAAAGCATTGCTTAAAACTATGGGTTTATCATATATTATAAAACAAAGATCATGTAGATAATTAAAAGCCTTTAATAAATTAATACTTTTTATTAATAAATGAATAAGATTGTTACAAAGTATATGCTTTATCATCAAACATGATTGGCTTGTATGCATATTACTTTCAATCTCCCACTTGCACTAAAGCCAATCGTCATGGTATCTTATACTCTTCTTCTCTAAGTGACGATTATCCTGCTGTTGGATAAGCTTTAGTTAATGGATATGTAATGTTGTTCTTGAGAGTCCACTATCTCTATAGTGATTTCCCATCTTTCAATGATTCTAATAATCAAATGAAAGTGCCACAACACATGTTTAGATCCAAGATGAGACTTAGGAACTATTCCTAGTTCTGTAATGAACTTTTAATCCAAACAATCAACTTGCAGCTTCATTTATAGCTATATACTTTGTCTTTATCACTAAACCAACAACTCTTTCTTTGTTTGGAACCTTTCCAATTCATCGCACTAACTTTGTTCAAGATAACGCTTTACCTTAAAGTGGATTTTTTCGTCATCTTGATCGTCTCGAAAAAACTTGAGTCTGTTAAGCCCTCTAGTTTTAATTTAGACCCACCATGAATATGATCACATCCTTAGTGCCGGTTAAGAACTTTAAGATGTTTTTCACTGTCTTACAGTGATCTTCTCCAGAATATGACCGATCAACATCAGGTCTCGTATATTTCATTGCATACATGATTGTCACTCATGCGATCTCTCTTCTTTGGAGTCTATGGGGACTATTAAGAGAGATACACTCCATAGCTCATCAACATGAGACATCTCTTGGAGTTTGCCATGCTAAACGACTTTAGCATCAAATGAATATACGTTCCTTGGGTTAAGTCGAGCATCCTCTTAAATCTATTTATATAGATTTATATCCCCAATTAAGATACTCTTCCAAATCATTCATGGAGGAATGTTTAGACAACTTTATCTTTACTGATTGTAGCATTGGTATGTAATTCCTCATCCGTAGTATATCAACATATAATACTAGAAATTTCACGACGCTCCCATCGACCCTTTTACACACACTAGAACTCTTACCTCATCATATGTAACTCGGATCATCATCTTCTATGATGTGTACCTCATCATCATCATCCATGATGAATCCATACCTCCCAGGTATCTTGGTACTATTCCGATTTCTGATTGATTTGTGGTACAATATGTCTCATCTACATGTTCCTCTTATTTGACTTATAGTGTTTTGTGGTTCTTGACCTTTCAAGATCTATAATCCTCCCACTAGCCCTTTCAATGATAAACACCTTTATCTTAGAAGGAAGCGTGTTTCGCAATAAACACCTTTTGCTAAGTAGAATTATAGAACATATACCCTAAACTTACTTTAGGATGTCCCACAAATCGACACTTATAAAATCTTGTCCCAAGCTTATCCTTTGAAACCTTTTCACATAAGTTGGACAATCCCTTATCTTAACATACTTAAGATTAGGAATCCTCCCTGTCCATAACTATTATGGAGCCTTGAAATTTGGATTTTGAGGTTACCTTTTAAGAGATATGTAGCCATTTCTAGGACATGACCACAGAGGGATCTTTGGAATGTCGGTAAAATCATTATGGACCGCACCATGTCCAACAAGGTACGATTTTTATTTAGATACATCAATCAATTATTGCATATCAGGATGTGTCCATTATGAGAAAACTATTTGAGATGATCTAGAAACTTATTGCACAAGTATTTATCCTTGATCTAATCAAAGAATCTTAATACTTTGCCAATTTGTTTCTTACAATTCTTTGAACCTTTCAAATAATTCACACTTGTATTTTAGCAAATACACACATTCAACTCTTTGAATGATCATCTCCTTTTCTTATACTAGTTTGTTCAATTTATAAAATAATTTTTCACGTAAGTCAAGTATATAAAATTCATTAAGTAATATTCCAATTCTATACAAAACATTATTATTATAAATAGAACAACAATTGTTCTTAATTATAATACCAAAAATTTTATTGTCCAACAATAAAATAGAAATAATATTTCTAACAAGAACTAGAATACAATAACAACTTATTGACTTAATAGATTTTTCCGTATGCGATTGCTAAACTATAAGTTTCTATAGCTAATGCAGCAACCTTTGCTTCATTTTTCACACATAGGATTACTTATACTTGTTTAGCTTTCTACTTCTGTTTGGTCCTTTCATAAATCTATATTTATGATAACCAAAGTCGGTATCCAATACCCAAGTAGAACCTTGACTTAAAGAAAATTTTATTTTAAATCATGAACAAATTTGTATTTATAACCGAAACTTCACTAAGCTTCTTTGGTTAGCCTCTGCAAGATACTTCTCGCAGTTTCTTTCCAGTGTCCAGACTTATTGCAGTGGTAGCAAACTCCTTTGCTATCCGTATCAGTTTTGTTCTTATTATCCTTTGTTTATGCCTTTCTATTTACCTTCTTTGAATCGTTCTTCTTTTCAGAAGATCCTTTGGCCCCTACCAGTAAGACTTGATCTTTCTTGGTTGGAAAGTGACTCTCAACATTTTTCAACATGTTAAGCAAATCAATGAGGTCGATATCCAGCTTGTTCATATGAAAATTCACAACAATTGTGAAAGGAGTCCGGAGTGAGTGCAAGATCAAATCTTGGCTCAACTCTCCATCCATGACAAAAACAGTTGTCCTAATTGATCAATCAAATTGATTATGTTAAGAACTTTTTATGCGTACTATAGTGCCATTGGCCATTCTAGATCGGAAGAGCTCCTTAGATATCGATATCTATCGGTCCTACTTTCCTCACCATCAACTACTTGACGTGCGGGGAGTATAGTAAGAGCATCCATAGTTTCACGCCGACGTGTCAAGCTCGTTACTTTCATGGATGCGAGCATGATGCATTGAGCCAATTGTGCATCATCTTGCGCCACTTTCTAAAAGTAGCAATGTCTTCCTCAGAGGTATTGTCTGCAACCATTGCAGGGATAGGCGTATTAAGGACATAAGATAGCTTTTCACTATGAGAACTATTCTCAAATTCCTTAACCAATCCGTTTAATTGGCCCGATTAATTTAGCATCTAATATGCTTCGCGATGATAGTAATTTTAGACATTGTAAAATTTCAGTAAATGAATTTGTAATTAACAACATTTTTAACATACATTCTATTATTAATTACCAAAATAAATTAGGTCTTGTTTTAAATTGGTATCTCCCACTATTTTCTTCAAACTATATTACCCTCACTTATATAGTTCGGCAAAATCTAATTAAAAATTTGCTAGTGAGAATAAGGATCCCATTTCAAATGTATATAGCCTTGTGGTGACACAACAAACTATATATAAATAAATAGGTAGACAACTCTTGTCAATTACATCAACTATGCAACTCCTTGTATTTTGCCTCTTAGATTATTTTGATCAAGTGGTGGCACATCCGAATCAAAATTATCCAAGTTAAGTCCGACCTAGCACTCCATATATTCAAAAAAGAAAAATATCATCCTTGTGGTGACACAACAAAATAATATTTTTCAATTTTCTTTATAAGCATCAAATGTGATAAATTAACATCTTAAATACTTAATACTTGCCTTGTGGTGACACAACAAACTCATATTAAATATTTAATACTCTATTAATTTTATCATGCTGTAAAGCTGACGTTCGATATTCCAAATACCTTTGAACGCTTAGGACTTAATATAAAAATTGAGGGGTTTGTTATTAATTTGTCTCATCTTGTTTTAGCTGCGCATGCATATATATATATAAAATACGCGTTATATTAATTAACATGCGAAGCATGTTTGCATAATATATAATATATATATAGTATAAGCATGCACATATAGAATACTATATTCTACCCGGATTGATTATGGACTTTTATTCTAGTTTGGTTCACTAGAGCCACCAAGTGAACATATAAGGTCAAACCCAGGGGTGCAAGAAATAATATTTAAATATAACTATTACATTTAAACCGGGCTCCATTACAAATGGGTCTTCAAGCGCTTCTTGCTCTTTGATCTCCAATTTTCAAAATTAATTCTAACTATTCCTATTACAAAACTATTTTAAAATAAATAGAAACCTTGATCGTGATCGAGGGAAGTACATAGGAGGGAAATAGAATTTACATTAAGAAAATTAAGAAAATTTAGAAGGCGCGAGGTACATGAGACCCCATTTAATAAAACCCATACATTCATGCATCCAACTAAAATAAAATCCAATCATATCGGGTTAATTGATAGTCCATAATCAATCCCATTTATTATCATACACATCACCATATGCATCAATAAATAACATTCATCTCATGAATAATAAACATTTAATATATATATTGATATCATTTAATGGGCAAATTTAGTTAGTATAAAATCTAATTTTTGAATCAAAATAAACTCCTTTATTTTAATCCAAATTTAAATCAAAATAAAACTATTTTATTTTAATTTATCTAATTTTGAATAAAATAAACTATTTTATTTTAATCAAAATATTAATCAAAATAAACTCCTTTATTTTAATTAATTATGGAATCCAATTCCATATAATAAAAAAAATCTTTAATTAAAATAAACTCTTTTATTTTAATTAATTATGGAATCCAATTCCATGTAAAAAAAAATCTTTTATTAAGGAAACACGGATATTCTTTCCTATTCACAAATAAACTCCTTTATTTTGAATAATATGAAATCTTATTTCATATTTAAATAAACTCCTTTATTTAAGGAAATTAGGATTTCTTTCCTATTCACAAATAAACTCTTTTATTTTGAATAATATGAAATCTTATTTCATATCTAAATAAACTCCTTTATTTAAGGAAAGATCAATTTCAACTCCAATTAGTTATCATGGAATCCAATTCCAACTCTAATTAGTTAGCATGAAATTCTAATTTTAAAATTAAAATAAACTTTTTATTTTAAGATTAAAATAAACTTTTTATTTTAAAATTAAAATAAATTTTATTTTAATTATAAAATTATTAAGAATATATATATATATATATAACTATTATATATGTATATATATATAATAACCGTATATTATAGATTATATATATATATATATATATATATATATATATAATAGAAACCATATATTATCATATATATATATACGGTTTTTAACCGGTTTTTTTTTATTTTACGTGCCATGAAATCCTGCTTATAAATCCTTGAAATCCGTGCATATGTTAACTCCTTTTAATGATCCGTGCATTGCTGCTTTGTTTTCTACGTGGCCATTAACTTATAAAATCTTTGTTGCCAATCATCAAACATGATTGCCGAACATTCTGTTGTAATTTTTTTTTTTTTTTATTTTAAATTTTATACAATAAAAATTATGCCCAATTAAATTGTTCTAAACACATATCAATATACATATCAAATTAAAACAATTAATAATTCGCATAAAGGTTTGGCTCTGATGCCATTGTTAGGTTTGTAATATTCATAACGCAATCAAATTGCATAAAAAGTGCGGAAGCGTAGAAAATCAGAGTTTAAAAATTTACAAACCATATACCCGGATCATCCTTTATGCATAATTATTAATTAAACGAAAAGATAAAGAATAAATCATACCCTTGAAGATCGAGCTTCCTCAGGTACAAGTTCACCTCCAAATCCTTTCGTGTTCAATCTTGAATCCACCGGGTTTGGTTCCTTCCTTTGATCAACGTTAGCCACCCAAATGTTTGGCCTCTAGAGGTGATCCACCAAGGAAGAATAAAATTCAAGAAGATGGGTGTTATGGCTAACCCTAGTTTTCTATCTCTATAGAAAAGGCATACTCCCAACAACTTGGAATTATTACGTACTTGTAAAAGTCAACAACCCATTACACCCATAATAAGACTCCTCTTATTTATAGATGTGGGCAACCCACCTTAACAATTAAGGAATTGGGTTTATTTAATTAATTAAATTCTTTTAATTAATTAAGCTCCCTAATCTTATTAGGGATAATTAATTAAACTCTTTTAATTAATTTAACCTCCTAATCTTATTAGGAATAAATGAGAGTACTTATATTAAATTAATTCCTAAACTCTTTTAGAAATTAAAATAATAATAATTGTAATAATATTAATAAGACTCCTCTTATTAATTTATATTTAATATTTCTAAAATATTAAATAATAAATATTAAGCTATTTAATTTATTCTATCACCATAGATTAAATTAAATATACTTAATATATTATTACGATTATGCCATTAACTTCTTAAATAATTATTCTTCCTTTTTATGGTGTGACCCTTTAGGTTCTCCATATTAAACCGGTTGTGAATAAATCAATTAGAACAATTCTAATCTTATTTAAATAAATAAATTAAACAATTAATTTATTTAAATAATATTTATTCTACAATAGGATAAGCCTCCCTAGCGATCGGCGACTTTCCGGATAATATAGATTTCAACATTAATCATAAAAGAACCTTTGAGTAAATAGTTTCTGCACAATTCAATCAATCCTTCCACCATACAATGTCCCAATTAAATATAAGACATGGAATTTATGTCAAGTCTTATTTTATTTAATTATATGTATTTCGATCCTTAAATGCACAACTCAAATAATGCAAATTAGAAACTCCTTTCTAATTTCATTACGCTTGCCAAGGACTCATTGGGTTATCATTTATCGAATCACATAGGACATTTCTCTTCTTTATTAGAAGTGGTAGATTCTTTATTGATCATACATTATCTCCATGTATAACTTATTATACCCAAGCATACCCTTTGATATACCCTAAGGGTCTTAAGGAATAAGTCAAAGTATAACTCATCATACACAAGATACTATGATGATCTCAAGTCCAAGGATTACTTGTACTACTATCACTACAGAATTCCTATTGACAGCAAATAAAACTCCATTAGGTATTCCTTAGCGAGCCCACGTTCAAATTGAACTTATTCTCTAATAAGCACCTACATACTTGCTTTAGTGTCTCCACACAAATGATCATGAGATCAATCATCCTCATCCAATGAGCAAGCAACGTATGTACCAATCTATCCGGATTCACTAATCCCCAATTTAGTAATCCAACGATTGGGAACTATTTTAGTTTTAAGCTTTCAAAGAATTTAGATCTCATTAGAATGATCATAATCATTATTCTAAAAGCATTGCTTAAAACTATGGGTTTATCATATATTATAAAAACAAAGATCATGTAGATAATTAAAAGCCTTTAATAAATTAATACTTTTTATTAATAAATGAATAAGATTGTTACAAAGTATATGCTTTATCATCAAACATGATTGGCTTGTGTGCATATTACTTTCATAAACATGGTTCAAGATCATATATTTAAATAATAAATCAATCTCCTTTGATACTATTGAACTTTATCGATCAAGTAGCATGTAACTTTACCGTGAGTCCTTAACCTGCAAAAGTGATTATTTGCAAGGGTGAGCTCGACAGCCGAGCAATTCTAACAATTTTCATGCAGCACATAGCATATAATAACATATTCAATTCATGCATTCATAATCAAATAATATTTAATACGCATGTTACTTCTCACATAACATGCATAGAGGTTTACTTCACAAGCATATCATCAAAGATCAACTTTCACATTTCATACATATCACATATGCATTTTTATATATATACATCAACATTCTCATGGCATAATATCTTCAACTAACAGTTATCGAATTCATATATCAAATAGGAACTGAAAGACTTGCCTGATTCGTAGTTTATCAACTACGACTTAACTGCTTATAGTTATCCGCACTTCGTGTATTCCTACACAGTTATATAATCATGGATTCATATCCATCAGTCGTATATTCATACATTCTTAATGTAATAATAATGTTACATTGTACTTCCTAACTAGGTTCGTAAAACCTACATTTCAATTTCTCATCATACTCTTAGAATAGCTAGGTAGGTATAGGTATACCTTAACCACTCATACTTGACATCAACATTCATATATATCTTTCACACACTTGACTCTCTATGTGTTTGATACATATTTAAAGTTTATAGATGTGTGATCTACATCGTTCTTACATTTTGCAAACTTTAATAAAATTTAACAAATTTTAGTTTTATATAACCATCATACCAATGAATATTTAAAACAGCATTGTGACTCTGTCTTATAGCTTAGAATAGTACTATAAGTAAGTTGCCAAAATCAGAAAGTAAATAAAATGTCGGACAATCTATCTGCAGTCATGAATCTGCTACTGAGTTTAGGCTTGGGATCATGGCCTTGATTGCGTTGTCCCCGGCGGACCAAACTTGAGTATTTATTTTCTAGTTTTATCAGGGTTCTTAACATGCATTACAGTTAACAGATAACTTATCCACATGTTAAGAGGTCTTAGCCCAAGTTGGGTGTCTCTTGCATTTACCTTAAGTTGTTTTACACTTTATAGTTTCATTGCCATTTATTTCACGGCTAAGTAAGTTCATACCACAAAGGTCTAACTATATGACCAACAATGAGGTTAAACAACTTTCAATACACATGCTTTCATGTAATCATATGTCTAGTATGGTTTATCACTTGGAACCTTACTTTAAGGCATGCATAGTTCATATTACGTCTATCTAGTAGTGTGCACGTACCCATCATGCCTAAAGGCATAAAAGTCCTATCATGTTTGCACATATAGGCCATGTTTAAAGACCCAAAAGTTACTAGTATGTCATCCTACAAGTTCAGAAGTTTAGACAACACAATGCTCATGAATAATGTTTTCAAAACGTCTATGCTTCTTTGTGACGCCCCCAAAATAGGTATACATCACCCATCTTGGGTCGCCAAATACATGGTACGAATACAAATACAAAATTAATTATACAATAAGAGCTGAGAGTTTTTACACGAATATTGTCTAATAGACAATATCCAAACTCAAATTCAATTCTCATTACATTTATTATCACACTAAATAGTGAGGATTACTAAAACAGCCATCACAGACCATCACTCCGTTCCCCGACTAGTCCCGGCTATGTTCTCATTTCCTAAAGAGAATAATGAAAGCAAAAGGGTGAGCTCAACTTTCCCAGTAAGAAATATTATGACTAAGATAATGCAAAATAAGTTATCGTTAGCCTTCAACAATGTTAAACTGGTAGAATATAATAGACAACAAGTTTACTTGCAGCGAAACAAGAAATCCATTAGAAGAGTCAAGTAGAGCATAATATATACTATCTTCTATGATTTAAAAAGGTTTTCATCAACTTTATCGATGAGACTCAACTTAATAAATAAACCACATCATCGAATCATCCATGCACTACGGGCCAAGGATATTCATGTAATCATCAATGGTCATGATTATACTGAATAATCCCTGGTCATAATCATACCAACAACTGTCCATCAATGCACTACATGCCAATGAGGATTTTTACCACTTCATTTATAACATTACGGGTCATGATTATACCAAATGATACCTAATCATAATCATACCAATCAATAGTCCATCTATGCACGTAAGCCAAAGATGACTTTCATCACAATATAAGCATGAGGATGATGACAAATATATAAGAATTCAATTAAATGAAAGCAAAGGATAAATTTTAAAGATTTATAATTTAATTTATCCAGAATTCAATAATGTCCAAATTGTCAACATGATACTGCTGTGTGGAGTAAAATTCAAGAATAATATCCATGTATCAAAAATAATTTTAACAAAAAAGAAATAATTTTTTTGGTGAATAGTACCCCGTGAATAGTACTTTAAGGGATTTGTTATTATTTGTCTCATCTTGTTTAGCGCGCATGCAAATGTATATATAAAATACGCATCATATTATTAAACATGTGAAGTATGTTTGCATAATATATAATATATATAATAATAGCATGCACATATAGAATACTATATTCTACCCAGATTTATTATGGACTTTTATTCTAGTTTGGTTCACTATAGCCACCAAGTGAACCAATAGGTTAAACCCTAGGGTGCAAGAATAAACATTTAAATATAACTATTACATTTAAACTCGGGCTCCATTACAAACGGGTCTTCAAGCGCTCCTTGCTCCTTGATATCCGGTTCTTCGGAATTTTTTTTATAACTAATTCTATTACATAAACTATTTAATTTAAATAAAAACCTTGATCAGCAGTCAAGGGGAAGTACATAGAAGAGAGATAGAATTTACATCAAGAAGAAAATCAGAAAAGACAAGGTACGCAGAGTCCATTTAATAAAACTCATTCAATTAAACATCCAACCAAAATAAATCTAATCACATTGGTCAATAGTCCATAATCAATCCTATTTATTATTATACATATCATCATATGTATCAATAAATAAAATCATTCCATATATATATGAATATCATCTAATGGGCAATTTTATGTTGCATGAAATTCAATTTCAAGATTAAAATAAACTCTTTATTTTAATTATAAAATTATTACATTAATATTACATATATATATATATATATATATAATATTATAATACTAACAGAATTCGCGTGGCACCATATCTCTTGTTTCCTAAATCACCTTTATATGAATCCTGTTTATTATTATAAACATGTATATAATATGTGACGCCCCCAAATCCGGGTATCTTCCAACCCGACAGATGGTGCTCCACGATACTACAATCCATACAATCATTCCATTGAGATAACAACAAAATGAGTGTAATTACTATCTTTGTATTACATTTGTAATAAATCCTTTCCCAGGTTCATAACTGAATACATTCGTTGTTCTTCATAAGTATATTACATACAAATACACTAATATATTACAGGACGATTAATTGTCCATCTTAGCCTTGCCTTTATCTCTCTTAGAACTCTCAGTTCGTTCGGCTTTAGCTGCAAACATATGGTTCAAGCAAGAATGAGCATAACTAGCTCAACAAGTCTTAACAAAGAATCATATGAATATCACTTTAATAATTACATGCTTTATTTCCATATTTGAACAATTAACTACGAAGCACTATGAAACATTTGACTAGTACTTCTCATGTCATAACAACAATTCCAAAGTATATATAATAACTTAGGAATGATGAACCGGTCAATAGACCATGAACATACTCTTTTCGTTTTCATACTTGAAAAGGATATCCGACACTAAGGCCATCCACCCGTCTTTATTTACGAGCACTTCTAGGTGATCAGCCTATTGTACTCTATGTTGATCAACACACTTACGTTAAACGTATTTATGTTCAACATTTGGCAACCTCGTGTGCCCATCGAATAATCGATGAAAATACTTTTTGTTTGTACATAGACAAACTTACCTTCTCATCCGTACCAAATACTTGGCATATCATAGCATTAATAGTTCTATATCGAAAGACTTGTAAACAAATCAAGCAACTCTTCAGTATTAGTCTAGCCGAGTTAAAACAAGCATCGACTCTTTCTTTAATATCATTCATGCATTGTATAACATGCATCACAGAAAACTTGACTAACACAAAGGTTAGGCAAGCGTTAAGAAAGATTTGCCTTCAAGTGTCTTCGAATATACAATTCAACTATTCTCAGTCTTTACAGGATATACATGATACATTCACATAGCACACTATAATTAGTTATCAAACAAACTAACTTTACGGTTCTAACCAACTTCTTTCTCTTCTATGTCTTATTTGAATTAACTGCGTTATTAAAGTCGATTAGACTTCGTATACTTTGGTACGGCTCATTAACGTTCTTACGCTACTAACCGGCATGCGATCATCATTGGTGAATTACCAATGTTGAACCTCATCTATAGTTTACTTATTACGTTCTTGCGTTCTTTGTTTAATTTCTATTTTACCTTACTAAATCTTCTTACATTATCACCTTATAAATGATTTAAGTTCAGTCTTATTATGTACATTAAGTACCATCAATGTCTTACTTTAGGTTTACATTCAAATGGAACAAAACCTAACTTGGTCAACATTATTCTATCGTCGGTAATTATGCCACTGACATCCCTTACATTACTGATTGGTGGCTGGACATCACTCTCCAGAGAGTTTTGCCCAGACTTCAATACATTGCATGGCGAGTCCATGTACAAATTCTTGCGCTGCGATGCGAGTCTCCAGACATTTTTATTTTTTGTCAACCATACCTGGCACTGCGGCGTGGAAAAAATACACTGAGTTGGCGCTGCGGCGCCGACTCTGTGCACCAGTTGGCCAAAATAGTTCACTTTTCTAACGAAACTCCTGGCTTCCTAATTTGTTTATTTCACATCCGAATTGACCCATTCGAAAGCCTACAAGTCACAAATTACATCCTTTACGTGTTCGTATAAGAATTTCACATTTTCGAATCCGTTAACTCGGAATTCACTTTTGAGTTCATTTTTGAGCGTTCGTTTAACGTTTTCGACCGTTCAATACTTGTTTTCTTCGTTATAAGTCGGAATGCGACGATTCTCACGCCTACGACTTTTAATTACCTTATCTCACGTGTTGACCTTGGAAACCAACATTTTCAAGTCACACGGCAACTTTTGATCTTTAATCCGAGATTTTTACATTTTCGACGTTTAACGTCTATTTTCGCAAAATTCGTCATAACTTCGTTACTCGTGTTCTATAAGCCAAATCAAATGGAAAACTCCATTGATTCATGATAGTCATCCTAACCAAACAATAGGCACATTCCTTAGCTATAACAGTTCTCAAATCGTTCCTTCAAAACTAAGTTCACTTTCAAGACTTTCTACGGTTTTAACTTACATAAACGCTTACGATTTCTATTTGGTCATGACCTATCAATGATTTGATCATTAATAGACATCCTTATGTCTCCTCAATAAACATGCTCCACCAATCTACAATTCTTCTACGAGAAAGAAATCGACAAAGATGAAGATTACGGTTTATGAGAATTTACCTTTGAAGTAATTCACGTTCTTGATAAACGTCTAAAGGTTTGCTTGGAATTAGAATGATTAAGTGTTTCTAGATCTTTCTCTCTCTCAATATAGGTTGAACAAGATTTTCAAAACAACAAATAATCAACTCTAGCTTTGTATATATAGGCAACCAACTAAGGGGCAAAATGGTCCAAATGACACCTCCTTATTATTACAACTTAGCCACCAAGAAAAGTACTTGGTGAGCAAGTTTACTACTTTGCTTGACCACCAAGTGGCCAGCCCAATCCCCTTTTGGATCATCCCATGGGTTGCCCCATGAGTTTTACCCATCCCATGACCCACCGGTTCGACCCGCGGTTTACTTTTTGGATTGGGCTTGACATAATTAGTATTGGGCCTTAACTTTGACTTGTACACTTAATTCATTGGGCTTGCTATTGGTTTAAGTCCAATTAGATTATACCAAACCCTTAACTCATACTCCATTAATATGTCTCGTATTCTACGCGTATAACTCCCATATTCTCTTCGTTTAATATTCATACAATATTCGAATTATACGTCGTACTATTCTTCATACCATACACGTATTCATACTAATATAATACTCATATTTCATACGTATAATATTCGAAACGACTATATGTATTACATTTTCCCTTTCAAAAATCTCTTTCACAACACTTAGGTTTTAAGTCCGCAGGCGAAACTTCGTTTTCCATAACGGAATATTATTGGATATTTCATAATATCTTCGTATTCTATCAATATGCGTTTCTCGGAATTTCCAACCTAAGCTCCGAACGAAATCAGATGAATATGGTTTTTACGCAAACATTCTCGAAAAACCATTGTTTTCATCTTGATAATTCACAACAATTAATCCTAGCACAAAACCAGAATACTAACCACATCCGTATATTCTAGGTCATTGAACGACCTTCGAACATCTTACTCACATAATAAATCAATTAAATTCATTTAATTCATATAATCAAATAAAAATTTAATTCATTCAAAATTCGAAATTCTCGGGCGTTACATTCTTCCCTTCTTATAAGGATTCTGTCCCCGGAATCTCGATATTCTTACATAAATAAATGAGGAAACTTTTCATTCATTTTACTTTCGAGCTCCCACGTTGCTTCTTCAGCATCGTGGTTACTCCAAATTACCTTTACTGAATGTATTACTTTATTCCTTAAGACTTGTTCCTTCCTATCAATAATCTGAATCGGAAGTTCTTCATACATTAAGTCTTTTTCTACTTAAATAGACTCATATTCTATTACGTGCTTGTAGTCCAGATTATAAGGATGCAACACAGACACGTGAAACATGTTGTGTATTCTTTCCATTTCTGGAGGTAAGACTACTTCATAAGCTACCTCTCCTACCCTTCTTAAAATCTCAAAAGGTCCTACAAACCTTAGACTTAACTTCCCTTTCTTTCCAAAATATATCTTCCCTTTCCAAGGCGATACTTTTAGAAAGACATATGAACCTACTTCAAACTCCCTCTTCTCTCGATGAGGATCTGCATACTTCCGTTGCCTATCTTGAGCTGCTACTAATCGAGCTCTACTCAGCTTCACCATGTCTTCCATTTGTTGTACCATCTGAGGTCCCAACATTCGACGTTCACCTACTTCATCCCAACAAAGTGGTATTCTGCACTTCCTTCCATACAACGCTTCGTAAGGCCGCATGCCTATACTTGTTAGAGTTTATGCCCTAGAGGCCAATTATTTGATATAATTGCTTAACGTTTTGATATTATATTTGATTGAATAAATGAATGATTTTATTATGGTTTTATTTACTACGTTATATAAATGTTAACATAATAAAAATCCTTAGAATATTGATACAAATTATATAGTTTCAAGTATGTGACTTGAACATGAGATTATATATTTACAATTAGTATCATTGTTCTTAAATGTCCCTAGTCGAGTATCATTGTTGATGGGACAACAATGATGCATTAAGACTAGTATGTGGATTGACTGATGACCAAATCTCATTGGTCATAAATATATGAGATATTAAGTCAATGCATAGGTACATGTTAGAGAACGATGTACTGGACAGACCCACCATGAGAATTCTATGTGGAGCATTATGCGAAGTGTCATTAGAAATTCTCATAGTGACAATGATGTAATGGTCCTCCGACCTGAAATCACTATATTTCTTCACGGGAATTTATGTACTTTGATATCATCAAATGTCACCTTTAATAGGGTGGACTATAAAGGTGATTATTGGGTACATCATGAATCGTGTGAGGAATATGAGTGATCTAGATGGAATTTAACCATCCTATATATTAGGGGTGAAATGCATGGTCATGCTCAAATAGTGATTTGTTTCATATAGTCTACTCATTGATCAAGAAAAACTCAGATTATATTATGAAGAGTATGACACATTCCATGACTCGAGTTTAATCTAGGATATTAAGGTTAAAAGGATTAAATTACATTGAAACATTGGTTACGAAAAGGTTGCATCGAATCATCGATCTTATTCTTACTTGGGTAACAGTGATGCATTACTAGATGCCGCTCACTGTTTATAATTTTATAATATGATTTTAAAATTATTGCCAACGTAATAGTAACCTATAGGATCACACACATAGAACGTAATTAAAAAGGGAATTAATTTAAATTGTAAAGATTTAAGTATATCAATATGATTTATAGTATTTAAATTACGAATTTAAATTAATAGGATAATTTATATATAGGTATATTAATTAAGTAAGACTTAATTAAGATATATATATATATATATATATATAAATTCAGATTTTATTTTAATGAGATTAGGGTTTTAATTAATTTCGATTTACTGCTATATATATGATATATCAACGTATTAGGGAAGTTAATCATAACCTAAAACCCTAGCCGCTCTTAGAGAGAAACTAGAGAAAACAGTTTCGAAAATCCTCATCCTTGGTGGCTAGTACCGCGGTTCCTTCTTCTGCAGATCGCAGGACGATTCGCGGAGCGTTCGTGTGGATACCGTAGAGACGAAGTACGTTTGGATTGCGTTGGAGATTCGATCGCATCAATTCCAGTTTCTTAATCTCGAATTGCATTGGAGATTCGATTGCTTCAATTTTAGTTTCTTAATCGGTATAATTTCTTACCACTGAATTAATTGTTTTTCGCATGGATCCTATTTTTGGGTTTCGGAATTGCCTTTAAATTGGTTTTTTTCCGCTGCGTTTTTGTGTCGAAACCCTACAATACTAGCGTGAAAACTATTGTTGTAAGCGAATTCTACCAAAGGTAGATGTTCGTCCCAACTCCCTTTGAAATCCATAGCGTAAGATCTTAACATATCTTCTAGCGTTTGAATTGTTCGTTCACTTTGTCCATCCCTCTGTGGATGATACGCCATACTCAATCTCAAATGCGTTCCCATTTGCTCTTGCAAACTCCTCCAAAAGTTCGACGTGAATCGTGGATCACGATCGGACACAATCGAAATAGGTACTCCATGTCTAGAAATGATTTCCTTGACATAAATCTTAGCTAATTGTTCTAGGTTATACCTAACTCCTAGTGGTAGAAAATGAGCCGATTTAGTTAACCGATCCACTATTACCCAAATAGCATCGTATCCTTTTCTCGTGGTTGGAAGTCCCACCACAAAGTCCATGGTGTTATGCTCCCATTTTCACTCCGAAATCTCCAGTGGCTGTAACAATCCACTTGGTCTTTGGTGTTCAGCCTTAACTTTCTGACAAGTTAAGCACTTACTAATTTATTCTGCGATCTCCCTCTTCATGTTCGGGCACCAAAAGTTCTAACAATGATCTTGATACATCTTAGTACTACCAGGATGTATCGAGTACCTCGAACTATGAGCCTCACACATAATCTCTTCTTTCAACTCAGAATTATTTGGAACCCAAATTCTTCCTTCAAAACGAAGTAAACCTTCTTTATCAAGGTTATACTTAGTCTTCACGTCATCCTTTATTATCTTTTTCACACGCTCGTATTCTTCAGTACTTATCTGTACTTCCTTAACCCGTTCCACTATCGTTGGTCGAGTCTCTATTGAGAATAACATCTCCCCCGTTTCACTTGGTAACTTAACTTATAATTCAATCCTTGCCATCTCTATATTAATTCATTTTGAGTCGTTAACATTGATAGCGCCAGGGGGGGAGACCCCGCCTTGGATCCCCCCGTCGTTGCGCACGATGGTCGTGACCCCAATTTGTTATATATTTTTCTTTAATTTTATATAAACTGTTATATGCTTATTATGATATGCATGGTACACAGTTATGGCCTTTTGACCCATAGGTTAGTGGTTTTTGGTTTTGAAATATGGCTTGCATGTCGTGTCTTTCTATAAATTCTAATGTAATATTCTCTTCTCATCTAAATCCCCTCGAATGTAACTCGAGGTTTCTTTATGTCATGTAATAATCTGTAATCGATGAAGATGACGAGATGGAGAACACGATGGAAAGATGATGATGGAGAGGAGGCACATGCATGAGGAAGATCCAAGGGAGCTACTATTTTGAAGATCTTTTACCACCTTAGATTGACCTTCAATCTTTCATTAGGTTGAAAAGATTGACAGTGGATTGGGCCATAACTGTGACTCTTTTAATTTTGTACTTTATTTATGCTTGTATGCGATATGATATGGTAAATAATGTGCATGCTTAATAAGATCAAAATTGGTGAGATCTAAATTAATTTATAAAATCCCTCAATCAAATATTAAGTCTAAATCAGATGCCTTCCAATGAATAACACTCATCAAGACCTTGATCAATAGATGTAGGTTTGCCAAAGCAAAGTACCCTATTTATCTAGGTAAGATGCGGTAGGATAATTGTGATATCCAAAATGTTAAAATCATTGGGCCCGACTTAACTAAGTTATCTCAATAGGATTGTGGACTTAGAGGCATGGAGTTTGGTAGGTTCCATTAGATGGACTAGAAACAAATGTTGTTTACCAAACTATCCAGGAGTTATATATGATATAATTGACAAGGGGTTGTCTACCTAAATAATTGTGTTTTAAGAGATTAGCCAAAGCTAACTTAAGGCATAATGAAATATGAATCTTGGCTCACTAGAAAGATTTAATAGAAAATGCTTTCCGAATTAATGGTGAGGTCTATTAATTTGAATAAAATAGTGGGAGGTATATTTCGAATGTACTATTATCAATTAGATAATATCAACTCTGCAATTTGACTTATTATTTTTTCACTTATAAATTGTAGATATCAATGGCAAACAACAACAACACAAATAGTCTTTCATTACGATCAGTCCTAGAGAAGGACAAGCTGAGTGGAATTAATTTCCTTGACTGGCATAGGAACTTGAGGATTGTCCTCAAACAAGAGCGCAAGCTATATGTCCTTGATGGGTCCATTCTGCAAACACAATTTGTCATCTTTGCACGCGTGTGAGCATAATGCTTACAAGAAGCATCAAGATGATGCTCTGGACATGAGTTGTGTCATGCTAGAAACCATGAACGCTGAGCTTCAGAAGCAATATGAGTTGATGGATGCTTATGAGATGATCGAGCATCTCAAGAAATTGTTCGAAGGTCATGCTCGACAGGAGAGTATGATACAAGCAAGGCGTTGTATCACTTCAAGATGGGTGAACGTGATCCAGTTGGTCCACATGTGCTAAAAATGATAGGGTATATTGAGTACCTTGATAGGTTGGGTTTTCCAATCACTCCGGAAGCCCAAACCTATCTTGTTTTGCAATCCTTGAACAGCAGCTACTCTCAATTTGTTATGAATTATCTTATGATTGAAATTGAGAAACCCCTTACTGAGTTGTTGAGCATGTTAAGAACTACCGAGAACAACATGAAAAAGGGAGGACCCGCTCCCATAATGATGGTGCAAAAGGGGAATGCTAAGGGAAATTGGAAAGGCAAGATTTAGATAGGATCTAAATCTTTTGCCAAACCCAATTCCATAACCAAACAGGCATTAAAATCTAAAGGTGGGGTGGCTAAAGAAGGTGAGTGTCACTTCTATGGAAAACCTGGACATTGGAAGAGGAACTATCATGCTTATTTGGAAGAAGTGAAGAAAAGGAAAGGAAGTATGACTTCTAATTCAGGTATATATGTTATAGATGTCAACTTGTCTACTTCTACATCATGGGTATTGGATACTGGATGTGGTTCTCACATTTGTGTTAATGTGCAGGAACTCTGAAGGAGTAGGACTTTGGCGAAAGGAGAGGTTGACCTACGAGTTGGGAATGGAGCAAACGTTCTTGACTTTGGGTAGTAGGAACTTATCATTTATCTTTGCCCACTGGGCTAGTTTTAGAATTAGAAGATTGTTATTTTGTGCCTGCTATAAACAAAAACATTATTTCTATTTCTTGTTTGGACAAGATAGGTTTTTCATTTATAATAAAGAACCATCATTGTTTGTTTTACTTAAATGATATTTGTTATGGTGTTGCACAATTGTTTAACGGTCTCTATATTCTTGATTTAGAAATGTCTATCTATAACATAAATACAAAACGATTTAAATCAAATGATTCAAATCTGACATATCTCTGGCACTGTCGTTTAGGCCATATAAATGAGAAACGCATATCCAAACTCCATAAAGATGTGTTCTTGGATTCATTTGATTTTGAATCATATGAGAAATGCGAGTCTTGTTTATTAGGCAAGATGACTAAAGCCCCTTTCACTGGACACAGTGAACGGGCTAGTGATGTATTGGGACTTATACATAGTGATGTATGTGGACCCATGAGTTCTTTAGCAAGAGGTAGGTTTTATTACTTCATTACATTTACTGACGACTTTAGTAGATATGGATATGTGTATCTTATGAGACACAAATCCGAATCCTTTGAAAAGTTTAAGGAATTCAAGAATGAAGTTCAAAACCAATTTGGCAAAAGCATAAAAGCCCTTCGATCCGATCGAGGTGAATACTTAAACCAAGACTTTGATGACATTCTAAAGGAGTGTGGTATTATATCACAGCTCACTACACCTGGAACACCACAATGGAATGGTGTATCTGAGAGGAGGAATCAAACCTTGTTGGACATGGTACGATTAATGATGAGTCGTGTAGATCTTCCGATAAGCTTCGGGGTCATGCCCTAGAGACAATTTGCATTCACACTTACTAGTGTTCCTACAAAGAGCGGTTCGAGAAGACACCATATGAGATGTGGTGGGAAGCGTCCTAGTATGTCGTTCATTAAGATTTGGGGTTGCGAGGCGTTCAGAAAGCGCCCGGATTACGACGGTGCTCGGACTCCAAATCGACAAATGTAATTTTGTGGGATACCCAAAGGAAACAAAAGGGTATTATTTCTACAAGCCTTCTGAGAACAAAGTGTTTGTTGCTCGAACTGGTATTTTTCTAGAAAGAGAATTTGTCTCTAAAGGAAACAGTGGGAGGAAAGTAGAACTCGAAGAAATTCAAGAACCACAAAATATCATTGAACCTGAGTTGGAACGTGAGCAGGAACTACAAGATATTGTGGAAAGTGAACCTGCTCAAATTACATAAGGCATTCATAGATCTGGTAGGACATGCCAAGAGCCTGAGAGATATTATGGATATCTTGTGACTCAAAACGGCGATGTGATGCTCATAGATCAAGATGAGCCTGCTTCCTACCAAGAAGCTATGAATGGACCAGATTCTGAGAAATGGCTTGAAGCCATGAAATCTGAGATGGACTCCATGTAAACTATCCAAGTGTGGACTCTGGTTGATCCACCCAAAGGGATAAAACCAATCGAGTGCAAGTGGGTTTTCAAGAAGAAAACCGACATGGATGGTAATGTACAAACCTATAAAGGCCGACTGATAGCAAAAGGTTTCAAACAAATTCAAGGTGTTGACTATGATGAAACCTTTTCTCCAGTGGCAATGGTTAAATCCATCAGGATCTTACATGCTATTGCAGCTTTTTATGATTATGAAATCTGGCAGATGGATGTCAAAACTGCTTTCCTTAACGGAAATCTCCTTGAGGATGTGTATATGACACAACCTGAGGGTTTTGTCACTCCAAAGGATGCTGTAAAGGTATGTAAGCTGCAGCGGTCCATTTATGGATTGAAGCAAGCCTCTCGGAGTTGGAATCTTCGATTTGATGAAGCAGTCAAAGAGTTTAGTTTTAATAAAAATGAAGATGAACCTTGTGTATATAAAAAGGTTAGTGGGAGTCACATTGTATTCCTAGTATTATATGTTGATGACATATTAATTATTGGGAATGACATTCCTTCCTTACAGGCTGTAAAAACATGGTTAGGAAAATGTTTCTACATGAAAGATTTGGGCGATGCTGCCTACATTTTAGGTATCAGGATCTATAGAGATAGATCGAGAAAAATGTTTGGCCTAAGTCAAAGTACATATATTGATAAAGTGTTGAAACGGTTCAGCATGCAAGTGGCAAAAAGAGGAAACTTACCCGTGACTCATGGTGTAAAGATCTCTAAGGCCCAATGTCCTAAATCACAAGATGATAAGGAGCGTATGAGAAACATCCCTTATGCTTCGGCAATTGGATCTATCATGTATGCAATGATATGTACTCGTTCGGATGTCTCGTATGCTTTGAGCATGACGAGCAGATACCAATCGAATCAAGGTGAAGGTCACTGGACAACAGTCAAGAATATCCTCAAGTACTTGAAAAGGACTAAGGATTCATTCTTGGTATATGGAGGTGAAGAAGAACTGGCAGTAAAGGGTTACACAGATGCTAGTTTCCAAACTGACAATGATGACTATAAGTCTCAGTCAGGTTTTGTGTTTTGCCTTAATGGTGGTGTTGTTAGTTGGAAAAGTTCAAAGCAAGAGACAGTAGCTGATTCTACAACAGAGGCTGAGTATATTGTTGCTTCTAGTGCAGCCAAGGAGGCTGTATGGATTAAAAAGTTCATCACTGAACTTGGTGTTGTTCCAACCATTGTTGATCCTGTTGCTCTATACTATGATAATAATGGAGCCATTGCACATGCTAAGGAACCCAGATCTCACCAACGATCCAAGCATATACTTAGGCGGTACCATCTCATCCGTGAAATCATTGATAGAGGAGATGTACATATAGGAAGAGTGCCAACAAATGATAATGTTGCAGATCCACTGACCAAGGCTTTATCGCAGCAAAAGCACGACGGTCACACTAGTTCCATGGGTATTAGATACATGAGTGATTGTCTCTAGTGCAAGTGGGAGACTGTTAGAGTTTATGCCCTAGAGGCCAATTATTTGATATAATTGCTTAACGTTTTGATATTATATTTGATTGAATAAATGAATGATTTTATTATGGTTTTATTCTTGCGTTATATAAATGTTAACATAATAAAATCTTTAGAATATTGATACAAATTATATAGTTTCAAGTATGTGACTTGAACATGAGATTATATATTTACAATTAGTATCATTGTTCTAAAATCTCCCTAGTCGAGTATCATTGTTGATGGGACAACAATGATGCATTAAGACTAGTATGTGGATTGACAGATGACCAAATCTCATTGGTCATAAATATATGAGATATTAAGTCAATGTATAGGTACATGTTAGAGAACGATGAACTGGACAGACCCACCATGAGAATTCTATGTGCAGCATTATGCGAAGTGTTATTAGCAATTCTCATAGTGACAATGATGTAATGGTCCTCCGACCTAAAATCAATATATTTCTTCATGGGAATTTATGTACTTTGATATCATCAAATGTCACCTTTAATAGGGTGGACTATAAAGGTGATTATTGGGTAAATCATGAATCGTGTGAGGAATATGAGTGATCTAGATGGAATTTAACCATCCTATATATTAGGGGTGATATCCATAGGCCTCTTGATTGAGTAGGACTATGAAATGCATGGTCATGCTCAAATAGTGATTTTTTTCATATAGTCTACTCATTGATCAAGAAAAACTCAGATTATATTATGAAGAGTATGACACATTCCATGACTCGAGTTTAATCTAGGATATTAAGGTTAAAAGGATTAAATTACATTGAAAATTGGTCACGAAAAGGTTGCATCGAATCATCGATCTTATTCTTACTTGGGTAATGTTGATGCATTACTAGAATCAGCTCACTTTGTTTATAATTTTATAATATGATTTTAAAATTATTGCCAACGTAATAATAACCTATAGGGATCACACACATAGAAACGTAATTAAAAAGGGAATTAATTTAAATTGTAAAGATTTAAGTATATCAATATGATTTATAGTATTTAAATTACGAATTTAAATTAATAGGATAATTTATATATAGGTATATTAATTAAGTAAGACTTAATTAAGATATATATATATATATATAAATTCAGATTTTATTTTAATGAGATTAGGGTTTTGATTAATTTCGATTTACTGCTATATATATGATATATCAACGTATTAGGGAAGTTAATCATAACCTAAAACCCTAGCCGCTCTTAGAGAGAAACTAGAGAAAACAGTTTCGTGGTGGCTAGTACCGCGGTTCCTTCTTCTGCAGATCGCAGGACGATTCGCGGAGCGTTCGTGTGGATACCGTAGAGACGCAGTACGTTTGGATTGTGTTGGAGATTCGATTGCATCAATTCCAGTTTCTTAATCTCGAATTGCGTTGGAGATTCGATTGCTTCAATTTTAGTTTCTTAATCGGTATAATTTCTTACCACTGAATTAATTGTTTTTCGCATGGATCCTATTTTTGGGTTTCGAAATTTCCTTTAAATTGGTTTATTTCTGCTGCGTTTTTGTGTCGAAACCCTACAATACTAGCGTGAAACTATTGTTGTAAGCGAATTCTACCAAAGGTAGATGTTCGTCCCAACTCTCTTTGAAATCCATAGCGTAAGATCTTAACATATCTTCTAGCGTTTAAATCGTTCGTTCACTTTATCCATCCGTCTGCGGATGATACGTCTTACTCAATCTCAAATGCGTTGCCATTTGCTCTTACAAACTCCTCCAAAAGTTTGATGTGAATCGTGGATCACAATCGGACACAATCAAAACAGGTACTCCATCTCTAGAAATGATTTCCTTGACATAAAGCTTAGCTAATTGTTCTAGGTTATACCTAACTCCTATTGGTAGAAAATGAGCCGATTTAGTTAACCGATCCACTATTACCCAAATAAAATCGTATCCTTTTCTCGTCGTTGGAAGTCCCACCACAAAGTCCATGATGATATGCTCCCATTTCCACTCCGGAATCTCCAATGGCTGTAACAATCCACTCGGTCTTTGGTGTTCAGCCTTAACTTTCTGACAAGTTAAGCACTTACTAACGTATTCTCTCCCTCTTCATGTTTGGCCACCAAAAATTCTGACGAAGGTCTTGATACATCTTAGTACTACCAGGATGTATTGAGTACCTCGAACTATGAGCCTCACACATAATATCTTCTTTTAACTCAGAATTATTTGGAACCCAAATTCTTCCTTCAAAACGAAGCAAACCTTCTTTATCAAGGTTATACTTAGTCTTCACGTCATCCTTCATTATCTTTTTCACACGCTCGTATTCTTCAGTACTTATCTGTACCTCCTTAACCCGTTCCACTATCGTTGGTCGAGTCTCTATTGAGAAAACATCTCCCCCGTTTCACTTGGTAACTTAACTTCTAATTCAATCCTTTCCATCTCTGTTATTAACTCATTTTGAGTCGTTAACATTGATAGCTTTTCTCTACCCTTCCGTATTAACTCGTCGGCTACTATATTCGCTTTCTCCGGATGATATAAGATATCACAGTCATAATCTTTTATCAACTCTAACCACCTTCTCTGCCTCATATTCAATTCCTTCTGTGTGAAGATATATTTTAGACTTTTATGGTCCGTGTATATCTCACATTTTTCCCCGTATAAATAATGTCTCCATATTTTTAAGGCAAACACTACAGCTGCCAATTCTAGGTCATGAGTAGGATAAACCTTCTCATAATACTTTAACTGACATGATGCATACGCAATGAGCTTGCCATGCTGCATGACCACGCAACCTAGTCCTCTATGCGAAGCATCGCTATAAACTACAAAATTCCCCGTATCATCTGGTAAAGATAATACAGGTGCCTCACCTAACCTCCTTTTTAGTTCTTGAAAACTATGCTCACACTTTTCTGTCCATACATACTTCATCGACTTCCTTGTCAGATTCGTCAACGGAGTAGCTAATTTAGAAAAGTCCTGAATGAACCTCCTATAGTATCCCGCTAACCCTAGAAAACTCTGAACCTCGGTTGGCGTTTTCGGTTGCTCCCACTCATTTATTGCTTCCACCTTCATTGGATCTACGGATATGCCATCTTTGTCTATAACATGTCCTAAAAACTGCACTCGTTCAAGCCAAAATTCACACTTAATAAATTTCGCATACAACTTCTCCCTCCGCAGTGTTTCCAACACTATTCTTAAATTTTCAGCATGATCTTTTGGCGTCTTAGAATAGACTAGAATATCATCAATGAACACTACCACGAACTTGTCCAAAAATTGTTTGAACACTCTGTTCATCATATCCATAAATGCGGCTGGCGCATTTGTCAACCCAAACGACATAACCAAAAACTCGTAATGCCCATAACGAGTTCTGGACGCCGTCTTAGGTACATCCTCCTTCCTCACCTTCAGTTGATGATACCCCGTGCGCAAATCTATCTTAGAAAAATACTTTCCCCATTTCAACTGATCAAACAGATCATCGATCCTGGGCAACGGGTATTTATTCTTAATCGTTAACTTGTTCAACTCTCGATAGTCGATACAAAGTCGTAACGATCCATCCTTCTTCTTTACAAACAATACCGGTGCTCCCCACGAAGACACACTCGGTTGAATGTACTTTTTATCTAATAGTTCCTGTAACTGAACCATTAACTCCTTCATCTCAACTGGCGCCATTCTATATGGTGCCTTTGAAACTGGTGTCGTACCCGGAAACAAATCAATCATGAATTCTACATCCCTATCTGGCGAAATACCGGGTAAATCCTCCGAAAACACATCCGCGAATTCTTGAACTACCGCTATCTATTCCAATTATGTTCCCACTCTTTGGGTATCCACCACATGACACAGATAACCCTTACACCCCTTCTTCAACATCTTCTTAGCTTGTGTCATGGTTAGACAACAAGAACGTCCCGGTGATTTATTTCCATAAAACACCACCTTAGGTTTCTTAGAAAGCCTTAGGTTTACACTCTTTCTATGATAGTCTATTATCGCTCTATGGTTAATTAACTAATCCATACGAAGAATCACATCAAATTCCCTTAACCTTAATTATCGGTAAAAGATCTACCGATAATCTATTACCTCTGATATCTACGAAACAATTCCTATGAATGTGTTCAATGGGAATTATCTCCTCGTTTGCTACCTTAACGTCTAAAGGTATTTCTAGCTTTTCAGGATTTAATCCCAATTTCTTAGCAAATCCACATGCTATATAAGAACAAGTAGCACCCGAGTCAAATAACACGTAAGCATTTATTTCGTTGACTGGAATGATACCTGCTACTACATCCGTTAATGCAACCGCATCTTGGATGGTCATATTAAACGTTCGGGTTGAGGGTCTACCCAATGATGGTGTTGGTCCAGTAATGACCAAATTGTCCCTACTAGAACCTTTACTACATTTCGCCCCTTTCTTCGGGCAATTTCTTGCCATGTGGTCCACCGACCAATAAATAAAACATCCCCGGCTTTTATTAGGATTAAGATAGTTAGGAGATATGTGACCCTCCTGTCCATAGTTATAACAACCCATTTTCCCTTTCAGGTAGACTCCCAATTGAGTCTTGTTGCATGTCTTGCATGCCTCCATCCTACGTTTAGGATCCCCTTGTTTCACCCCAGTATTCCCAGGGTTAAAATTCTTCCTCTTAGGCATATTGCCACTACCACTGGCAACCTCTACCTTATTTCCGCCCTCTCCCTTACTCTTATTCTTTCTATCCTTGTGGTTTTGGGTCAACGCCTCACTACCACCCTCTGCTATTATTGCCGTTTCCAGAATAGTCCCGTAGGAAGCACTCTGAAAAATTGATATCCTAATATAGAGCCAGGGTTTTAAGCCCTGCTCAAACCTACGAGCCTTCCTCTCCTCCGTGTCCACTTGGTGTGGAGCAAACCTTGCCAATTCATTGAATTTGGCTTTGTATTGGGGAACAGTCATGTCCCCATGTTTAAGTTCTAAGAACTTAATCTCCATCCTCCCTTTGCATGCTAGTAGGGAAGTAGTTCTCAAAGAATACCTTCTTAAATTGTTCCCATGTAACAGCTTCCACTCCAGCCCCACCTTGGTGAGTCTCCCACCAGTAGTTGGCTTCCCCCTTCATCATGTAGGTCACAAAAGAAGTCTTCTAGGTCCCATGGGGTGCTCTACCCTGACTTGGTTAAATGAAGACATTAATAAATTAACGAACTCTTGCATTGGGTTATTAGGACCTCCCTCGTTATCATTATGCGATTCCGCCTCTTGGTTACGTTGTCTTTGAAAGTAATATGCACACAAGCCAATCATGTTTGATGATAAAGCATATACTTTGTAACAATCTTATTCATTTATTAATAAAAAGTATTAATTTATTAAAGGCTTTTAATTATCTACATGATGTTGTTTTTTATAATGTGATAAACCCATAGTTTTAAGCAATGCTTTTAGAATAATGATGACGATCATTCTAATGAGATCTAAATTTTAGAAAGCTTAAAACTAAAATAGTTCCCAATCGTTGGATTACTAAATTGGGGATTAGTGAATCAGGATAGATTGGTACATACGTTGTTTGCTTCATTGGATGAGGATGATTGATCTCATGATCATTTGTGTGGAGACACTAAAGCAAGTATGTAGGTGCTTATTAGAGAATAAGTTCATCGAACGTGACTCGCTAAGGAATACCTAATGGAGTTTTACTTGCTCGTCAATAGGAATTCTCAGTAGTGATAGTAGTACAAGTAATCCTTGGACTTGAGATCATCATAGATTGTGTATGATGAGTTATACTTTGACTTATTCCTTAAGACCCTTAGGTATATCAAAAAGGTATGCTTGGGTATAATAAGTTGTATATGGAGATAATGTATGATCAATAAAGAATCTACCACTTAATAAAAGAAGAGAAATGTCATATGTGATTCGATAAATGACAACCCAAAGAGTCCTTGGTTAAGGCGTAATGAAATTAGAAAGGAGTTTCTAATTTGCATTATTTGGAGTTGTACATTTAAGGATCGAAATACATATAATTAAATAAAATAAGACTTGACAAAGAATTCCATGTCTTATATTTAATTGGGACATTGTATGGTGGAAGGATTGAATTGTCACGGTAACTATTTACTCAAAGGTTCTTTAATGATTAATGTTGAAATCTATATTATCCGGAAAGTCGTTGATCGCTAGGAGGCTTATCCCTATGTAGAATAAATATTATTTATTTAAATAAATTAATTGTTTAATTTATTTATTTAAATAAGATTAGAATTGTTCTAATTGATTTATTCACAACCGGTTTAATATGGAGAACCTAAAGGGTCACACCATAAAAGGAAGAATAATTATTTAAGAAGTTAATGGCATAATCGTAATAATATAGTTATGTATATTTAATTTAATCTATGGTGATAGAATAAATTAAATAGCTTAATATTTATTATTTAATATTTTAGAAATATTAAATATAAATTAATAAGAGGAGTCTTATTAATATTATTACAATTATTATTATTATTTTAATTTTTAAAAGAGTTTAGAAATTAATTTAATATAAGTACTCACATTTATTCCTAATTGGATTAAGAAGGAAAATTAGTTAAAGGAGTTTAATTAATTATCCCTAATAAGATTAGGGAGCTTAATTAATTAAAAGAATTTAATTAATTAAATAAATCCCAATTCCTTAATTGTTAAGGTGGGGTTGCCCACATCTATAAATAAGAGGAGTCTTATTATGGGTGAGGTGTGGTTGACTTTTTACAACATACATAATTCCAATTTGTTGGAGAGTACGTCCTTTTCTATAGAGATAGAAAACTAGGGTTTGAGCCAATACCCCTTCTTCTTAAATCTTTATTTTTCCTTGGTGGATCACCTCTAGAGGCCAAACGCTTGGGTGGCTAACGTTGATCAAAGGAAGGAACCAAACCCGGTGGATTCAAGTTGAATGCGAAAAGGATTGGAGGTGAACTTGTACCTGAGGAAGCTCGGATCTTCAAGGGTATGTTTATTCTTCATATCTTTTCGTTTAATTAATAATTGTGCATAAAGGGTGATCCGGGTATATGGTTTGTAAAATTTTTAAACTCTGATTTTACACGCTTCCGCTTAATTTGTGCAATTTGATTGCGCACATGAATATTACAAACCTAACAGTGGCATCAGAGCCAAACCTTTATGCAAATTATTAATTATTTTAATTTGATATGTATATTGATATGTGTTTAGAACAATTTAATTGGGCATAATTTTATTGTATAAAATTTATTTAAAAAAAAATGCCGAAAAGGTTTTCGGAAAATATTTTTTTATGAATCCGTGGGTGATTTTATTATTATATGTACATAAGTCTTCTCCTGGTTGGTATCATATATATATAAATATTATAGTTTTCGGAAGATTCTTCCCACGCATCGCCATTTGAAATTTCTATTATATATATATATATATATATATATATATATATATTAATTTCAGTTGGTGGATGCTAGTATATTACATGTGATTCTGCAATCATGTATTATATATATATGTTAGTACTCACACTTGATTTGTTAAAAGGAAGGAGAATGGTTAATATATATATATATTTAATATATATATATATATATATATATATATATATATATATATATATATATATATATATATATATATATTATATATAATATATATATATTTATTATATATATATATATATATATATATATATTCTTAATTATTTTAATATTAAAATAAAAGTTTATTTTAATCTTAAAATAAAAGTTTATTTTAATCTTAAAATAAAAAGGTTATTTTAATTTTAAAATTAAATTTCATGCTAACTAATTAGAGTTGGAATTGGATTCCATGATAACTAATTAGAGTTGAAATTGGATTCCATATTTTCTTAAATAAAGGAGTTTATTTAAATATGAAATAAGATTTCATATTATTCAAAATAAAGGAGTTTATTTGTGAATAGGAAGTAAATCCATTTTTTCTTAAATAAAGGAGTTTATTTAAATATGAAATAAGATTTCATATTATTCAAAATAAAGGAGTTTATTTGTGAATAAGAAAGAAAATCCGTGTTTCCTTAAATAAAGGAGTTTATTTAAATATGAAATAAGATTTCATATTATTCAAAATAAAAGAGTTTATTTGTGAATAGAAAGAAAATTCGTGTTTCCTTAAATAAAGGAGTTTATTTTTTTTTTACTTGAATTGGATTCCATAATTAATTAAAATAAAGGAGTTTATTTTGATTAAAGATTTTGATTAAAATAAAATAGTTTATTTTATTCAAAATAGGATAAATTAAAATAAAATAGTTTTATTTTGATTTAAATTTGGATTAAAATAAAGGAGTTTATTTTGATTCAAAAATAGATTTTATACTAACTAAATTTGTCCATTAAATGATATCAATATATATATTAAATGTTTATTATTCATAAGATGAATGTTATTTATTGATGGATATGGTGATGTGTATGATAATAAATGGGATTGATTATGGACTATCGACCAATGCGATTGGATTTTATTTTAGTTGGATGCATGAATGTATGGGTTTTATTAAATGGGGTCTCACAGACTCGCCTTCTCTAATTTTTCTTAATGTA
Source organism: Panax quinquefolius (assembly GCA_020205615.1). Lineage (NCBI taxonomy): Eukaryota > Viridiplantae > Streptophyta > Magnoliopsida > Apiales > Araliaceae > Panax > Panax quinquefolius. Next base: position 29,848,267 of record CM035166.1, read on the forward strand.
AATTCTAACTCCCTCCTATGTATTTCCCTCGATCACGATCAAGGTTTCTATTTATTTTAAAATAGTTTTGTAATAGGAATAATTAGAATTATTTTGAAAAATTGGAGATCAAGGAGCAAGGAGCGCTTGAAGACCCGATTTGTAATGGAGCCCTAGTTTAAATGTAATAGTTATATTTAAATATTATTTTTCGCACCCCTAGGGTTTGACTTTTTGGTTCACTTGGTGGCTCTAGTGAACCAAACTAGAATAAAAGTCCATAATCAATTCGGGTAGAATATATAGTATTCTATATGTGCATGCTTATACTATATATATTATATATTATGCAAACATGCTCAGATGATGTTCATTAATACGACGCGTATTTTTATATATATATATATATATATATATATATATATGTGTGTGTACGCTAAACAAGATGAGACAAATTAATAACAAAACCCTCAAATTTTTATATTAAGTCCTAAGCGCTCAAAGATATTTGGAATATCGAACGTCCGCTTTCTAGCATGATAAAATTAATAGAGTATTAAATATTTAATATGAGTTTGTTATGTCACCACAAAGCAAGTATTAAGTATTTAAGATGTTAATTTATCACATTTGATGCTTATAAAGAAAATTGAACAATATTGTTTTGTTGTGTCACCACAAGGATGATATTTCTTTTTTGAATATATGGAGTGCTAGGTCGGATTTAACTTGGATAATTTTGATTCGGATGTGCCACCACTGATCAAAATAATCTAAGAGGCAAAAGAAAAGGAGTCAGATAGTTGATGTAATTGACAAAAGTTGTCTACCTATTTATTTATATATAGTTTGTTGTGTCACCACAAGGCTATATACATTTGAAATGGGATCCTTATTCTCACTAGCAAATCTTTAATTAGATTTTGCTTAACTATATAAGTGAGGGTAATATAGTTTGAAGAAAATAGTGGGAGATACCAATTTAAAACAAGACCTAAATTATTTTGGTAATTAATAAAAGAATGTATGTTAAAATGTTGTTAATTACAAATTCATTTACTGTAATTTTACAATGTCTAAAATTACTATCATCGCGAAGCATATTAGATGCTAAATTAACGTAATCAATTAAATGGATTGGTTAAGGAATTTGAGAATAGTTCTCATAGTCGAAAAGCTATCTTATGTCCTTAATACGCATATCCTCGCAATGGTTGCGCATAATGCCTCCGAGGAAGATATTGCTACTTTTAGAAAGTGGCAAGATGATGCACAATTGGCTCAACGCATCATGCTCAGATCCATTAGTAACGAGCTTCACACAAGATGAAACTATGGATGCTTTTACTATATTCCCGCACATCAAGTAGTTGATGGTGAGGAAAGTAGGACCGATAGATATCGATATCTAAGGAGCTCTTCCGATCTAGAACGACCGATGACACTACAAAGATGTATAAAAGTCCTTAACATTATCAATTTGATTGATCAATTAGGACAACGAAGTTTTGTCATGGATGGAGAGTAGAGCCAAGATTTGATCTTCACTCACTCCCGGACTCCTTTCACAATTGTTGTGAATTTTTCATATGAACAAGCTAGATATCAGCCTCGCTGATTTGCTTAACATGTTGAAAAATGTTGAGAGTCACTCTCCAACCAAGAAAGACCATGTCTTACTGGTAGGGGCCAAAGGATCTTCTGAAAAGAAGAACGATTCAAAGAAGGTATATAGAAAGGCATAAACAAAGGATAATAAGAACAAAACCGACACGGATAGCAAAGGAGTTTGCTTTCACCGCAATAAGCCCTCGACACCGGAAAGAAATCTGCGAGAAGCGTTTCTTGCAGAGGCTAACCAAAGAAGCTTAGTGAAGTTTCGGTTATAAATACAAATTTGTTCATGATTTAAAATAAATTTTTCTTTAAGTCAAGGTTCTACTTGGGTATTGGATACCGACTTTGGTTATCATAAATATAGATTTATGAAGGGACCAAGCAAAAGTAGAAAGCTAAACAAATATAAGTAATCATAAGGGAAATGTAACAAAGGTTGCTACATTAGCCATAGAAACTTATAGTTTAGCAATGCCTACACGGCAAATCTATTAAGTCAATAAGTTGTTATTGTATTCCAGTTCTTGTTTAAAATATTATTTCCATTTTATTGTTGGATAATGAAATCTTTGGTATTATAATTAAGAACAATTGTTGTTCTATTTATAATAATAATGTTTTGTATAGAAATGGAATATTACTTAATGAATTTTGTATACTTGACTGACATGAAAATAATTTTGCAAATTGAACAAACTAGTATGAGAAAAGGAGATGATCATTCAAAGAGTTAAATGTGTGTATTTGCTGAAATACAAGTGTGAATTATTTGAAAGGTTCAAAGAATTCAAAAGTGAAACAAATTGGCAAAGTATTAGGATTCTTTGATCGGATCAAGGAATGAATACTTGTGCAATAAGTTTCTGGATCATCTCAAATGGTTTTTCTCATAATGGACACCTCATGATACGTAATAATTGATTGATGTATCTCGAATGAAAATCGTACCTTGTTGGACATGGTACGGTCCATAATGATTTTACCGACATTTCAAAGATCCTTCAGGATCATTTCCTAGAAATGGTCAGACATTCATTTAAAAGGTAACCTCAAAATCCAAATTTCAAGACTCCATAAAAGTTATGGATGTGGAGGATTCCTAATCTTAAGTATATTAAGATAAGGGTTGTCCAACTTATGTGAAAAGGTTTCAAAGGATAAGCTTGGGATAAGATTTGACAAATGTCGATTTGTGGGACATCCTAAAGTAAGTTTAGGTATATGTTCTATAATCCTCGCTTAACAAAAGGTGTTTATTGCGAAACACACCGCCTTCTAAGATAAAGGTGTTTATCATCAAAGGGCTAGTGGGAGGATAATAGATCTTCAAGAGTTCAAGAACCACAAAACACTATAAGTCAAATAAGAGGAACCTATAGATAGACCTATTGTACCACAAACCGAATCGTAGAATCGAATAGTAATCAAGATACCTAGGAGGTATGGATTCATCATGGATGATGATGATGAGGTACGCATCATAGAAGATGATGATCTAGAGTTACATACGATGAGGTAAGAGTTCTAGTATGTACAAAAGGGTCAGTGGGAGCATCGTGACATTCCTAATATTATATGTTGATATACTACGGATAAGGAATGACATACTAATGCTACAATCAGTAATGATAAAGTTGTCTAAACATTCCTCCATGAATGGTTTGGGAAGAGTATCTTAATTGGGGATAAAATCTATATAGATAGATACAACAGGATGCTCGACTTAACCCAAGGAATGTATATTCATTTGATGCTAAAGTCGTTTAGCATGGCAAACTCCAAGAGATGTCTCATGTCGATGAGCCATGGAGTGTATCTCTTAATAGTCCCCTATAGACTCCAAAAAAGAGAGATCGCACATGAGTAACAATAATGTATGCAATGAAATGTACGAGACCCGATGTCGATCATCATATTATGGAGAAGTTCACTATGAGTCGTTGAAAACATCTTAAAGTGCTTAACCCAGCATTAAGGATGTGATCATATTCATGGTGGGTCTAAATTAAAACTAGAGGGCTTAATGCACTCAAGTTTTTTCAGATGAGACCAAGATGATGATGAAAAATCCACTTTAAGGTAAAGGGTTACCTTGAACAAGTTGGTGCGTTGAATCGAAAGGTTCCAAACAAAGAAAGAGTTGCTTTGGTTTAGTGATAAAGACAAAGTATATAGCTATAAATGAAGTCGCAAGTTGATTGTTTGGATTAAAAGTTCATTATGTAACTAGGAATAGTTCCTAAGTCTCATCTTGGATCTAAACATGTGTTGTGGCACTTTCATTTGATTATTAGAATCATTGAAAGATGGGAAATCACTATAGAGATGGTGGACTCTCAAGAACAACATTACATATCCATTAACTAAAGCTTATCCAACAAACAGGATAATCGTCACTTAGAGAGAAGAATAGTATAAGATACAATGGCGATTGGCTTTAGTGCAAGTGGGAGATTGAAAGTAATATGCACACAAGCCAATCATGTTTGATGATAAAGCATATACTTTGTAACAATCTTATTCATTTATTAATAAAAAGTATTAATTTATTAAAGGCTTTTAATTATCTACATGATGTCGTTTTATAATATGTGATAAACCCATAGTTTTAAGCAATGCTTTTAGAATAATGATGATGATCATTCTAATGAGATCTAAATTCTTAGAAAGCTTTAAAACTAAAATAGTTCCCAATCGTTGGATTACTAAATTGGGGATTAGTGAATCCGGATAGATTGGTACATACGTTGTTTGCTTTCATGGATGAGGATGATTGATCTCATGATCATTTGTGTGGAGACACTAAAGCAAGTATGTAGGTGCTTATTAGAGAATAAGTTCATCGAACGTGACTCGCTAAGGAATACCTAATGGAGTTTTACTCATTGTCAATAGGAATTCTTGTAGTGATAGTAGACAAGTAATCCTTGGACTTGAGATCATCATAGATCTTGTGTATGATGAGTTATACTTTGACTTATTCCTTAAGACCCTTAGGGTATATCAAAGGGTATGCTTGGGTATAATAAGTTGTACATGGAGATAATGTATGATCAATAAAGAATCTACCACTTTAATAAAAGAAAGAAATGTCCTATGTGATTCGATAAATGACAACCCAGTAGAGTCCTTGGTTAATGCGTAATAAAATTAGAAAGGAGTTTCTAATTTGCATTATTTGAGTTGTACATTTAAGGATCGAAAATACATATAATTAAATAAAATAAGACTTGACAAAGAATTCCATGTCTTATATTTAATTGGGACATTGTATGGTGGAAGGATTGAATCATATACAAGAACTATTTACTCAAAGGTTCTTTAATGATTAATGTTGAAATCTATATTATCCGGAAAGTCGTTGATCGCTAGGAGGCTTATCCCTATCAGAGAATAAATATTATTTATTTAAATAAATTAATTGTTTAATTTATTTATTTAAATAAGATTAGAATTGTTCTAATTGATTTATTCACAACCGGTTTAATATGGAGAACCTAAAGGGTCACACCATAAAAGGAAGAATAATTATTTAAGAAGTTAATGGCATAATCGTAATAATATAGTTATGTATATTTAATTTAATCTATGGTGATAGAATAAATTAAATAGCTTAATATTTATTATTTAATATTTTAGAAATATTAAATATAAATTAATAAGAGGAGTCTTATTAATATTATTACAATTATTATTATTATTTTAATTTTTAAAAGAGTTTAGAAATTACTTTAATATAAGTACTCACATTTATTCCTAATTGGATTAAGAAGGAAAATTAGTTAAAGGAGTTTAATTAATTATCCCTAATAAGATTAGGGAGCTTAATTAATTAAAAGAATTTAATTAATTAAATAAATCCCAATTCCTTAATTGTTAAGGTGGGTTGCCCACATCTATAAATAAGAGGAGTCTTATTATGGGTGAGGGTGTGGTTGACTTTTACAACGACATAATTCCAATTTGTTGGAGAGTACGTCCTTTTCTATAGAGATAGAAAACTAGGGTTTGAGCCAATACCCCTTCTTCTTAAATCTTTATTTTTCCTGGTGGATCACCCTCAGAGGCCAAACGCTTGGGTGGCTAACGTTGATCAAAGGAAGGAACCAAACCCGTGGATTCAAGTTGAATGCGAAAAGGATTGGAGGTGAACTTGTACCGAGGAAGCTCGGATCTTCAAGGGTATGTTTGTTCTTCATATCTTTTCGCTTAATTAATAATTGTGCATAAAGGGTGATCCGGTATATGGTTTGTAAATTTTTAAACTCTGATTTTATACGCTTCGCTTAATTTGTTCAATTTGATTGCGCACATAAATATTACAAACCTAACAGTCTTCTTCTTGGCGGCATTTCTGATTAAATAAATAAAGCTACGTTATTACTTATTTGCTTACTTCGTTATTAGTCGTCAAACAACTGAACAATAACTCATACACAACAAAGAAAATTAAAATAAAAACTTCTTTATATTAAAATGCTTCTTTATAGTTCAAAACTATTTACACTTTGCTTTCCATAGCCAAAAGCTATTACATATATATCCCGCGATTGACTTTCACAAAAATTGGGATTTACAAAAAGACTACCCTTTAGTTATACAAAAGAGGGTTTTACGTCACTACACAAAAGTATGTACCATACTACTTCTAATACTGCCTAACATCATTCTCATGTTTCTCGTTCGCCAGAATCGACACAATATCTCGACTTATAGTATGTCGAGTCTGTCTTGACTCAATAGAATAACAAGCTATCTTAAGCTTGAAATCCTCGTGTGCACTGTCATTTATATATGACATTCGTGCTATCTTCTGGTCTTTTTCAGCCAGTTTCTTATGAAGTTCTACGGCCTCGTTCTTATAGTCCCTAGCCTTGTCAGTCATGAGCACTTTCTCATCATGCTCTATCTCTTAGTCTAACTCTACAGACTCCTTCGCATCGTAGAGATCACTGATCTCTTCCTTCTGGTGCTGCACCATATTGTGCAGTTGCACGTTACGATCAAGCACTGAGAGGTACAATTCCCTCGTTGTCTCTATAGGTGTTGACTCTAGTGCAGGTATCACCGTATTAATCGATGTCACCTCCATATCATCCTCCATATCTATCATCACATTCAGATATGATGATATTCCCATGGTCTCTTCAGAATAGTCCTCCTCCGAGTAATATTCCTCGGGCTCTGACTCTTCTAGAATCACTACAGGTATGTCTGCTATAGGCACAGGTACCGGCTCAACTCGGTTCACGGACTCCTCGCTGATCACATGTATATCCCTATACATCAAGTTATCGACCGACATCTACAATAACACATAACAAATTGATTAGTACATAATACACAATAATATAAGCACAAATCACATTTAATCCATTTAGGGTTACTTTCCATCTTTTAAATCTTTTGGTACTGAGTTTCCTCAATACCTTATTAACTCATTTGACTCGAGTTAACTTTCTGTAGACTCTTCCTTTCCTAATGAGGTTATTAGCCTAAGGTTTCCCCCCCCCCCTTAAGTTTTATAACCTAATGCTTTGATACCAACCTGTGACGCCCCCAAATCGATCCGGGTATCTTACAACATGACAGATGGTGATCCACGATACTACAATCCATACAATCATTCCATTGAGATAACAAAAAAATGAGTGTAATTACTATCTTTGTATTACATTTGTAATAAATCTTTTCCCAGGTTCATAACCGAATACATTCGTTGTTCTTCATAAGTATATTACATACAAATACACTAATCTATTATAGGACGATTAATTGTCCATCTTAGCCTTGCCTTTATCTCTCTTAGAACTCTCAATTCGTTCGACTTTAGTTGCAAACATATGGTTCAAGCAAGAATGAGCATAACTAGCTCAGCAAGTCTTAACAAAGAATCATATGAATATCACCTTAACAATTACATGCTTTATTTCCATATTTGAACAATTAACTACGAAGCACTATGGAACATTTGACTAGTACTTCTCATGTCATAACAACAATTCCAAAGTATATATAATAACTTAGGAATGATGAACCGGTCAATAGACCATAAACATACTCTTTTCGTTTTCATACTTGAAAAAGATATCCGGCACTAAGGCCATCCACCCGTCTTTACTTACGAGCACTTCTAGGTGATCAGCCTATTGTACTCTATGTTGATCAACACTCTTACAAAAAATGTATTTACGTTCAACATTTGGCAACTTCGCGTGCCCATCGAATAATCGATGAAAACACTTTTTGTTTGTATATAGACAAACTTTCCTTCTCATTCGTACCAAATACTTAGCATAAGATAGCGTTAACAGTTCTATATCGAAAGACTTGTAAACAAATCAAGCAACTCTTCAGTATTAGTCTAGCTGAGTTAAAATAGGCATCAACTCTTTCTTTAATATCATTCATGCATTGTATAACATGCATCACAGAAAACTTGACTAACACAAAGGTTAGGCAGGCGTTAAGAAAGACTTGCCTTCAAGCGTCTTCGAATATACAATTCAACTATTCTCAGTCTTTACAGGATCTACATGATACATTCACATAGCACACTATAATTAGTTATCAAACAAATTAACTTTACGGTTCTAACAAACTTCTTTCTCTTCTATGTCTTATTCGAATTAACTTAGTTATTAAAGTCAATTCGACTTCCTATACTTTGGTACGGCTCATTAACGTTCTTACGTTACTAACTGGCATGCGATCATCATTGGTGAATTATCAATGTTGAACCTCATCTATAGTTTACTTATTATGTTCTCGCGTTCTTTGTTTAATTTCTATTAAACCTTACTAAATCTTCTTACATTATCACCTTATAAATGATTTAAGTTCAGTCTTATTATGTACATTAAGTACCTTCAATGTCTTACTTTAGGTCTACATTCATATGGAACAAAACCTAACTTGGTCAACATTTTTTCATCTTTGGTAGCCGCAGTCACGACATCCTTACATTACAGCCGGTGGTCATGCTGGCATCACTCTCCAAAGGTTTTTTCGAACTTCATTGCCATGACGCGAGTCCATGTACAAATTCTCGTGTTGCGGCGCGAGTCTCCAGACATTTTTATTTTATCTCAGCCATACCTGGCGCTGCGACGTGGCAAAAATACACTGAGTTAGCGTTGCGGCGCCGACTCTGTGCATCGGTTGGCCAAAACAGTCCACTTTTCTAACGAAACTTCCGGCTTCCTAATTTGTTCGTTTTACATCCGAATTGACCCATTCAAAAGCCTACAAGTCACAAATTACATCCTTTACATGTTCGTATAAGAATTTCACATTTTCGAATCCGTTAACACGGAATTCACCTTTGAGTTCATTTTTGAGCGTTCGTTTAACGTTTTCGACCGTTCCATACTCGTTTTCTTCGTTATAAGTCGGAATGCGATGATTCTCGCGCCTACGACTCTTAATTACCTTATCTCACGTGTTGACCTTGGAAACCAACATTTTCAAGTCACACGATAACTTTTGACCTTTAATCCGAGATTTTTACGTTTTCGACGTTTAACGTCTATTTTCGCAAAATTCGTCATAACTTCGTTACTCGTGTTCTATATGCCAAATCAAATGGAAAACTCCATTGATTCATCATAGTCATCCTAACCAAACAATAGGCACATTCCTTAGCTATAACGGTTCTCAAATCGTTCGTTCAAAACTAAGTTCACTTTCAAGACTTTCTATTGTTTTAACTTACGTAAACGCTTACGATTTCTATTTGGTCATGACCTATCAATGATTTGATCATTAATAGACATCCTTATATCTCCTCAATAAACATGCTCCACCAATCTACGATTCTTGTACGAGAAAGAAATCGACAAAGATGAAGATTATGGTTTATGAGAATTTACCTTTGAAGTAATTCACGTTCTTGATAAACGTCTAAAGGTTTGCTTGGAAGTAGAATGATTAAGTGTTTCTAGCTCTTTCTCTCTCTCAATATAGGTTGAACAAGATTTTCAAAACAACAAATAATCAACTCTAGCTTTGTATATATAGGCAACCAACTAAGGGGCAAAATGGTCCAAATGGCACCTCCTTACTATTGCACCTCCTTTGCAACTTAGCCACCAAGCAAAGCACTTGGTGATCAAGTTTTTACTACTTTGCTTGACCACCAAGTGGCCGGCCCACTCCCATTTTGGATCATCCCATGGGTTGCCCTATGGGTTGCCCCTTGGGTTTTACCCATCCCATGACCCACCGGTTCGACCCGCGATTTACTTTTTGGATTGGGCTTGACATGATTAGTATGGGCCTTGACTTGGGCTTGTACACTTAATTCATTGGGCTTGCTATTGGTTTAAGTTCAATTAGATTATACCAAACCCTTAACTCATACTCCATTAATACGTCTCGTATTCTACGCGTATAACTCCCGTATTCTCTTCGTTTAATACTCATACATTATTCGTATTATACGTCATACTATTCTTCATTCCATACTCGTATTCATACTAATATAATACTCGTATTTTATACGTATAATATTCGAAACGGCTATACGCATTACATTTTCCCTTTCGAAAATCTCTTTCACAACCCTTAGGTTTTAAGTCCGCAGGCGAAACTTCGTTTGCCATAACGGAATATTATTGGATATTACATAATATCTTCGTATTCTATCATTACGTATTTCTCAGAATTTCCAACCTAAGCTCCGAACGAAATCGGATGAATAGTGTTTTTACGCAAACATTCTCAGAAAACCTTCATTTTTGTCTTGATAATTCACAACAATTAATCCTAGCACAAAGCCAGAATACTAACCACATCTGTACATTCTAGGTCGTAGAACGACCTTCAAACATCCTACTCACATAATAAATCAATTAAATTCATTTAATTCACATAATCAAATAAAAATTTAATTCATTCAAAATCCGAAATTCTCGGGCATTACATAATATATATTATTATATATCATATATTTCCAACATATTCCAAGAAGATGGAGGAGGAATTGGCTTTCCACGTGACCACGCAAACTATCTTATATATAATATTATATAATTCGCGTGGCCCAAGAAAAACATGTTAACATAACTATCACATATTATATATATAAGAAAATATATATAACATGCAACAGGATATGTCATTGAAAAACAAATCAGCCACGCGGAACCGAAGGAATCTTTATTCGCTTTTGAAAAATAAAGTCAGTTACAGACTTAACAAAATCAAAAATCATTTTTAAAACAAGTTTCGTTAATGATTTTTTTTCCTCAAAATAATAATTTTATACAACAAAAAAATGACCAATAAATTATTCAAAATACATACCCATACATATATGGAATCAAAAATAATTAATAATTCGCATAAAGTTTAGGTTTGATACCAATGTTAGGTTTTGTGAAAATCAATATAGCAATCAAATTGCAAAAATAACGGAAGCAAAATAAAAGCAGATTTTTAAATTTTTCACAAACCAATTACCCGGATCATCCTTTATGCATATTATTAATTAAAACGAAAAATAAGAAGTTATGGAATCATACCCTTGTAGATACGAGCTTCCACATGTACGAGTTCACCTCCTACTTCTCTGCGATCTCCTTGAATCTTCGGGTAGATTCCTTCCTTTGATCAATGTTAGCCACCCAAGTGTATGATCTCTAGAGTTGATCCACCAAGGAAGAACAATTTTCAAGAAAAATGGTGTATTGGCTCAAACCCTAGTTTTTCCTATCTCTATAGAAAAAGGGGCGTACTCTCCAACAACTTGGAATTACGTATATTTTGATATCTGATATAAGACTACTCTTATAAAGATAACAGGTAACCCTATTTAATTAAAATATGGTATTATTTATTTAATTAAACTCTTTTAATTAAATGGGCTCCCTAATCTTATTAGGGATAACTAATTAAACCCTTTAACTAATTTTCCTCCTAATCCTATTAGGAATAAATGAGAGTACTTATATTAAATTAATTCCTAAACTCTTTTAGAAATTAAAATAATAATAATTGTAATAATATTAATAAGACTTCTCTTATTAATTTATATTTAATATTTCTAAAATATTAAATATTAAATATTAAGCTATTTAATTTATTCTATCACCATAGATTAAATTAAATATACTTATACTATTATTACGATTATGTCATTAACTTCTTAAATAATTATTCTTCCTTTTATGGTGTGACCCTTTAGGTTCTCCATATTAAACCGGTTGTGAATAAATCAATTAGAACAATTCTAATCTTATTTAAATAAGTAAATTAAACGATTAATTTATTTAAATAAATAATATTTATTCTACAATAGGGATAAGCCTCCCTAACGATCAACGACTTTCCAGATAATATATATTTTAACATTAATCATAAAAGAACCTTTGAGTTAATAGTTACCGTACAATTCAATCCTTCCACCATACAATGTCCCAATTAAATATAAGACATGGAATTACTGTCAAGTCTTATTTTATTTAATTATATGTATTTTGATTCCTAAATGCACAACTCCTAATAAATACAAATTAGAAACTACTTTCTAATTTCATTCCACCTTGGACAAGAATTCCTGGGTTGTCATTTATCGAATCACATAGGACATTTCTCTTCTTTTACTAGAAATGGTAGATTCTTTATTGATCATTCACTATCTTTATATATAACTTATTACACCCAAGCATACCCTTTGATATACTCTAAGAGTCTTAATGAATAAGTCAAAAGTGTAATTCATTATATATAAGATACTGTGATGATCTCAAGTCTAAAGATCATTTGTACTACTATCACTACAGGAATTCCTATTAACAGGCAAGTAAAACTCCATTAGGTATTCCTTCACGAGTCACGTTCAGTGAACTTATTCTCTAATAAGCACTTACATACTTGCTTTAGTGTCTCCACACACAAATGATCATGAGATCAATTATCCTCATCCAATGAGCAAGCAACGTACGTACAAATTTATCCAGATTCATTAATCCCCTTTTTAGTAATCCATTGATTGGGAACATTTTAGTTTTAAGATATCTAAGAATTTAGATCTCATTAGCATGATCTTATCATGATTCTAAAAGCATTTCTTAAAACTATAGGTTTATCACATATTATTAAAACAGCACCATGTAGATAATAAATGCCTTTAATAAATAATTATTTTATTAATAAATAAATAAGATTAATTACAAAGTATATGTTTTATCATCATACATGACTGGCTTGTATGCATACTACTTTCAATCTCTCACTTGCACTAAAGCTAATCCTCGTGGTATCTCATACCCATCTTCTCTAAGCGACGATTGAACTGCTGTTGTGTTAACGCTTTAGTAAATGGATCTGCATTATTGTCTTTAGAGTCCACACGCTCCAGGGTGATGTCTCCTCTTTCAATGATCTCTCTGATCAAATGAAACCGCTGCAACACGTGTTTGGATTTCTGATGAGACCTGGGTTCCTTAGTCTGCGCAACAGCTCCAGTGTTGTCACCAAATAAAGGTACTGGTCCTGTAATGCTAGGAACCACACCAAGTTTGGTAATGAACTTCTTCATCCAAACAGCTTTCTTTACAGCTTCATTTGCAGCTATGTACTCTGCCTCTGTCACTGAATCAACAAATGTTTGTTGTTTGGAACTCTTCCAACTAACTGCGCCACCGTTTAAGGTAAACACATACCCCGAAATGGATTTACTTTCATCTTGGACTGTTTGAAAACTTGAGTCTGTGAAGCCCTCTATTTTCAATTCAGACCCACCGTAGACAAGAAATACATCCTTAGTTCTTCTTAAGTACTTTAGAATATTTTTCACTGCTTTCAGTGTTCTTCTCCTGGATTCGACTGATATTTGCTTATTACACTAAGTTCATGAGCGACATCTGGTCTAGTACATATCATACCATACATGATAGATCATATTGCTGAAGCATAAGGAATCTTACTCATACGGTCTCTCTCTTTAGGTGTCTTTGGGGCCTTTTTCTTGGAGAGATATATTCCATGGCTCATCGGCATGAGACCTCTTTTGGAATCTTCCATGCTAAACTTCTTTAGCATCGAGTCAATGTACGTTCCTTGGGATAAGCCAAACATCCTTTTAGATCTATCTCTATAGATCTTTATCCCCAAAATATAGGATGCTTGTCCCAAGTCCTTCATGAAGAACTGTTTAGATAACCAGATTTTAATTGATTATAGCGTAGGAATATCATTCCCTATCAATAATATATCATCAACATATAATACGAGGATGAAATAGCGCTCCCATTAACCTTCTTGTACACACATGGTTCATCCTCATTTTTTGATAAAATCAAACTCTTTGATTGTCTCATCAAAGTGGATGTTCCACCTATGAGAAGCTTGCTTCAATCCATAAATGGACCGTTGTAGCTTACAAACTTGATTTGTTCCAACCTTTGAAACAAATCCCTCTGGTTGTGTCATATACACATCCTCCTCAAGTTTCCCATTGAGGAAGGCCGTTTTCACATCCACCTGCCAGATTTCGTAGTCATGGTAAGCTGTAATCGCAAGTAAAATCCGAATGGACTTGAGCATTGCTACTGGTGAGAAGGTTTCATTATAGTCAACTCCTTGTCTTTGTTTGAAACCTTTTGCGACCAGTCGGGCCTTATAGGTCTCTACCTTGCCATCTGCTCCAGTCTTTCTTTTAAAGACCCATTTACACCCAATAGGCTTAATGCCTTCAGGTGGTGAAACCAAAGTCCATACTTGGTTTTCATACATGGAGTTCATCTCGGATTTCATGGCTTCTTGCCACTTCTCTGAGTCTTTACTACTCATAGCCTGTTCATAATTTAATGGATCATCATCATGTATGATGTGTACCTCATCGTCATCCTCTATGACAAGTCCATACCTATCAGGTATCTTCGGTACTCTTCAGATTTATGAATAGGGTATGATATAGAAGGAATCTCTACTTGGTTAGGTACCTCACTTTGATCTGTAGTATTTTGTGGTTCTTGAACCTCTTCAAGATATATCTTACTCCTACTGACCCCTTCAAGGATAAACTCCTTTTCCAAGAAGGCAGCATGTTTCGCAACAAACACCTTTTGATCAGTTGGATGATAGAAATAATACCCCGATGTTTCTTTAGGGTATCCCACAAATCTACATTTGTCATATCTAGTCTGCGGCTTATCGTTTTCAAACTTTTTGACATAAGTTGAACAACCCCAAGTCTTAACATGCTTAAGATTTGGTTTCCTCTTTGTCCATAACTCATATGGGGTATTGGGGACAGATTTTGTAGGTACCTTGTTAAGTAGGTATGCATCCGATTCAAGGGCATATCCCCAGAAGGAAACTAGAAGGTTGGTAAAGCTCATCATGGATCGAACCATGTCCAACAATGTTCGATTTCTCCTTTCAGATACACCATTCATCTGTGGTGTCCCTGGTGGAGTCCATTGTGAGATTATACCATTTTCTTTGAGACAATTGAGAAACTCACCACTTAAGTATTCTCCTCCTCTATCAGATCGAAGAATCTTAATACTTTTACCAGTTTGCTTCTCTACTTCACTTCTGAACTCTTTGAACTTTTCAAATGATTCAGATTTGTATTTCATTAAATACAGATATCCAAATCTTGAGTGATCATCAGTGAATGTAATAAAATAAGAATACCCTCCTCGTGCATTCGTTGTCATAGGTCCACATACATCCGAGTGTACCAACGCTAACAACTTTGTAACTCTTTCTCCTTTTCCACTAAAAGGAGATTTAGTCATTTTTCCCATGAGACAAGATTCACAAGTTGGATATGATTCATAATCCGATAGCTTTAGGAGCCCATCTTTATACAACTTGGATAATCTTGTTTCATTAATATGACCAAGTCTACAATGCCACATGAAGGTATAATTTACATCATCTCTTTTCCTTTTCTTAGTGTGTTCAATTTGAAGTATATTTTCATGCAAGTCAAGTATATAAAGTTCATTTCGCAAATTACCAACACCATATAAAACATTATCATTATAAATAGAACAACTGTTGTTCTTTATTATAACATTAAAACCATCCATATCCAATACAAAGATAGAAATAATGTTTCTAATGATATTTGGAACAAAATAACAATTATTTAAATTAATGAACTTGCCCATAGGCAGTGCTAAACAATAAGTCCCTACAGCTAATGCAGCAACCTTTGCTCCATTTCCTACTCATAGGATGACCTCATCCTTGCTCAGCTTTCTACTTTTGACCAGTCCCTGCATATTATTACATATGTGAGAACCACAGCCGGTATATATCCAATACCCAAGTAGAAAATTGACTTTCAGAAAAATTAATTTCAATCATAAACAAACCTTGATTAGGATTTAAAGCTTCTCCAAGCTTCTTCTGTTTTTGTTCCGCAAGATAATCCTTGCAGGTCCTCTTCCAATGACCCGGCTTGTTACAATGGAAGCAAATTCCTTTGCTAGCTAGATCAGGTTTCTTTTGATCCTTCACTTTCGCCTTTCCCTTAGCCTTCTTGGATTTCTTCTTTTCAAAAGATACCTTGGGCATCTTCCTTTTCTTGGAAGAATCATCCACCAATAAGACATGGTTCTTCTTGGATGGGAAGTGACCTTCAGCAGTTTTCAAAATGTTAAGTAGTTCAGGCAAGCTGACATCTAACTTATTCATGTAAAAATTCACAACAAATTGTAAGAAGGTGTTCGGGAGTGACTGCAAGATTAAATCTTGACTCAATTACCCATCCATGACGAACCCAAGCTGTCCAAGACGTTCAATCCGATTGATCATCTTTAAGACATGAGTCTCAACGGTAGTACCCTCGGTCATCCGAGATCAGAAGAGTTGCTTAGATATTTCATATCTAGCAGTCCTACTTTGCTCACCATACAACTCTTGAAGGTGCAGTAGCATAGTAGGAGCATCCATGGTTTCATGCTGACGTTGAAGCTCGTTACTCATGGATGCGAGCATGATGCATTGAGTCACAGATGCATCATCTTGCCACTTTTTACAAGTAGCAATCTCTTCCTCAGAGGCTGTCTCTGCAACTTTTGCAGGTACTGGCGAATTTAGGACATAAGAAATCTTTTCAACAGTGAGAACAATTCTCAGATTCCTTAACCAGTCGGTGTAATTCGGCCCGATCAGTTTGTTAGCATCAAGTATGCTACGCAGTGAAATTAGTGAATGTGACATTTTCAAAATTCTGCATGTAAAAAGACAATATTTTAGCAAACATTCATTTAATTAATTATCAAAATAAATTAGGTCTTATTTTATATTGGTATCTCCCACTATTTTCTTCAAACTATATTACCCTCATTTATATAGTTCGACAAAATTTAATTAAAGTTTTTGCTAGTGAGAATAAGGATCCCATTTAAAATATATATAGCCTTGTGGTGACACAACAAACTATATATAAATAAATAGGTAGAAAACTCCTTGTCAATTACATCATCATGTAACTTGTTATGTTTTGCCTCTTAGATTATTTTGATCAAGTGGTGGCACATCCGAATCAAAATTATCTAAGTTAAGTCCAACCTAGCACTTCCATATATTCAAAAAAGAAAATTATTGTCCTTGTGGTGACACAACAAAACAATATTGTTCAATTTTCTTTATAAGCATCAAATGTGATAAATTAACATCTTAAATACTTAATACTTGCCTTGTGGTGACACAACAAACTCATATTAAATATTTAATACTCTATTAATTTTATCATGCTAAAAGGCGACGTTCGATATTCTAAATATCTTTGAACGCTTAAGACTTAATATATAAAAACTTTGAGGGATTTGTTATTATTTGTCTCGTCTTGTTTAGCGCGCATTCAAATGTATATATAAAATACGCGTCATATTATTAAACATGTGAATTATGTTTGTATAATATATAATATATATAATACTAGCATGCACATATAGAATACTATATTCTACCCGGATTGATTATGAATTTTTATTCTAGTTTGGTTCACTAGAGCCACCAAGTGAACCAAAAGGTCAAACCCTATCGTGCAAGAATAAACATTTAAATATAACTATTACATTTAAACCTGGGCTCCATTACAAACGGGTCTTCAAGCGCTCCTTGCTCCTTGATCTCCGGTTCTTCGGAAAAAAAATTTCTAACTAATCCTATTACATAAACTAATTAATTTAAATAGAAACCTTGATCAACGATCGAGGGAAATGCATAGGAGAGATAGAATTTACATCAAGAAGAAATAAAAAAAAACAAAGACGCAGAACCCCATTTAATAAAAAACTCATTCATTCAAACATCCAACCAAAATAAATCTAATCAACGCGTTTAATCGAAATTCATAATCAATCTCATTTATTATTATACATATCATCATATGTATCAATATATAAAATCATTCTATATATATATGAATATCATTTAATGGACAATTTTATGTTGCATGAAATCTAATTTCAAAATTAAAATAAACTCTTTATTTTAATTATAAAATTATTACATTAATATATATATATATATATATATATATATATAATATTATAATACTAACGTAATTTGCGTGGCACCAGATCTCTTGTTTCCTAAATCACCTTTATATGAATCATGTTTATTATATTATTATTATTATATATATATATATATATATATATATATAGGGATAAGGTCCAAAAATATCTCGATGCTTACTACTGGACGTCCCACTTTCACCCTAAACTAATTATTTTTTCAAAAGTACCCTTAACGTTAAAAAAAAGTAGGTCACCCGTACCCCTGATGTCAACTGACCTGCCACTTGGACTAACTCGGTTAACACGTGGATCATTTTTGCTGATTTGGCTGCTGACTTCTTCAACAAAAGTAGTCTGTCTCTGTCAACTGCAAAAACAAATTCAAGTCTCTCTCTCTCCGGAAAAAGGAGAATTCTGAATACTACATAAGTGGAGTGTATTCTAGTTCTAGAATAGAAGAGAAATAAATCAAATTACCGATGGAGGATACACCGTGATTGCCTTTCCTTATTAAAAAAACTTGTAAACACAATATCAGTGCATTTCCCGCACGGTGACAACCCACACGAGCGGTTACAGACGGACAGACACGCACGCACGCACTTTGTGTTTGGAGAGAGAAAAGATGAGACGTACTCCTATTCCTATATAAAGAGACGATGAGTCTCAAAATATACACCCTCTCTGTCTTACTGTCTGTCTGTGGCCTCATTTTCTTTTAGGGAGAGAAAGTTGAGGAGGAGGGAACGAGAGAATCGTGTGGATTCGTATCTTCTTTTCTCATTTCTTCTTTTTCTCTTTCTTTTCTATATTTCCTCACTCTTTTTCTTCCATAGAGTAACATACATTCACCATTTCAAATTCCATTTCTTTGCAATAATATTTCCTCTCTGATGTGCAAATTGTCCAGACCACATCTTTTTGTAAGAAGAGGTTTCTGTTTTACTTAAAAAAATTCAATCCCAAAAAGATCTCCTCTGTTTTTCTCATCTTTTTGAATTTGTGGCATTGTATCGGTACTGATTAATGGAAGATCCCCCCTTTTGATTCTTCTTGTTTTTTATATTTTTCTATTTTCTCTCTCCTCTCTTTCCGGGTTTTTTTTAATTCAGTCAGTTAAAATGAGTCTGCAAAATGGGTGTATAGATTTGAACTCTGAAGCTAAAATGGATTTGCAAAATGGGTGTATAAACGGATGTGATCATAAATAATAGAATAATAGTTAATAGTCAGTTAAAATGGATTTGCAAAATGGGTGTATAAATAATAGAAGAGAAATAAATCAATTTACCAAGGAGGAGGATGTGATCGGTGGTCGGAGGAGGAAGTGGAGGAGTTACCGATGGAGTCACGGGAAGCAGTAGTGATGGTGTCGGAGGAGAGGAGGAAGGTACGAATCATGGAGATTAGAATAGAGGAAGACGAAGATTAGAGAGAATAGAGGAAGACGGAGGAGAGAGAATAGAGGAAAGAGACTAGGTAAGGAAGAAAAGAGGAGAGAGAATAAAGGAAGGAGAGGTGTTCATGTCTTTGTCAGCAAAAGTAGCTGAGGTGTTCATGTCTTATTAGAAAATTTAGATGAGGTGTCAGTAAGGTTAGTGTATGTGGCATGTTCGTTAGTGAGAGGGGCAAATGTGAACTGAAATTCGTAACGTTAAGGATACTTTTGGAAAAAAAAAATAGTTTAAGGTAGAAGTGGGACATCCGTGTAAACATCAGGGGTATTTTTGAACCTTATCGCTATATATATATATGTCGACATCAGAATTTTTGTATGTCCCTTTCCGTTACTTGTTCTTTGGTGTTCTCATTTTAGGTGAGATTTGTTTGAAAAAATAAGTGAAAAAGGTCCGATATGTATGATGTCGACGATGGACCATTAAGAGTCGCCATTGGTTTTTTAAATGGTTGTACCAACACAACCGAGAAAAGATTTGCACATTGACCAGTGGTGTGACATCGATATACGGGTTCGGTGAAACCGAGATTCGTTTAGGGTCAGGGACTTGGTTATGAGGGGAAGGTGTTAGGCACTTCGACATCCGTGTTACCACGGTGGACCGCCTCTTTTCAAGAAACTATTATCCGAGTGTGTGTGTGTGGGTCAATGTCTTTGTTATATGGAAGTTGTGTGAGGCCTCGTTCGAACCTATATACACGTGGATTTGAATTTATGTAAAAATTCGGTTTTAGCAAGATATGGCGTTGATGTTTTATAAAAGAGGTTTTTTCAAACCCACGATGGTGATAGAATTGAGACCTTTTACACTCCCATTTTTATTAAGTGATCTATTTGGATTGATTTTATTTGACGGATGCGAGGCATCCGTATGAAAATAATATACAAAAATAATGCCGACTTCCCTCGTGGGTATGGAAACCATCCGAGGAAATTCGGACATCGCAGAATAATTTACAAGTCGCCATAATTTGAAAAATGTCCATCATGGGAACCGAATCTAGATCCAATGGGATGAATCAGTGATCACACGATTCCTAAGCGCATGTAATGTTGCAATTTGTATAAAAGCAATAAGGTGTATATATATATAAGCGGTAAATTATATATACGTATATGATCACCAACCACTAAGCACCTCCATGGGGATCGAGAAAAGAAAATAAAGTCATTAAAAGTTATCAACCGCTACGCGGAGGAAACTCAAAGTAGGATAAAACATAAATAAAGTCGTATAATATCAATCGCCACGAAAAAAACTCAAAAGACGCAGAATAAAATATATATATATATATATATATATATATATATATAAAAGTAATAAATGCACCGGATGTAAAAATTCAGCTCATCGTAACGAGTTCGACCACGCTTTATATATATATATATATATATATATATATAAAGTAAACGACCGATATAAAATCTGTGCTCATCGTAATGTAGTCAAACACACACAATTAATATATATAAATATATATATATATATATATATATATATTAAAGCAATAAATGCTCTGAAAATCAAAGTGTAAGCTCATCAACAAAAGCTCTACACACACGTTCATATAAATAGAAAAAGCAACGTAAACGGGCATCAAGTTCAGGCTCAATCGAGGCATAACTCGATAATGTAAGTCAATATATATATAAGTATACATATATATATATATATATATCTGATCGAATGAAACCACTGATCAAGTCCGCAAAAGCAAGCAACACGACTCTCGACGTGTAGAGAAGGGTGTGCAAAGATGAAGAGAAAGACTCTAAAGTGTGTGAGAAGGCTTACTACCGATCGATAAAAAAGGCTTCTATATCTTTAGAGTGGTAAACACTTGGCTTTTTTGTGGGTACAAAAGAGGCTATATATGAGCTCACTGGTGTTCAAAAGTGGAAAAATACATTGTATGGCGAAGTGCAGAGCAAATTGTGCGTGGTTTCCCTTTTTTCTCTCTTAAAATCAAGCACCCCAAGCCCCTCTATTTATAGGCATATGAGCCGCAGGTGTACTAGAGGCGGGTCGGGTCGGCCCAGTTTTATTTGGTCGGATCGGGTCGTCTCGAAGTACGTGTACTCAAGCACTGTAATGTCCACTCGGATTTTCAGAAGTGCAATCTGGGCATCCGTTTGAGGTATCTGAGACCTATTTCGGAATAAAATCGTTGTCGAGAGTCAGACGATGGCATGGGATTAGAGTTTGTCGCGAAGTAATTGAAGATGGGGACGATGCCCTCCGGTCTTCAAGCTTCAACTTTCATCCGTTACCCCGCACAATAGTCACTCGGGATTAGTTAGCCTTGTGGGACATTGTTGCATAGAGACATGGCGTGGCGGCGCTTTGGTCGGATGACGATATCGCTTCTCACTAGGTGTTATCGTCGGGTTGGGCAATGATAAAGCAGGCGTTGTTTCGACTTATTTTGGATTGGATCACCGCAATTGTTGAAGGTCCTCATTATCATCTTTGAGGTGTGCCTGTCTTCCCGATGTTATTGTCGGGTTGGTACAGTGCATCTCGTTGTGAGCGCCGAGATTGAAGCTGGTTGCATTTGAAACAAGCATTTTCGGGGTTATCTCCGAAACTGATTTCCTTGGGGTTATCACCAAGGTTGGTGGCTATTCCCATGGTTGGGACTAAGACTGGATACCTCGGGGTTATATCTGAGATTAATCGGTCTTCTCCGGTGTGTGTTCCGGTATTGTATCTGCATGCCTCGGGGTTACATCTGAGGTTGAATTTGTTACTCCCAGATTGCGATCCGTGGTTGATCTTTGAACTTCAAAGAGTATCGTGCATGGATTTGGATTGTCTTCGTGGTTCTCTCTTAAAGATCTAATCTGTCCTCCCGCAATGTTAGTAGCGATGAGTGGCAGAGAAAATTTCGAGTGTCTACAGATGCCCTCTTTATCATACTCATCCATAGCGATGCATGGGTAGGATAAAGAATCCTAGACACTTGAAACGCAACAAGATGAACGTGGTACTATGGGTAGCAAAATGATGCAAATGTATAATGCATGTGTACTGGGTTGTAGCCCAACATCTTTGGGGATGATCATGGGATCCCGTTGCTTCAACTAAGGATTGGCACATCTTGACCAGAATCGACTTGTAAGCTGAATCTGTTAGGATGTTGATGTTGGAGTTATCACCAAATTCCTGTGTTCTTGATAATGATTTGATCCTGAAGAGGTACCTCTTGTGCGCAAGAGATCTGTGGGGATAAAGCTTGATCTGTTTGAGGATGTGTATAATATATTCCATCATCTATCCTCTTTGATAATGTTGACCTCTCCTGGTTAGTATCGCCAGAATATGTCACGATTTTGTTGGATTTACTGCCAACAGCAAATGCTGTCAGGGATGCCTGACCTTCGTTGACGTGTGAATCAACTGAAACATCATGTGGGATATACCGTCAAGGTTGCTTTGACCTTTGTTGACGTGAATCAAGGGTGAGACTCTCGTGAGGAGATCGTCAAGGTCGCTTGACCTTCACCGACGTAGATCAATCGGAGCATTCGCGTTGTGACCCGTAGGGGGGTCCGTTGGGGAATATGAGTAGTTGGGTATGAAGACCTCGAATAGCTCTAGAGCTCTGATAGGTTTAATCGCTATCGGCTGAAATGACATCAAGGTTGCTTGACCCTTATTGACATGTGTGTCAAGCTGAGCATGCGTTGCTACTACTGCCGGAGATATATGTTGTAACCCCCGTCGGGAATCTACTGGGGACGCATAAGTAAGTACGTAACTCCCGAATAGTTCTCAATGCTTTGATGGGTTTAATTGCCATCGGCTGGAATATCGTCAAGGCTGCTTGACCTTCATTGATAGACATGCCAATGGCTGAACGTGTTGTAACCCCCACCAGGAATCTACGTTGTAACCCCCGTCGGGGACCTACTTAGGGTAATGACCCGGAGTTGGCGGCATCGGACCTGTATGAGGTATTGTCGAATGCGATTTGTGACAAATGGGATCATTGGCAGGGTATACCTCGTGTTCGGGTGTGATGTACAGGTTCAAAGTCTCATATGAGAAGACCAAGATTGTATGTTGTTTTGCTCAATCGCATGGCAGTTTTATTCCCGATTTGACCTTTCTAGCCCGTAAGAACTCCGTTTCAACTCGAACTGGACCGAACCGAAGGGGTGGGACCCACATAGAGGAGCCGCAGATGCACCGCCGCATACTGCAAGTGAGCTCATGGCCAGCGTGGATGATAAATCTGCACCGCCTTCAGAAGTTCATTTCTAACTCACTTTGCTTTAGAAAAAATCGTGAGCCTTCTTCAGATCTGCTGAGTTCAGGTTGCTTTCTGCAAATTCTGTCACCGTACAAGTGTTCTACATTATCTTGGTAATGTATGCATGTATGTTTTTCCAGTTTTTGTCCGTTGGATTGTGAGTTATCGCACGAAATGCATCTAAACACATAGTAGTGATTATGTATGCACAAATGACTTGATGAAAAATATTCAACATAGTAAATGTTAGTATTAAACCATGCTGAACATAATGATGTGAAAAAATTTAACTTTTGAGACAGTCAAATTGACACCTTTTTTTGTTATTTTTGTCCTATTTGAGGTCCAATAATCAAAAGGTAGAAAGGAAAAATACTCCTAGCACTGAAGTTGGCTTTATGCATGATGATTTTAATTTTTAATGCATATATTATGTATATGATTTTGGGGCAGGTGTGCTACTGAATGGCCACCTAGACATGCCTATGTGCATGTGGATAGTCATATTTTCAAAGGGGACTATGGCAAAAATTTTCCAAATGTAGGCATTGGGTAGTCATGCATTTTAACTCTATTATATGTTTAAAGTAAATGCATGCATGCATATAGTCATAAATGCATTTAAAAGCTCCAGGTAAGAAAATACTACACCCTTTCTGAGGTGATTTGGAGACTTGTTGTCCAGATATTATGGATCCGGATCAGCCGAGAAGTTCTTACAGACCGCTGCGCGCGCATTTACGGAGGAAGCTTGAAGTGCTCGTCCTCGCTTTACGCCGAATGACCTCCTCATTGGTGGAGGCTGTGATACGTCATGTCCAGGTAGATGTTCCAGACGTCGAGGACGAGGAGGTGAATATTGAAGATCCTGCTCCTGCTGCATATATCCCTCGCAAGGAGCTTCCGAGCATTCAGGTGGTGAACCCAGAGTTGCTGGGTGATTTGGGTAGACATCCATCGATGTACTTGCACGCTAACGAGGTATGGTGTTAGACTTTATCTTCCTTCTTTCCTATTGATGCGGATTAAAGGGTTCTGATGTTGATCTGCATTTCATGCAGGTTCTAGGTTTTACATAGCATCGAGAGAACTGGTTTATCATCCACTCCATGTACCAGGCGCTTCATCCTGATTATAGAGTAGTAGTGCATGAGTGGGGATTTGGGGCATTTTTCTCCATCCTTCCCCGTCGTTGTCCCTGGGGTTACCTCCAGGCATTGTCTTGAGCGATGGTTTCATCGAGACTCGGTCCACCCACTTTGGATTCGAGGTGATGATTACGCCTATGGATTGGCGATTTATCGCGTGTATGGAGTTTGGAGGGAGGCGATTGCCTTGCATGGCGTAATATCACCCCTCATCGGCCGTCCGATCCTTACTATGAGTTCCATGGAGGTGCTCAAAGGCAGGAACGCCCGGTCAGTCCTTTGAGCTTAGATGTTATGTAAGCAGGCTATTGAGTGAGCCCATGCCTGATGATGTCAAGATCAGGGATCGTGTTCTGCGGCGATTGTTCCTGATGATTATTCGAGGCTACTTCATAGCAGATAACTCTTCCACTCAGATTCGCTTTGGTCGGCGCCACACACGATGTGGACCGAGTATAGAGAGTATGACCGGGCTTTTACACCTTTGCCTATTTCTCCGGGGCATCATGCGTGCGCGCACGCACATTGTGGTTCACCCGAGGCTTAGCTAGGATTTTACCCATTTCTCACGGTGAGTATTTCTCTTGTCTTTTCTCATTCATAGTTAAGAGTGTTTATCGATAGCAGATGTTTTGCCATTATGTTGGCGCTTTTGGGCTATGAGAGGCTTCCATGTTTTGCGTCCCATGAGTGTGTTAGGCTTAGATACTCATCCACGAGGACGATTTACGACATCATTCTATTTTGCCAGAGGTCCCTCAGATTCGAGGGTTTCACCACCGCCGTAGCAAATGAGTTGGGCCGACGACGGTGATGCCATCATATGGTTTCAATACTCAGGGGATCATTTGACCATCGGTTTTGAGGATGGACACCCTACTAGAGTCGAGTATTTGATTTCCACCCGGAGATTTCCTCTCTTCACATATGGAGGCTGGGAGCTCTATTTAGGAGAGCGTCCTATTAGGAGAACCACAGGGGAGATTCATATACCGATCTTGCCTCTTGTCAGGCGTCATTGGCATGCATCACAGTCACCCATCACGGATATTCCATTGTTGGGAGTTGACGATTTTGATTTATCCGAGGGTCCATGTACTCGGAGATATT